>WWET01001604.1:233570-246192 GCA_011038615.1 Limnodynastes dumerilii
GACAACATTGCTGTTCTCTGCAGAGACCGAAACTTTCCTCAGTGCTCTTTGCCAGCAGACTTCAGGGGATATTTAAACCAAAGCGATTAAAGAAAAAAATTGGCATGTTTTTGCCCTATATTGTAGCAACCTGTACATTGCTGTATTTATTACTGTGCTATTTGCTGTCCAATCATATTTAAATTGCTAAAAAAGAAAACACACCGCTGTCAAATTGTTGTCCTGATTTTTTTTATTCTAAGTATAGTTTTCATTAAGATAAAGAGCCATAATTAAATGGTTGTAAAGCTGTTGGCGATATTTCCTGCAAAAACACACAAAAAAGTTTCTTATGTAGCCTGTGTAATAAATCAGATGAAAGCCATGTGATCTGAAGCAAACATCCATATATGAAACTTTTAAATAAATACATAAATTGGACTAGGGTTCACCCATATATAATAAGCACACGCCTGACAAGCTTAGGATAACATGGGGTCCCCCATTTTCCCACTACTAGTTCTAGGCTTTAAGGACCCGATTTAATTGACCGCAAAGACGGGAAAAAGCATGAAGTGCGCCTATTCCCATCTATTACGGTAAGAAAAATTCACCAATTTAATTACACACCTCTGTGAGGTGTGAGATAAAATCTGCAATGTAAATTTGCAGAAAAAACATTGCAACCAAGCTTCGCGGACAATTGAATCAGCCCAAACAGCCTGGGATGGCTGAACTGTAAAGAGGAAACCCATAGTTCCAGGTCAGTTGGCTCCAGGTCTGGTTTCCCTAGGCAGGTTAGGCCATGATGGTACACTTGATTTAAATAAACACTGGAGCTGCCATTTTGTTTCTAGGACACTGTCACGTTGCGTTGCAGGGCTGCGTCTCTTTCCTGTTGCTCCCCGCATTACCTTACCTTCTTCTCGCTCCTTGAAGTCCTTCCCAGCAGCATTCTCCCTCTGTTCTGATTCCCTCAGCATCCCGTTTCTCTCTAGCCGGCGCTTCCGATCCTGTGTCTCCCCGCCTCCCGACAGCCACATCATGTTGTTAGGGACGCTGTTGCGTCTGGGCCGTTGGGCTGGCGTCTGGTGCTGCCCTGCTTGTATATTCCTAGCCTCTCCTGTCTGACTGTTTCTGTTAACCCCTTAGGGGTTCCCGCTGTTTGCTTGTGTGAGTGATTTCCCTGGTTTGTGTTGTCTGCCCTGTCTGTCCTGTCTGTCCCTTCTTAGTCCGCCATGTCCGTTTAGTGTTTTTGTTTGTTTGTTGCAGGTCAGATTCTGCTGCCTGTCTCCTCCCACTTTCTCCTCTATCTTGCTCCAGCCTGTCTCACTCACTCTATGCTTCCTCTTCCTCTCCCGGTTGTTGCTCCAGGGTAGCGACCTGTGGGTAAACCGGCAGCGTCAGTCTATCCTCACCATCAGAGGCTCTGATGCGCACTGGTAAAGCGACGACCTCCTCTCCCAGCTAACTACCCTGGTCCTCGGCTAAAGGTAAACAAAAAAATTCAAATTATTTGAAGTGTGATTTTATTTAAAATATTATTGGGCCTGTTTATTTATATTTATTGTGCTGGCGCACTACAGGACATAACAGGCCCTGGGTGACAGGGCATGCTGGTACCTGTGGTTCCCTTTGTGACAGCATATCTATCTATCTATCTATCTAACGAATAAATGGAAAAAAAAATACCTAAATAAATAAAAATATTTAAAAAACACTCTAAATACATGATTGAATGAATGCACTGCAAGACCGTCCCAGAAAGCCCAGACTGCCATTAATCTTGGGCACACTGGTACTCCTAGTACTCCAAGCACCAGCATACCCATGGCTGCCACGGCATTCTGGCATGTGGAGAGCAACAAGATGTCAGCATGCCCTGACACTCCAAGTTTGCTGTGCCTTGTAGTGTGCCAGCACAATCAACATAAATAAACCAGTGCAATAAAATAAAAATAATAAAAAAAAAAAACCAGTAATACCTACTAACATCCAGGTTCTTCATCGGTAAGGGTCTTAGCTTGTAAGTTTTTAATCAAAAACAAAAAATGTAAACAAAAAAATTCAAATTATTTGAAGTGTGATTTTATTTAAAATATTAATGGGCCTGTTTATTTATATTTATTGTGCTGGCGCACTACAGGACATAACAGGCCCTGGGTGACAGGGCATGCTGGTACCTGTGGTTCCCTTTGTGACAGCATACCCTGGTAGCCATGGGTATGCTAGTGCTTTGAGTACTACAAGCACCAGTATGCCTAAGCTGTTAATGACAGTCTACGCATGCTTGGACCAGCAGTGCACCAACACAATAGTGTATATACTGTTTTATTAAAATAAGACAAAAATTGAAGAAATAAAATTATTTTCACAGTGGTCTATTGTAAATCGCACCTATTCGCAGTGTGAATTAAAATGGAGAATGTTCACAACATCACCATGATGCTGATAAGGTATTTTATGTGACTACAAAGCTTGGAATAGGGAATTTTGTTTGGGTGTGATTTAATACTTTAACAACGTTAATTGAGTGAAATCTGCTTCAATTGCATGTCGCAAAGAAATAATTGAGCCCAAAGGTTTATGCAAATTAGCTTCCCCACAGCAGCATCATGGGAAGTAGAATCGCATAGAACCCTATTTTTTTAATTATTATTATCATCATCATTATTATCTATCTATCTATAAACATACTTCCAGAAATAAAAGCATGTCAGTTCTACTCTTACTCATCCTTGGATATTGCTATAAGAACTGACCTGAAACTAATACAAACAGATGGGAGCCTCCATTAGGCTATGAGTGCTCCCCTTTCAATGCATTACTCTGTGAATGCTGCGCAGCCACGGGATATGAAGCCTGTTACTACTACCAGATGCAGCACAGAAAGCCATGGTGCACAAACTCTTTCTCTGACCTATCCATTGTATTTCAGTAATGGTAAGGGTCTGATGTTTTAACTTCATACTATGCAATTATGATTACAAAAAAAGCACTGAAGAAAACAAAGGTGGACATGTTACTGTACAATAATAAAACTGAGAAGCTGTCAAAGGCAAAATCAGGACATAGCTGATAGACAATAAGAAGAAATATAAAGGTTGTATAGAGAGATATATAGGATAGAAAAGAGCAAGGGTTGCAAATGCATGTTTTCCATGCAAAGAATTATTCTTGCTTCTTCTACATATACTGTAGCTTACAAAAAGTGTTTTTTTACTATAAAGTAGTATAAATGTTCCCACACTCTCTGGGCCCGATTCAATTAGCTAAAAATCGTTCGCCGGCGTATTTGTAACGCAATTTTTTTTTAAATTACTTATTATTTTTTTTCCTATTCAATTATCTTTTTGCGTTAAAAATACGACGTTTTTTTTACCGATAACGTTAATTAAAAATCCGCCCCTATGAGAGGTGCGGATTTTTAACGCTGCCATATCTTGTGCCCAAACAGGGCATGCTGATGCTTGTAGAACTACAAGCCTCAGCATGCCCATGGATGCCAGGGCATGCGGTAGCAGCTAGCCAGAGACCGCTGCACAGGTGCCTAGGTAAAAAAAAATCCTTCTCTGAACGTCGCAAATCACCTCCCGGCGCGAATGACAGGTTATTAGCCAGTCTGAAATATCGTGAGAACGTTATTTCAGACACTGGCCAATAACCTGAGACGTTCAAAGAAGGTTTTTTTTTTTTTCTCCGTTACATTTTTTTACTGCTGGCTGCTGTTTTAGCGCAGCGGTAAAAAAATAATTGAATCATCATTTTTTACGTTCAATTGCCGGCGAAGGCGTCGTATTTTTTCTGACGCAATCTTTTTTAAAATATCGCTGGCAATTGAATCGGGCCCTCTAAATCTACTTGCAATACTGTTTCCCTGATTTGTTGTTGTTTTGCTTTTCTGTAGTACCAGGCCCTTAGTTTGAAATTCATACTTTTTAAACCTATAATTGCTCTGTTTACATTTCATCTAGAAGTGAACTCAGAGGAGGACAACTTTTCTTCTTGACAAAATGATTATACTCTGCCAAGCACATATTCCATATGTCTTAGGGAACACATATACTATAAATTAAGAAAAACTATAACCTGGGGAAGGTTTTCCACCTTAAAACAACCCCACCTACATAGAAAGAAACCACCTTACAATAAGCAGCCTGTACTCATAGCTCACACACTTCCTATACTTTTAGCCTTGCATAGAAAAATTAGGTCATTCAGACCAATCACAAAATACCGTCAATATATTGCACCACCATTCAGACAACCTAAATCACAAAGTATCTGCTGTACACATTTAATAGTATCTATAGTGCAGTACGGTATCAGGACATTTTTGGTTCCAATGTTTATAAATTTTACAACTCATATTAAAGAAATATATTTTGCATTGATGATACTGCTACTGTTGGACAATAAATATTACATTATAATGTAAGGGCCAGATTTACTATGGAAAAGTATAGATGTTGCCCACTTTCCTATTACATACTAGAGAATGTCAGCTAGAATCTGATTGATTGCTATGGATAACATCTCCACCTTTCCAAATCCGCAGCTTAGTAAATCTGGCCCTAAGGCTTAAATTAAATGACAAATAAAATGACACCTGATTTTCAGGAAACTAAAATGATGATGCAAGGTGTTGAAATTTTGCAAACTAAAGGATAACATAGGAGGGCAGACATATTCAAACATATAAACACCTTATCAACTGTATTTCTTGGCTAATTAGTCAAGTGTCCAGACACATGACAACACACAAAAAAAGATACAGGTAGGCTAACATATTGAAGTAAAAGTAGCTATCAATTGTCGCAAAATGTGCAAATTAGCAAAGAAGTTGGCTCAATAATAAAAATATCCAAGTTGGACAATAACACCAATGGCTGCATACTGATTACTCCTAACTGCTTCCTAATTGTCGGTGTTCATTACCTGCTTAATAACAGATTAAATAACATCCATGAAACCATTACTTACCAAGTAAGCCAGGGCTGCAGTGATGTGATACAGCAGAGGACAAGACAAAGGGGTCTATTCAGATATGTCTCCCTTTTATGTTACCTGATACTAACGAATTTAGCGGCATTAGTATTTTTGTTGCGAATGTTGAAGCCAACTGAATATGATTTAGAAGATGATGACATAAAAGCGTCCTTCAATTGTTTAATAAACCTCATAAAAAATCTTTATTAGAAATACTATTATTATTACTAAAGGGTCATGGTAAATGTAGAAATAAATACAACTTACCTCATAATCACAATTCAAAAGATTTTTTTTTATTTTTTTTCTCTTTTTAAACAAATTCTAGGCATTTTTAAAACCCAGTGCCACCTGACCCCCTTTCCCACTGCCTGGTACCAGAAATCTCAATGAGGAATGGCATAAGTCAATCGAGTGCAGTCGGGATGACCTTGAGTAGTCCATAAAGGCAAGATGAGGTCCATTATCTCTGCCTGAACTTAGCAGGAGGCAGGGGAGGGGACAGGGAGAATACTGGAAGATAGTGGTCACTTGACAAGCAATGTCCAGGAAGCAGGACAGAGGAAGTTGTGTGACAGAACAACATATGTGTTTATGTAAAGAGAACAAGTGGCTTGTTACCATTTGGGTCCTCTATACAATAAAGAAGATAAGTGATCCTGGATTTTCAATCCTGAAATCGGAGGGTTGCATTTCCAAAGAGCAACTCAATCATTTTAAAGACCATAAGTGTCCATTTTGTTACATCAGATGATGATGCACGTGTCTGATTTGGCAGACATCTAAGTACATTTCCAGTGGATACACAGTTGGCCAAGTGCAATCCTCTGTGGGTAAACCAAGGACACCCTGTGACTTGTGGTGTGCAAGTATAATCAACTTGAGTTCAAGAGGTTCATAAAATTAAAGGGGGAATGGAAACATTGACTTATACTTCAGTCTGATAATCCCCATCTGACATATCCATGGATATACGTGGTGGCTGATCCCAATCCACACAACGTAGGCCTAGACGGTCATGGATCTGTGAAGAACGTGTTCTGTAGCTATCCCAAACCTTCTGGTGGGGGCCAGCTGGACTTGTTTTCTCCTGAGAAATGAATATCAGATAAAAGCGATTTAAAAAAAATGCAAAATCATATGATTAAAAAAATATCCAGAATACATGGAAATGAATACCTCTTGTGGAGATCAATAGATGAAGCAACTGACAGTGTACTAGCCACATGCATGGGCCGTGAGCATAGAACTCCTTCCCTATGTATGTAAATATTTACCTGGCATTATGCTATTATATGGTATAGTGTAACTGTATTTCAGTTACCACCAATTGCGAGAAAATCGATAGATTAATTCAAAGAGCTTGATAGTAGATTATGTTGATAAATAGGACTATGAAGAAATCTGTTAATGAAATTAGTTTTAAGATATATTAATTTGACCTTAGGAAATTGACAGGTCAATCAAACTTTGGAGTTGTCAATAGATTCATATTACTTTAAAGACATCAATTGCTGTAGCTAATCCAGTCAGGTTTCTTGACAATATCTGATATTGACATTAATGTATATTAAAGATACGGTTTTTACAGCACAAGCTCATTAATATATATATTCATCAATAAATGTGTCTGACACATAAGACAGTGACAAACGTGTCTTCAATGTTGCCAATAGTTGTCTAATTTAAAGATGATGGACCGTCTTCACAGATCCGAGTGAGTTAGGTTCGGACAGATAAACACCTAACTTACCCGTCCTGCCCCAAACCCGCCCCCCGTTTTTAGGTACCTTATGGCACTTATGAGTGCCATAAGGCTACCTTATCTACCCGTGCAATGTCCACATGGACATTGCCTCTTTCCGCCTCCCCCAACCCACCACGGCTAACCCCCTCTCCCGGCTTCCTCCCCGGCTAATGTAAATCTCTCCCCCCTCCCACTTCTACTTAACCACACCCCCATTTTCTACTGAAAATATTCAGTGCGGTCTTTAAACTCTTACATAGATTGTGTAAATGACCTACTACACATACGTATTAGGTACTTTGCTAAAGTAGGTCTGCTTCTTAGCCCTATAAATCCATTAAACATTAATATAAGAAAAAATATCAATACAATCGTCGCTATGAGAATGAATCAGTAAAACAGGTGGGGTAACCTTAAATACTTCAAGAGATGATTTGTAACTGTGTATCTTAATGGTTTTTAATATGAGCACATTAACCAACAATTCCAAAGAGAAACATATTTATGAGCATATTAATTATATAAATATAAACTAGTCAGTGATGAACGATAAATACAATAAAGCAAACAGATGCATATACCCAGCGCTGTATATATTGTTCAGCAAAGTCATTTTGAAGAGCAAGAGTAGGCACATTTACTGTATAATATGCAGACTGGATTAGAGTTGAGAGGTGTCGTTTCCTAACTGAAACTCTAAATTCCAGTATAAAAATAAAGATGTTGAGATAGATAGTTAACTGATGGGACCGAAAAACCCCACTAATGAGCAGATGGCTATTATTTAAGAGATAACAGAAACTATGTATAACAGAAAAATAAAACAAAAAAGAGCACTTTGGGTTAATAGATCATCTAATAGTGAATCTTCTGTAATTGCTCTTTTCTTTTTAATTAAAGTAATATCTGATTTGAATGAATATTTTATTACCTTCAGGAGACAGAAATTATACTGAACCTCCGGCTTCGGCATAGAACCATTATTACTCAGGTAAAACTTTATTTAAAAATGAGATTAGGAAATACTCCATTGGAAGTTGTTTAGTTAGTGTGGCACAAGTGATTGATTTATGTTACCCAAAGGACTGATTTCAGCTGTTGACATGTCTTGCAGCTTAGCGGCAACATAAGTATCAAGTTAATTTTCAAATACATCACCAGAAGTGACAACTCCAAGTAATTAAGCGTGTCCCTTCATTCTGCTCAATTTGCTCAGCTACCATATTTGATCACATTCACTTTATCAGTGGTAACAGGAGAAAACACAGCCATGTAAGACCTACAGGGTAAGTAGCAAGAAGGACATGAAAGTTGCCACAACATAGGTTTCTTTCATTTGTAGAAAAATGACAATGACATAGTAAATGTTACTTACACTGGCTGAAGTTCTCTCTACTGCTCCTCCTGAGGATATGCTCCAGCGCTTGTCTCTCTGAATTATAAACAAGCAGGATAGCAACAGGGTGAGCACAACATCAATTATTACATGGCGGACAGTCAGTCAAGTGTAGAGTCTTATTATAGTACTTATGGCAACAGGTATGTTAAGATGAGCATGTCTGTCTATGAACTATATATAGAAATAAACTATATATAGCTATAAAAAGTGAAATCTCAAGTAATGAACAAAAGGAGCAGGGGTAATAGGTACAGATGCAGATATATAGTGAAAAGGTATCATATTATTGTTTCATTTTATTTTCTCTTTGCAAAGTAACACAAAGACTGCGAAACATCCGAGAGTTATGACTTGCAAACGTTCTGCCAGTTTTGCAGGCTAAATTAGCCACCAGGTGATGGCTGTGAATGATGCTTCATTTACCACGACAGAGCAGCATTATTGCCTTGTGGAATGTAATTATTCTTAAATGTCAATACGCATAAAAGGAGACAGCAACTTAAACCTATGTTTCACTAGACATCCAGAGGCAATGAAGAAGCAGAGAGCGCACCTTTGCACTGGCATCCCGGTATCTTTCCAGTGTGTGAAACTTGCGGTTCAACTCGTGATAAAGCTCTGAGTGTCTTTTTCTTGTGTGCATCACTTTCTGCAAAAAGTCAACTCTAGCATTAGCACCATGCAGCCTAATCCTGGTAACTTATTACCAACGTAGCCTATATGTCATGACAATTATCATGCAGATGTTGGTGCGAGTGTGGGTAAAAGTGCTCACCTCAAAGTCCAAATCTGAATATCTCAATCGCTTCCGCTGAGGGAGAAACACAGGGACAGGTTGGTGTGGCTTCTATGTGAGGAGGAAGAGAGAAAGGGAGGAAGGGAGGAAATGGATTGAGAGAAGCGTGGAAAGTGTATACACTGATACACTGAGACTGAAAGGTACAAACGTTTGTTTTGGACAAGTAGTGAAAGGGAAAAGGGTTTTAACTTAATTCAAGCAAATTAAGAAAGGATCGTGATGATTAAAAGAAAAAGGATTGACAGGAAAATGAGACTTATGGAATGAATTAGGATGTAGTCAAAGAAGTGCACGTAAAGACAACGCTGTTTCTTCTTCCACCTCTCACCTCAAGAGATCCAGCGCTCATAGATGGACCAGGCACCGTGCGGGGCATTGTACGACTTCGCTCATTCATTTCAGATGCTAAGATCTGCCGGACGGAGGGCGGTTGTTTAAATGGTAAACCATACTGGTGCTGCGCGGGCACATAGGGTGGCGTGAGATTGACATTAATGTGGTCCACTGACAGGAAGTTTGGATAACTATCTGTGTCCCCTTGCTGGCGACCCTTGCCCAGCTCTGACAACTTCATGTTCAGTTTTCCTTGATCCCGATTAAAAGGTTTGAGACTCAAAGTCCGCCTTGGCAGTACCATATACTCACTTTCCAGCGATTGCTCCTGAGATGCGTCCCCAAAGTCCAAGGGCCACAAATTTCCCTCAGGACATAAGTAAAGAGGGCCACGATCCAAATTAATCTCTTTTTTCGGTAGTTGATCATTGAGTTCATTTACTTGATTGTGGGTTATTTTGGGCACCTGTAGAAGAATTCCCCCTGAAGTGGAGAGGTTTCCAGGAAGATGAGAGTAGCTGAGTCCATCACTCCCTTTGTGCAGCTTCAAATCATCCTCATCATCTATAGAAATCCGGGATAGAGCTCCAGTCACACTGGAAGGGTGGCATGTGTTCAATTCCTTGAACAGGACTGAAACAACAATTAAAGCAAATAAGTATAAGAACTGTCAGCACTACTCATTCACTTATAATCATTTGAGACACTTAGAATTTATACTCATTGGTTAGCATCACTTCCAGAAATATTTTCCCACAAATATCAAATAAGTGCATGTCACAGCAGTAATTTTCCTCTAACAAGTCTCTGCTGATCACTGCTGATAAAACAGTACTGAAAAATGCAGCTGTATTGAAATCAATGGTATCGGACAATTAACTGGCACAGAGTGTGATTTATGCTGTTCAGCAGCAATTTGTAGATGCCTTTTTTCTTTGTAAGTCAAACCTCAATCCTTCCTTGAAAAATGTTCAGCATTTAGAGTAGTGATTTCCAGCCACAATGGAACAAGACACGCAACCGGAAAACAATCTCTTAACAATCACATCAAAATAAACCAAGTGATTTTCCATAGTGGAAAACTGCAAACAGTTGAGTTGGTGTTTTAGAGAAAAATGCTGTTTTCTTTCTACTCATGAGCTTTTGAGTGATTATTTTGCACCCATATTTATGTACTTCAAATTGCCTGATATCATAGATTTTATAGAGCTACAGATGACTGAACTGCTCCAATAACTTATAATGGATATAGGAACGTATTTCAAAACATTTTTACTGACTTATTCCCTGCTGAAAAATGTACCGTGTGATTGCCTAAAATTTACCATAGGAATTGCAACCTTAAGAATGGAAAATAGCACATTGCGTCCTACCGTTTGTAGGTTATGATCAACCAAGTTTTTTAGCCTCTACAAAGAACTTATGGTCCAGATTTACTAAGCTGCGGGTTTGGAAGTGGAGATGTTGCCAAGAGCAACCAGATTCAAACTCTCACTTTCCTATTACATGCTAGAGAATGTCAGCTAGAATCTGACTGGTTGCTATGGGTAACATCTCCACTTTTGGGCTCATTTTGGATGGGTCAGTGTGTGTTTTTTTTTTTTCTTTTAAATACGCTGCCAAGCTCAAATGTGCCACACCTAGTGAGGAAACACCAAGAATATTTGTCCATATTCATGCACCCTATTACATGATGGGTGGAAGAAGTCAAGTTGGTCGGTCTGCTTATGTCAGTAAAATAATATTTTTTCAGGCGCCATTTGCATCATAAATATAGCCTAACTATTGTGAATGTGCTTACCAGTTTCCCCATGTGCTGTGTACCATGAAGCCTTCTCATCAGACTGACATGCCAGGTCCACATCTTTCTCAAAATCCGTCTACAAAAACATACCATGACCAATAATTTAAAGGATATAAAAGATCATTTAGATAAAAAAATAAATAAAGAAAAAGTACACTAAAAGGTGAAACCAGAAGGGGTTGGCCAAGTTAAAAACCAGGAAGAGAACACAAGAAAAAAAACTAGGCCAAGCTGTTAAGCTGGGTATAACAAGCCAAGGTCTGCAGGGAAGTACAAAATGGAGTCTAAAATGGTTTTGGAAAAATGACAAAATCTGCATATTATTTAAAACACTATAGGCAAAATTACCAATAACTGTAAACTTTTAACTTGCAATTAAATAAATACTGAAGAGTTTTGGACACACCACCAAGTGTTGGTTTTGTGCTGTATATTTTTTAACATTTGTTTTATTCCATAGTTTTAACTTTTCATTAAAGTTAACCCTAGTGATTTTTCTTGTATCTAGAATCAACATTGAATATATAATTGTGTATACTATGTCTAGAATTTGGTTTAGGCCTTTTATTATTCTCCACATAAAGGAGGAGGGGATAGAGCACAGTGAGAGGTTGAGAGGGAGCCACAAGGTGGGATGGGGTAAAAGGGTAGCAGAGGGGGACAAGAGGGTACGAAGTGAGGGGGTAGTGGTAGAGGAGGGAACAACACTAGGATTGAGGGCTCTGCTCACGTGAGTTAATATACTAAGAGGGAGGGATGAACTTACAGAAGACATGAGGAGGGGGAAGGAAGTGGACTGCTTGTGGGAGCGGAGGAGAGGGGAAATATATCACATCAGATATAAATATATCACTAAGCTGAATGTCTTTTACCCAACCCAATCAAGCACTAGTGCTAGTTTCCCAGAACTTACAAGGACAGCCTTGATTTGCATTGTATGATCATTTATTGTGTATGGGAAACAAATGTTTTCTAGTTTTGTGCATACAAATGAATTACCATAATCTGGAGCTGACCATTCTTGCAGGAGTTTGGAGAATCTTCATTTTCATCGCTGTGGCACCCACCTATTTGGCATTTAACAACTTCTTGAACCTTACCACAAACAGAAAGATGAAAATAAGATCATTCATATTAAGCTTATCTATTAACTAAGTATAATTAAACTAGTCTAATACACGTCATAAAGATGAAAAAATATTGCCCATTCTTTTCTCTCCCGCCTCTTTCAGCCATTTCCTATTTATATCATGTCATATTCATGTCATTCCAGCTCCCAGTATCCCCCATCATATGTCTCCAGCTCCCAGTATCCCCCATCATGTGTCTCTAGCCCCCCCAATATTCCCATCATGTCTCTCCATCCCCTGAGTATCCCCATCATGTGCTCCCAGCTCCTAGCATCCCCCATTATGTCTCCAGCCCCCCTAGTGTTTCCATCATGTCTCTCCGTCCCCCCAGTATCCCCATCATGTGTCTTAAGCCTCCCAGTATTCTCCATCATGTGTCTTAAGCCCCCAGTATCCCCAATCATGTGTCTCAATCCCCCCAGTATCCCCCTCATGTCCCCAC
>WWET01001604.1:255668-269697 GCA_011038615.1 Limnodynastes dumerilii
GAAGAAAACTATGAGGGTTCCCTGAATGTAATGGTTAGTGTTCATTAGTAGTATGGTAACTGCCAAGCTAGGAAGTATTTTGACACCTTTCATGGTTCTAGAGCAGGCAAAGGTAACCTGAAGCTATGCCTACGCTGTTGAAGAATTGATTGGACTTGTAGTTTTAAAACACCTGCGGTGCCGAAGGTTGCCTATGACTGTTCAAGAGGAAAGAAAGGAAACATGCCCCTCTCTTGTGTGTACTTAAGCTGGGCTACTTTGCCATAAGGCAGGTCTAAGTCACTCCTGGGGAGTGATTTAGGAGTCACGGGCTACTCTGTCATAAGCGGTCAGTCGGTACAACTGCTGATCTGCACAGAAAGCTAAAACCCTGCCCTAACTGTAATATTTAACCTTATGGAAATTAGGCCAGTGGGAGGGATGCACTGCCTTGATGGACCGATCAGGCATAAAGATCTTAGTTCCACACATGGGGCCTGATCCAGACCTACGCTCGGGTGAGTTTTTGCGACGGGGCGTAAAAACGGCCATTTGTACTTACTGCCCTTGCGCGGGGCAGATGTTACGCTAATGTTACGCTCCGAAATTCTGAGCGTATGAGCCTTGATCATAACACCTTCATAATACAGTCGAGGGGGCATGCCTGCCATACGAAATTCGTAAATACACGCCGAGGGCAGGGTGAGGCATTTAAATTGTAAAGTATGGGTGTGCTAAGCGTCGTAACTATGTACTGAGCTTACAGACGCCCGCGGTTGCGATCAGAAATGTTAAGGTAGGGTAAATATGCTACGCACATGAATTGAGTCTGGATCAGGCCCATGCACACTGCCAAAAAATCAGCTGAATTCTGCAATTAGTGCGTGGAATTCAGCTGATGGGATGAGGTCTGGATTTGGTCACAAGTCACAGAACTGCTATTGATAGTGAATGTTCATGAATTTTTACTCCTTGATAGTATACGGTGGTTTATGGTGATATTGTTACTTTAAACATGGCAGTAGTGTTGAAAAAACTAGATGGATTTCCCCTGTATGTAGGGGCTAAAAAATACAAATTTACAGTTTGCATGATTGGCAATATTTCTGTCAAATAAGAGTTAATGTTATTTTTTTATCCTCAAATTTACAGTAATTGATATTACTTGCATGATACCATCTGTCTTGTTGATGTGGATTTATGAACCGGAACCACACTAGCCATCATGCTGCACTTGAAGCGCGGAGAGCAGCTCCAGACGGATCCAGCCTTCTGTGCAAGCTCATTGGAATTTACCCCCCTCGCTCACATGCAGATTCATCCCAGTTACCCTACTTTAACGAGCCTAGAAAGGGTGGCTTGCATAGGGCATGCCTATACTGTTACATTAGTATCCAACCCCCCTCCCACTAGTGCTTGCAAGCACCAATCAGAACCCATCATTTGCAATCACAAAAAGTGGGCAGACCCTTTTCAGAAGTATGGATCCGGTGCTATATAATTATACATGTTGTTTTGCAATTTATTTTTAATGTGGTTTTATGTTTGCAGAACACATTATTTAAAAAAGTTTACCAATATGTTGGATTAAAGACAAAATCGTACTGAAATTCATTCCAAAACATACCCTCAAAGACAAAAGGTTGTAAGCATGTATAGCTTGGAGCAGAGAAGATAGAGAGTGGGGCGGTATCATAGAAGCTTTCAATTATATCAAGGGATTTACTAGTTCAGGAGGGAAGCATGCTTCAATGAAGAGATGTATTAAAACTCAAGAGCAGGCACTGAAACTGGGGGGTGGTAGGTTTAGAGGGGATATAAGGAAACATTAATGCACTCCAAGGATAGAGGATATGTGGAATAACTTTGCATCAGAGATAGAAGAGGCTAATATAATAAAGCAATTAAAAAAAACATTCTTAATATAAATATGTGCTGCATCTTAATGTTTTTTAAGAAAAGGGTCCAAGTGGTCATTACCTACAGTACTACTAAATTCTATGTTTCTGTAAAACTGTTTCATCTACATGGGTTGGAGCAGTAGCAGACACAGGAATGGCAGCTGAATTATGCCATGCTTCATTATTATGCTACATGCAGTACTTAAATGTCAGGTATTATGTGCAATTATTTATGAAGTGACCCGGTAGCTTTCACGTAACAAATTTCACCAATGTATTAATTAGAGGATCACTCTTCAAATTGGTGGATGATCAACTTTTGAACTTTTCAATGTACAGTGTTTAATCTGATATGTCTGAAAGGAATAAAACTGGATAAAAGCAACACTTTTACATACCAGCTAACATTCTAGTTACCATGTAAGGCATTCCTAAAGCTGAATGACACCACATTTACAGTCTCTGGACTATAATTATTGGTAATATCCCATTTATAGTATACAAACATAGATATTTATGCATTAAAAAACCCCCAAGCATTTCCATTTATTTCATTTTTGGTCATGAATTACAGTAAACTATGTTAAGGATTTCCTTAAACTTTCAGCGTCAAGGAGTACATATCGCACAAATAAATATGGAAGTATAGAAAAACCTTGCGTCGGACCTTGAGTATCTTTACTCGTACAGTATATAAGTATAGAAAGAGCAGACTGTAGCTGTTATATATTTGAAGTTTATATAATGCTGCAATGCAACAAGCAAATAATCTTGATCGTGGCAATGCTTACCAGAACAATGACAGCCGCTGGCCCTACAAACGCATATAGCAACCCTCCTTCTAGAGAAAGCCAGCAGCTGAAAACCACAAAAAAACAAATTATTCACGTTAAGGGGGAAAAAAATTATAAAAAACAAAAAAAACACAACAATGTAAAACAAATTAACAACTGCAAGTCAATAGTGAAGTTATCAAGCATTTATCATCTTGTCAGAGCCTCCGAATTACGGAAAGAACGCCAAAGGAAAAGAAGAGAAAAAGCAGATTCTTGGCAAATACACAAAAATGAAGACAGAAGAGAAATACTATGGAGAGTATGGCAGTCAGCTTTTCAAATCCTCTAGAGGAAGTCTAGGATATTAAAAATGGCATTGATGGTTTTATCACTATAAAAAAGGTCCCAATGTTAATCTCAATCACCTGTACAGCAGATTTCCTCTTATTTTATATACTGATGTATTTCCCATCTTTACGTTACCATTAGTTAAATAATTGTAATTAAAAGAAAATACTTATTAGCCTACTTCAGTAAAGATCATAATGGGGATTGCACTGCATCAAAGTCTAGTTAAATTAATAATGCATGTTTATTTGTACCTATTTAGTGGTAAAGTGTTTTTAGCAATGCTGCCAACTGTTTCCGAACATCTAAACACCGATAGAAGTATACACTGAGGACTGACTTACTAAAGGGGTGTTCCGTATCCTTTCGTTCTGGTGAAACCCACGGACACTGCAACTACCAAAGCAGGTAACCCTGACAATGGAAACAAGTTATTATGCATTATTGTTATTAAAATTTTGTGCACAACATGTCAATTGCAATATGACAATAAATGTTCTGAACATTACATACAAAACAACGACATAGGTATTTACTTAGAAACATAGAAAGTGACGGCAGATAAGAGCCACATGCCTATCTAGTCTGCCAAGTTGTTTATTTAAAACTATACTGACCTTAGACCCTATTTACCCTCATTTTAGTTTGAGATTTAGGATATCCTTATATTTATCCCAAGCATGTTTAAACTGTTCTACTGTGTTAGCCTCAACCACCTCAGATGGGAGGCTATTCCTTTCAGTGAAGTAATTTTTCTGCACATTTCCTCTGAATCTACCACCCTCCAGTTTAAATCCATGCCCTCGTGTTCTATTACACCTGTTTCCTCTGAGAAATGCCACCCTCCTCTAGCCGGTCACAACCCTTGATATATATGAAAGCTGCTGTCATATCTCCCCTCTTCCTTCTCTGCTCCAAGCTATACATGTTTAGTTCCTCTAGCCTTTCTTGGTATGTTTTGTGACACATATCATGAACCATTTTAGTTGCTCTTCTTTGCATAGTCTCTAATGTATTTATGTCTTTCTGGAGATATGGCCTCCAGATCTGAACACAGTATTCTAAGTGAAGTCGTACCATCGGTCTATAAAGGGGCATCACTACTTCTCTCTTTCTGCTACTAATTCCTCTCCCTATGCAACCAAGCATCGGACTTGCCTTTCTCATTGCTTTGTTACATTGCTTGGCTACTTTTAAGTCCCATGAAATAATGACTCCTAGGTCCCTTTCCTCCTCAGTATTTTCTAATGTAATGCCATTAATAATATATTGAGCTTTTGGGTTTTTGTGCCCCAAGTGTATGATTTTGCATTTTTTTGGCATTAAACTGCGTTTTCCACACTCTTGACCATTCCCCCAGTCTACCTAGATCATCCCTCATTTTCTGTACCCCTCCTGGCATGTCTACCCTATTACATATATTTGTGTCATTTACAAAAAGGCATATTTTCCCCTCAATACCACAGGCAATATCACCTATAAAGATATGAAATAGCACTGGTCCAAGTACAGAACCTTTGGGTACTACACTGGTTACATTACCATCCCCAGAAAGGGTTCCAATTACTACAATCCTTTGTTGTCTATCCTGTAACCAAGATATTATCCATGCAACTATCTTTAAGTCCAATCCCAAAGTTTCCAGCTTATTTAACAGTCTGTGGAACAATGTCAAACAGCTCCCCCTTTTCTAATACTTTACTGACCCAGTCAAAAAATTCAATAAGATTTGTTTGACATGTTTTTCCTCCAGCGAATCCATGCTGCTTGGGATCCTGTAAGTTACTGGATTTAAGATATTGTACAATTTGTTCCTTTAACATTGTTTCCATCAATTTCCCTACTACTGATGTTAGACTCACTGGTCGGTAGTTTGACGTTTCTTCCCTACTTCCACTTTTATGCGACATTTGCTATTTTTCAGTCCTCTGGTATCACCCCAGTTATTAGTGACCGCTTGAATGATTCAGTTAATGGGGATGCCAGCACCCCTCTAAGCTCTTTTAGTATGCTAGGATGTATCCCATCTGGTCCCATTGATGTGTCCACTTTCTGCTTTGAAAGTTTGTTTAATACCTGCTCCTCAGTGAAAGCAGTAGTAATTGCCTTCTTTGTATTAATAGTCTTCCCATTTGAAAGTTGTCCCTTTCCCTCTCTTTCTTTTGTGAATATTGAACAGAAATACTTTTAAGTTGATCTGCCATAGCTCTTTCACCCTCAACAAGAATCCCACTCTCCGTTTTGAGCCTTACTATACTATTTCATTTTTCACCTTTCATTTATATACCTAAAATGATGTCCCTTTTTCGTACCAAGTGGGCAAGTTTTTCCTTAGTTTGTGTCTTTGCTGTCCTGATTTAGCCTGATTCTGCTTTGCAAAATACTCTTCCCTGTCATCATTATCCTGAGTTTGCTTATAATTACTATAGGCCATCTTATTTGCTTTCACTATAGTTGCTACCTTTTTTGTAAACCCCATTCTTTTCCTGGTGTTTTTCCTAAACTTTCTTATACAAAAGTCAAGATTTAACAGACAGGGTCTAAAAAACCATTATAATACATTAATATACTGTATGTTTTATTTACACATCCATGTAGATTGGCTAAAAGAATAACATTTTTCTTACACTAAACATATGGAACCTGTGGGCAATTAAATAGCATATACCTTAGTACAATTTAATGTTATTTACCGTGTTATCCCTATATGAGTTAATATGTAACTTTTTATATGTTTGAATATTCAAATTTGGGGATTACTAAGCATATAAATAGGTTATGCCAGAATACTGATGTATGAAAAAAAAAATTACAAAAAAACTAATTAAAAAACCAAGATAAAAAGTCAGTACAGTCTGCTTCTGATAACTGCCACTTACACACTTACTGCACTTAAAAATCATACTTATCTATTTCACTCTGAAAATGAAATCTGTTGGAGCGCCCCTATCTACTCAACTTCCCTGGAACAAAAGATAAATTAAAAAAAAAAAAAAAGCTTAGCAACTGTAAGGGCACATTTTAGCATGTTTGGAAAAGACTTTAGTTTATTCATTTGTAAAAAATTGCTAAGTAAGAGTCAGTAGATCTGCCAGCATGACCTATTATTACCCAGCATGAGTACGGAAAATAAGAGAGGAAAACAGGTGCAAAACATTCTAACCATTTTAAAATGGTTCTTGTTGACAGGCCTGTGGCAGGTTTGAAAAAAAATGTGAAGAACTTTGGCTGTACAAACATATGCTATATAATACTTAGTAAACTCCAAATATACATGAGCCTTTTGAATACAAATATGTACATAATGGTTTAGTCCTGATAAGAAATCAGAGGCTTATTCTCATAATACAATTGATGCAAACCTAATCTACAGGCTAGAAGGCAAACATACAATGCAGCATAATACTAGGGAACTTAAGGCGCTAAAATATTCACAAAGAACCCACTGACACGTTTTCTTCAAGTGGGAGAAATATGTGATTTTCCATTAGTATTCATGCTTATAAACATAAAGGAATCCTACATTTGGAACAGCATTAGTAAATAGTGATTTTACACAATGTTAAATCACTTAAATAATTTTTTTTTTGAATTGTCTTGCATCTTATAACACTTACAATTTGTAAGGTGTAGGAAAATGAAAAACATAGTTATGGGCCTGATCCGGATGTCCGTCTGCCACCCGACAGCTGTTTTCGGAAGTCGCGTGCCTGGTACAGACTGCGCATGCCCTGGGCAGAAGTTACACAATGGATCTCCTAACGTACTGAACTGAATTCGTAATGCTAGGAGATCAATCCGACCGGGAGTTCCTCAAGATCCGCATACCTAATCCCTACAAGGGATTGGGGAATACATGAAGAGGGTGAGGAAGCGGAAGTAGGCGGTTCTGCATGGATCTATGTTCAGACAGATGCAGATCCGTGCAAAGAACTTAAGGTAGGGTTTAAGACATGTAAATGTCCGGAACTCCGTACGTGAGAGGGTAGTGACATTCAAGATTACTCCCCTCTTCCGTGTGGACTTACAGAGCTCCGTGTGAATAGAAGACGCATGGAGGCCTGGATCAGGTCTTATGCTTTTAAGCTACAAACAAAGGCCTACCATAAAATAAAAAGTGTGTTAAAATGCTAGAAGCAAAACCCCATTAGAAACTGCTTCTTACCCCATCCAAGGCAAAGAAATCGTTTGCGGACCAGACGTGTTCTCATTTGACCAATCACGGCCAGATAGGATTGCCAGGCCTCCGTTAGCACCCAACAGAAGGAAGAGAGAAAGAAAAAGTGCAAGAATGCAGCAATCAGAGCACAGACAGCCTGCAGAGAGAGACAGAGGTCAGGGTTAGGAGCAGAAACATCATTTACTTTAAAAAAGTCCAAATGTAACAACTTCTTCTATCATAAGCATCTGACTTAAGTATATCTAGATAGTATTTTAATCTACTGAAACATGAAGTTCATAGACTGGATCCAGACAAGGTAACAAAAGACTTCCTGTGCTGGAAGATTTTCCGATGGTGGTGCAGAAGAGGTATGCAAATGGTAGAGTAATGGCTTGGATAAGCTCTTAGATATTTTTCTCATTTATGCACCAGCCTGATTTTCATGGGAAGTGCCATGTGTTTGAGGGTTGTGGTCTTCCCTTGCACACACAGGACTTATTATTATTATTATTATTATTATTATTATTCAAGTTAATTTATAAGGCGCCACACAGTATCCGCAGCTCCGTACAGAGGCAATAGTAAGGACAATAGTTGCATATACAATAATTAACAGAGGGTAAAAAATCTGAAGGAATACAATACATGTATAAAGCAAAAATTAAATACAATACAAAAAAATCAAAACAATATGTAAGGAAAATAAAGATGCTGGGTAAGTGTGTAGGAGCAGATGAATAAGGAGAGAGATAGACGGTAGAGAAAAAAAGGTGGGAAAAGATGATGACAGGGTAGAGGGATGATGACAGAAGGAAGGAGGACCCTGCTCATAAAACCTAACATGTTAAGTGAGAGAGGGTGAAGAAACAGGAGACATAGTTATGAAGATGGGGAGAGCAGGTAAGTTTAGTTGGAGGAAGGGTAGGCTAGCCTGAAGAAGATGGGTTTTAAGGGAGCGTTTGAAGGATCGGAGTGTGCTGGATTGCCTGATAGGATGTGGTAGGTTGTTCCAATGGAGAGGGGCGACCCGAGAGAAGTCTTGGATGCGGGACTGAGAAGTAGTTATCAGGTTGGAGTTGAGGCGGCGGTCACCAGCGGAGCAGAGTGGACGGGAGGGAGTGTGGATGGAGATAAGGGAGGAGAGGTAGGGAGCGGTGAAGGAGGAGAGAGTCTTGTAAGTAGTGGTGAGGAGCTTAAAGAGAATTCTGAAAGGGACAGGAAACCAGTGTAGAGATTGACAGAGAGGGGAGGTGGAGGCAGTGCATTGGGTGAGGAAGATGAGTCTGGCTGCAGCATTTAGTATAGATTGTAGGGGTGTGAGACGGACCAGAGGGAGGCCAGAGAGGAGTATGTTTCAGTAGTCCAGACGGGAAATAATGAGAGAGTGAATGAGCGTTTTAGTGGCATCTGCTGTTAAGAAGGGTCTGATGCGAGCAGTGTTGCGGAGATGAAAGCGGCAGGACAGTGAGAGGGCGCGGATGTGGGGGTGAAGGAGAGAGAGGAGTCCAGGATGACGCCCAGACAGCGGGCTTGGGTGGTGGAGTCGCTTATAGTAATAGAGATAGTAGGGGGATACGTGTAGGAGGGAAGACTACAACATAAGACTTAAAATGACTCTAAGTTTGGATCCGGTACCATATTATAATTCAATATTTCCCGTTTGTTTGATGGTTTAATTAATTCATTTAAACAATAATTAACAAACATAGAACTAACGTTTTGGTTAATTTAGATGCATGGAAGTGTGATTTTGCTGCAACATTAGAATGATCTCTCCATGATGAATGGAAAGGCATTGATTAAGGAAACAACTCAACAATGATGGGAAGGAGGCTTTCCCACAAAACTATATCTGCAACCATACTTACACACTGATACATTGATACCAACAGATGTTTCATTCTTCTTAAATGTAATGTTCCATTATTTAATAGGATTAAGGATAGTAAATGCTCATTTCCCGTATAATTGTGGATCCTCCGGATCCAAACTTCTGTTCAGGAAGTGTTACCAATGGGGTTGTGGTTGCTGGTCTGGTAGGCCTCCCTATTCTGACAATGATGCAGTAGCTAGCATAAATGTGGCTGTATCATTGTCAAAAACATTGGCAAATAGAAAATTGCTATTAGGAACGGGTACCTATTTTGACTAGTTCCCAATAGCGACAAGCTGCCTGGGGCTAATGTTAGGGTTAGGGCTTAAGGGGAAGGTTAGGGTTCAGCTGCGGAACATGGAGGGTTAGGGCTAGACTGCGGAACATGGAGGGTTAGGACTCAAGAAGGGGATTCTTAGGGTTAGGGTTGAAGGGGAAGATTGGGATTAGGTTGTGGGATGCAGAGGGTTAGGGTTAGGAGAGGATTAAGGTTAGGGTTATGTGAACAGAGTCACCCCTTTCGCGATTCCGGGAGCCACACTGCTGCCACTTTCTAAAAGGGAGACTCTCTGCAATTCAGATGCCGTATTATGGTCTGTGTCACAAAACAGACAATCATAACCGCAAACCACACCCTTCCAATGGCTGGACTGGGTGATGTGTGGTTGTTGCATACACAAGTTGACAGAGGGGATCAAAGTTTATAGTAAGGGAGTGTTAAGACCTTTATGCCATATCCAGAATTCTGAGTTGTCCTCTTTTTAAGTAGGGACGCCTCATAAATGTTAATGTAAGGTCCACAGATTGTGGGCTTCTGCACGGGAATCTAAGTACAGTGGTGATTGAACATGGGATGCCTGCTGCTGGACCTCTGTGACCAGAGGTCTGGATTCTGTCCAGTGACTTTTGAAGACAATTAGGTGGCCTGTCACTGTGGTGGTTGTATATCAGTTCTATCACTACAATGATGGATGAAGAAGGAATAATAGAAGAAATGATGGATGAAGAAAGAAAACTTTCTATCTTCATATTCTGAACTCCATATATTTTATGTTAGATAGAAAGAACTGTATTTAATACTGAGCTTCAGTATGATTTGGGTATAATTATATGCAAAAAAAATATCGTTAGCAATCAAACCAGCAAGAAGCATAAAAAAAAGGATCAAAAATATAAGTTTGCTTGATATCAACTTGTATATATCAACCTTCTATCAGTAAAAGAATTTCTATAACAGACCCATTCATCTTTCCCTTTTGTGTGTAGAATAATGGAATAAAAAATGCTTCTCACCACCCACTACTCCATTTCTAAATTGATTTTCCTTTCTAGCCCCCAGCACTGCTGATCAATTGTATAACTGCAGCATAATACTAAACATGTAAGTTAATATAGGTATTGATTAAAAGGCATTGGAGGAAAGGAATGAACACAGGCATAGTACACAAGGAAATGCATTAGACCGGCGAGCAGGAGAAGGATTGAGAGGATGAAAAGCGAATACAGAATGGGGCTCAGAGAACAATTATTTGTACTATAAGTTACTTCCAGATACAGCTAACAAAATAAATGTTCCAAGCTGAATGTATTAATAACACATTTTTAAACTCACAGTCGCCACCCTCCTTTAATTAATTTAATTACAAGGCATCTATACATTGGACTGGATCCTAAGACCTGATGGTGCTACATTCAGATCTTTGAACACAGCACCAATGGGGATCTGATAGTGGAACTCTGCTCTTTCCATGTGAGGGCTTTTCATAATCACTTCCCTTGTACAGACTTGTCATATGAAGCACCTCCCACTTCTGAGCACAATCCAGTCGGAACAGTCATTAGTCAGAAGCCTGGATTGTGTTCTGCATGCACAATTCACAAAATCAGAACCTTTATGAACCGATTGCCAAAAATCACCCACTCTGGTCCAGTCTGGTTTTGGAACTACATTCCTTATCAATATATGTTTATAATTCCTACCATTACTTTGTTTTGATGAATGTATCTTACCTTGCTGAGTGCCTGAGATTGTCCCACCAGAATTAAAACATTGGAAGCAAGGATGGACAGGCAGAAATTAAGCAGAATGATGGAGCGCTCTGAACGGATAAATCTAGAATAAAAAAACAAATTACATGGAGCAATATAAAATATATGAGGAGAACAATTACAACCTAATTATAGACAAGCATGTCAGCCAGATGGAGTAGCATATCTCAGCATGACTTCACACTGTGTATGCTAAGAGAACATAAGCACACAACTACGTGCAATCCAGTACTGAACGCAAGTCAATGAATGAAGGGAAGGGGTCCTGTCTGACGCCAAAGGGCTGCTGAAGTGGACCCTCCACAACCTATTTCTAGGCTATTGTGTAAGCATTTTATATTATGAACGCAATACAAAATGTAGGGAAATATTGCTTATACATAAGGTTTAAACACAAAATAAAAATGTAAAGCTAAGTGTAATTTTAGAGCATTTCAATAGCCCCTGAAGCCCTCATACTAAGCATAACCACCATTTCCAGTATATATTACAGGGAAGTACCCTCCACCTGTGTTGGGATCGCTGGGGGAAAAGAAACATCTCTGGTAACAGTTGCACTGAACATGTCTGCTGTGTGTATGTACACACCCTGCTATACTTAAAGAGAGACCCAGGGCTGCAGTTGTGTGCGTCTCTGAATCCCGCATATGCCGCCCGTTTTTTGCGCTTGGATGTATGGGGTGTGGTTCGCTGCTGTAAATGGCCCTTTATTGACAGGGCCGATTACTGCACGGTGTTTCTGAAAAGGGACTGGAAAAGACTGTTCCTTCCCTGCAGGGGTGCGACAATCCGGAGAAGGAATTGAGAGAAAATACCATTATGAACGTTATATGGAAAAAGAAACGGACCTATGGCTACAATATGGTATTGTGTTGTAAACCAGTGCAATCGGTAACCCCTCCTTTATAATGTGTATGTGTGATTAGCATTTTTGTCTTCGGTTGTGCTAGATGGTAGGCTGGTAATGATAGGGTCTTGCTGCTTACACCGTGATTCTTTCAGAACCTCTAGTGCTGCTTCTGGTTGGATCATATTTTCTATGGGGGCAGCATGGTAGCTCAGTGAGTAACACTTGTGCCTCTGAGTGCTGAGGTCATAAGTTTGATTGCCGGGCAAGGCCTTATCTGTGTGGAGTTTGCATGTGCTCCCTGTGTCTGTGTGGGTTTCCTCCAGATGTTACGTTTTCCTCCCATATGCCAAAAAACATGCTAGTAGGTTAATTGGTTACTTAAAAATAGTGTATGTGTGTGGTAGAGAGTGTGGCTCCGGGTGAGTGAGTGTAAAGTGTTTCCTGTATAATAACGGAGTGGGTTTGGGGACAGTTTGAAGAAGAGTTGCTTCACAAGAATGGTGGTGGGTGGGTGCCATGGCAAATACAAGATGGGCCAAGTGGATCTTATCTGCCGTCAAATTCTATCAACTGGTGAGTGTTTCACCAACCCTTATCCTAATCCTCACCCTATCCTCCCCTTCCATTACTCTAACCCTCCCTACCTTGCAGCCTGACAATAACCTTCCCCTTCTCCGATCCATCCCCACTCCCTTCCCTGCAGTCTAGCACTAAGACTCCCTTCTGCACAACCTAACCATAAGACTACCTTCCCCACAACCAAACCCTCAGACTACCTTCCCCACAACCTAACCCTAAGACTCCCTTCCCCGCAGCCTAACCCTAGGCCACCCCTTCTACACAGCATCCCCTCCCTGCAGTCTAACCCTAAGACAACCCTAACATGTCCGTTCGGGTCTCACGTTGGGTATTGTTGGATGTTGCGTTTTAAAATAAATTCAGAATACTTATTGTCTCGGCTGTCGCTATGTGCAAAAAGCAAAAGATATCTTTCTATGGTTGATCTGGCATATTAGGAGCTCCTAAAGACCAAATCAAAGGATCACAGACTGTTTCAAAAGATTTTTGAGCATCTCTGGACAGCACACACTGGTGAGATATCTGGTGAGACGATCTTTTGATTGTGTGACTGGAAAGATTATCTGTTGAAAAAGCCCCAGTGTGTACCCACCCTTACAGTATAGAAATGAGAACAGACAGCTGCCATGCTTGGCTAACATGGAGAACATCATTTTGTGCCTGCACCAGCAATAGAATTCTCCTTAAAAATACTTAAACCCTTTCAGATTTCAATAAGTATAATAATACCAGTAGATCAGTAAAGTAGAAGATTGTGTACACTCAATCTTACCTCCAAAATGCAGCATAAACAGCAAGAAGAATGAGCAAAGCCATACAGGATACAGCACAGCCAATCATCAGGGGCACCGAGGGAGAACCAGAGACATCCATCACCTGGTGAAACAGCAAAGTGTCAGCTCCCTGAAAGGTACCCATAGCAATAGAGCACCTGGCTGAGGACGCCAGACGTCTGTTTACTTGCAGACTGACTTGTTTATCAATCGTAATTTTATTTTTTAGACAACATTGGGGCATATCCAACGAGTTGACAGTTTGGTGAAACCAAAAAAAAATCCTCATTTACTTGCATTTTAGTAACAAAAACAACATAAAATTAAAGAGATTCCAAACAAGTTGTAATTCAAACCATTTTATTATGAAAATTGAGGATGACTTTATTTATTTATTTATTATTTTTAATCTACCATACAAAGAACATTTCAAGCGTTTAAACCAGATTGCATGTATTAGTTACATATAGATGTGTGGGTGATACAGCCATCTTTATGCACTCTTCTGCTCAATCCACACTACTTCCTAAGGTTGCATGTCTGCCTTTATTCTTCTCTTCACAATACATACTGCCTTTATAATTTTAGTGTCTGCTTGCTTATTTTCCTGTCCATGTATATTACATTTCCCCTGTAATTTCAATGTCTATTTGCTTGGCTGTTCCTAATCACATATATTGTCACTGTAATTTCAGTGGATGACTGCTTCTTGACTGTTTCCCTGTTGCCCCCCCCCCCC
>WWET01001604.1:269731-285737 GCA_011038615.1 Limnodynastes dumerilii
GATCCATCTCTGAGTGAGGCCCACTGAGGATTACCAGATACAATGGAGAAAAAGTGTCCCCTTCAGCGCTAGTACCCAGAGGCGACCAATTCCATTGTCCATTCCATTGCCCCTCACATTGCAACATTGTTTTTCCAAGTTTAGATTTGCACCTTTATGAGCAGCTACTCCTAACTCTGAATCTGCCTTACTGTGTTCAACATTATAATACTTTCTACAGTCCATTTAACATCCCCTACCCCTAATGGTAACCCTAACTACAACCTTTGCCCTTATCCTAACTGCTAACATTAAAAAGTTACTACCTACCTGTGGGAGGAGACAGCAAATCACAGAAGAGGAGTGGGACATGCAGCACCAGACACAGAAGAGCAGGACACAGAGCAGAGGAGAAAGGCAGACAGATCGATGAGACAGCAAATGAGAGACACAGACAGAGCCAGTAAGACGACAACACAGGTAGAGCAAAGGAGAGAAATCGGAGGAGTGACAAAAAGTAGCGGGGACAAGGCAGGTATACAAGAGAAGCAGAGATACGGATAAGAGCGGAAAAAGAGACACAGACACAGGAGGATGAAATGAGGTGGGGACAACAGCAGAGCGGCAAGTACAACAGCAGGGTGGAGAAAAAAAAACAGGGGGACAAGATCAGTGGGAACAAAAGCAGATCAGCGAGACAAGCAGCAGGATGGAGGAGAGGCACAGGAGTAGAGAAGAGAAGCAAAAGTGAGGAAAAAAGCAAAGTAGTGTTGTTAAGAGTGGGATGAAGGAAAGATGTGGGACAAGTAGCAGTGGGGACAGCAGTGGAATGCAAGGTCAGTTGCGGAATCAAGGAGAGATAGGGACAAACAGCAACAGAGATAAATGCTGGATGGAAAAGAGACACAAGAAGAGAGCCATGGAACTAACAACAGCGGGGACAAAATGAAAGTATAAATGTCGACACCTGGGGTACCATTTCAAAAGTGCCCTTCTCGACATTGGAATTAGTATTTTAATTTCCCTGTTTGCAATGAAGGAGTCTTTATGGTGGCGACTGTTTCATTGTTGATATTGGCCCAGATCCAGACCTACGTCCTCTTTACGTTTCAAAGCATAGCATATTTACGCTATCGTAATTACTATGCACTCCCCTCAGTCATACGAACTTTTGCCATTTTACGCTTTCCAATTTAATTTTTCAAAGCGTAACTCCTGTCGGCAGTAATGGCTGCACGTACTTACGCGCCTAAGCACGCCCATACTGTATGATTTAAATGCCTCACCCCACCTCCAAAGCGGAATTACGGGTGTCGTATGGCTGGAGCGCCCCTTCATCTGTAGTTACGCTCTTTATACTAGGATGGTACGTACGTTCAGAGCTACGTGCCGTAACATCTGCCGTGCGCATGCGCAGTAACTGCAAACTAGTGTTTTTACTACTCCGGCTTGCGTAAATACCACTAGCGGACGTAGCTCTGGATCTGGCCCATTGTCCTTTCTGACATCTGATATAACTGCTTCTTATGACAATACTAATAATAGTTATGTGACCATAAACACTGCCGAAATTGAGCTAAAAAATATGTTTATAGCAGGGGATAGGGCCCCAATTGTGTAACCATTGCATGACCTTGATTTTAAAAGCAAATTGCAACTAAATTCCTCACAGGCCGCATTGTGAATTCACATACAACTACTATTACACTACACAGCATGTAAAAAAACAATCTGCATGTCACACTTATCCAATTCATTTCTACACTGGAAAATGTATTTTAGGCCTTCACTGTCCCCTCTGCTCTTCTTCCTACTGTGCACAGAACTGCAAGCGTATTAAACTCACAGCAGAACATCCCTCGCTGTACAGACAGATACAGAATAATATGAATAAAGCCACAACTCTGCTATTACTGGGTGGCAGAGATACATCAGTTATTGCAGGCACATCCTAAACTCAGTTTAATAATAAAGCACTCAACAACATCTTGTATTGAGATCCAGGACTGGATGTATTCCCAGCCACCTCAACACAACAAAGTTGGCAGTACTTAAAAATCTCCTTCTCCTGCTTCCGTCTGTAACAGCTGATCCAGTGTTGGAAGTGATTAGCTCACAGATGCCTGGGGTTCCGCTGGTTGCAAGGATAGATTAAATGATGTAATGTTAGTGTTGGATATATATATATTATGCTACTTTACCTAACTTTATATAGGTATACCTTTATTTATGTACATATTTAATGTAGTATCAGTTTATTACTTAGTTCAGACAGAATATATCAGCTCTACTTGCACCTTTACAATGTATATGACAAATTGGTTTCCTGCATGATGGGAAGTACTACATGTTTATTGTATAGAAATATATTGTGCTGATCTAACAACTAACAGCATCCCTGTAGAGAAGGAGTAACAGCATTTAAGGTTTTGAAGATGAATAGTTTGCTAATATTTCCAAAATGTTTCCTTTCCAGCCTATGTTGTTATCACAGATATATATTGATGCATTTGCTAATCCACTGCCAGACTTTCTGCTGAGCCATTTTACTTTGTCACTGATCACACACAGTCATTCTACAATTTTATAAACCAACAATAACCCAGTAAAAAAAAAATGCTATTAGAAACCTAAAGGTTTATTTTCACAATGTGCAGTTACTTTGCAGCAGATTATTATTGGTTCACAAAGCAGATCATCACAAAGACAAGGCGGTCAGTAACATCTACAGGCCACATATGTGATACAATGATCTTTCAATAAACAATATGGACACAGAAACCTCCACTTAATTTGTCTTTATACAATTTAACTTTCATTTTAACGAGTCAACAGCAAGCTAATGTGCATAACAAGAGTGATTTTAGAAAATGGCCTATATTGACCATACTTACCAACTCCTTAGGTAGTTGTGCCAACACAGCAAAGGTGGAGAGCTGATCGCAAAGGCATTTGGTGTGAGATGGGTGTGTTGGCAGAGTCTGGCAGCTCTCGGTGTCCCAGCTCCCACTGGATGCATCACTAGGGGTCAGAAGCAGGCATGTGAAGTCAGAAACCAAAAATATATATTGTAGAGTACAGCTATTAATAAGCTCTCAATTCAAAAGGGTGCTAGAGACGCTGTGCATTTCCAGAGCTGGCACAGCTATTCTGCATCACTTTGCTGGTGTGTGTGTATGTGTGTGTGTGTGTGTGTGTGTGTGGGAGAAACCCAGGGAAAGAAATGAGGCAGAGAAAGAAGGAGTGTGGGGGAGACAGAGAAAGGCAAAATGAGGGGGAGAAACAATAGAGAGATGGATAAGGAAGAGGTAAACAATGCGAGGGAGAGAAAGGGTGTGAACAAAAAAAGACGGCTGGTTAAAGAGTGTGTGGGTATACATGTGTATATGCCCGTGTGGTCCCAGATCTGTGATGCACCATGTAAAAAGAAGAGAGGGGAATGCAGAGGCACAGCAGCCGAAAAGAGCTGGCACTGTGAAGGAAAGAAAAGAGCACAAAGTAAGATATAGTGAGTGTGAGCAATGTGGGAGAGATATAGCTATGCCGCAAGGCATTATGCACCAGGGGATTACATATGAAGAAGATAAGATGAGAAAAATAGCTTGTGGAATAGGGAGCTGAAAGGCCAGAACACTCAGTGCACAGTATAAAAGGTTAGCTGCCTCTAGCTTTACTAGTTTACTATAACAGGTCCCACTTCTGCCACTTTTCTGCGTGCTATATTTTCCCTTACCCTCCTAGCAATGTCGCTAAGTGTCTTAAGTGCAACCTGGGTTTTTGGTAACTGAGAAATAAGGGATCCCATTGCTTTTCTAGGTAAAATGTAATCTTGTAGACTGAAATCTGTGTAGAATACTGGGAATTTCCAGCAATACAAATCATAAGCTTTTTAGTCTTTAGTTTCCATCCTGAATTCTGGTTCTTAGAAGATAAAGTGTGTGTGTGTGTTTGTGTGTGTGTGTGTGTGTGTGTGCGTGTGTGTGTGTGTGTGTGTAGGATCCTACTCATAAATTGTTCCCCAGCAACTTCAGTGCACTGCCACACAGTATTACATGGGTCTTTTCTCAGAGATGTCAGCTGTCTATAAGAAAAGAGGAATGACGATCCAGGCATACATCTCACACCAGTCATCCACGTTACTCTGGCAACCACAGCAGATGGAATGTTCTAATAAAACATGGGAAGGAAGAGGACTCCCGTTCATACACACCCACACACAAATGCATACACCTCTATATACAGTACACAAACAAGGAAACAGCAATCACTTTTATCAGGACACACTCAAACATAAAAATGCATCTACTTTGAAAAAAAAAAGAAATTCAATAAAATAGGTATAGGATTCAAAAAAAATAACTGAAGTCCTTGCACACTATATCACACAGTTCTCATCAGCAAACAAATCACAAACACATGTACTACAACAAACGTTTTAAGATAGAAACACTGATATCTGCAGCAATAAGCCTTACAATGAAAGACATTTTATTAACATCTATTTTACATATTGTCAAACCAGAAGAATACTGATCAGAAGTGATTTTTCCTATCTCTGTTTTGGCTTTTAAAGGGTTATTTAAGTCCCCACATCACAACCGGAAAATGCATTTCTTCCCATTGCATATAACAAAGCCAAAAGGAGCTCTCACTAGTAACAGTGTAAGACTAACCATGCGACAGATTTCAATGACATAAGAACTAGATGGCTATAAATATTGCTGTACTCAGTTCTATTTTCATCAATCCGTTGCTATGCTTTGGGGTCCTGGATACTGATTTCTGTGAATGTACTGATGATGACTTTATAGCTGGGTCCATTTTAGTATAAATGTTATTGGGTTAGGGCAAAGAGTGGAGAGAATGTACTATGGAATGGGTAGGGGTATTATAAGTGGGAAGGGGTACAGAGATTTCTTAATTGTAATATTCAATTATCTCTACATGCAAAGCAGCACTAGTATCATCTGAGTTATTTTTTACTTTGTAACTTATACTTAAGCAATACCATAAATGAATCTTATTTAAAGAAGCCAAGTACGGAGAATTTCTCATTGTCGTACTAGAAAATAGTAAGGAAGTCAGATCTACCAGAAGCTTAGCCTAAGTCAGAAAAAGGATTATTCATTTACTTATTTTATTATAAATAACAGGAGAAAAGGCTAAGGTACTTCACAAATATTTACTATATTACAAAGCGGTGTAAAACAAACAAGAGCACACACATGCACAGTCTGTAGGTCATTCAAAAATCATTGAGACAAATGAATAAATGATTTGAAATGTTTGGGTATAAAGGTGCTACAAATCTAAATGCAGATAAGTAATAAACTTCACCTGTCATCTCTAAACATAGAGGGCCTGATCCGGTCCTCCAGTCGTTTTCCGTAAGCACTAAGGTCTGGATGTCCCGTCACTCCCCTCTCTTGTGCAGAGTTCTGGACACTTACATGTCCAGAACCCTACCTTGACTTCTACGCACAGATCTGCGTCCGTCCGAATGCAGATCCATATGTTACTGCTTGCCGCTGCACACTGCAATTCCTTAACATACCTAAAACTGCCTCTTGCTGGGATCAGGCATGTGGAATTGAAGTGCCACACACACACACCACTGGTATGAATCTGAACGCTAGGAGATCCATAGCAAAATATCTGCCACATTGATGCCCAACTGTAATGTTTAAGGGAAGTTACTCAAACAGTCCCCTAATGTTATTATTTCTGAGTCAGGCCTAGAAAGAGACAACTTGACCATAAGGTCGACAGAATAGACTATACTGTAGGTAAAGCCACCAATAATGTAAATTTTGAGATTATCATGTGAAGAAGGGTGTTTCTAAAAAATAAACCAACAAATTACTGGTTACCAGTTACTGGCTCTACCAAAACCATCTCGACGTCTAAGACTAATACTAGGGAGAAATACATTAAAGCTGGCTACACACAGTTTCAATCAAATGATTGCACGACTGATTCACACGATATCGTTGAAGAGTGTACGTATGCACGATTGTGTGATCGCTAATAGCATCATTTAAAATTATATTCTAGACGGCTTAATTTGCCAGATGAACGATGCATCAGCAGAAAAAGGGAGGGAGCTTGTCGTTACAAAAATCGTTAAAGAAATTGGATCGAGAGAAACAGTATAGTGCAGTGGTTCCCAAACTGTGCACCGTGGCTCCCTGGGGTGCCGCGATGCTCTCACCGGGGTGCCTCAGAATGTTTCTATTTCCTATTGAATTCTATTCTATTTTTGTCTTAGGGGTGCCTTGAAAAAAATATGGAGACCCTAAGGGTGCCTCGAACTGAAAGAATTTGGGAACCACTGGTGTAGTGTGTACCCAGCTTAATTAGTCAATTACAACAGAAAAGATATCTATCAATAGTCAACACCAGTTCAATGTAGGGATCTTTTATGCTACAGTACAAACAGAAAGTCATCACCTTTTTAACACCAAAAAAACATATTAAAGCCATTAAAAGAAACAAAAACAAATGCAAAGCAGAGGGCAACAGTTTTTGTAGCTGCGCCTCTCTGGAAAGTTCTTAAACTGTCTATTGATTGATTTTGATGCTCCATTTAAAATGTTAACCAAAAAAGGCAGACTAGATCACTGCATACAAGGGAGCCAGGGAGACCATTTTAAAATATTAGACTATAGGAGCTGTAGGGCCTGTATCTCTTATCCAACTGGACATGATATAAAGGGACAATGTAATATCCTGGAGCTTGCGTCAGCCTAATGAGGTTACAGGCCAAGAGCCTTCTGGTCTAAACAACTTACAGGAGACCTGAAAAATGTCACAACTCTGGTTATAGAGCAATGTTTAATGCTGCTCAGGCTGTGTAAATAAATGAGAACTGAGCAATGAATTGGCTTACATTCAGGTTTACTTGGACCATTTTAGTTTTATTTCAGCACATCTCAATTTGGACAGCTCCCTATACCCAAGATGAAAAAAAAACTTGGCTTTCAGCAACAATAATTTCTGTTCTTACTTTTGTTAACCTTGTACACTTGAGAATAAAAATAAGAATAATAACTAGTGCTATTACATTATCAGTGATTTTCTTTTAATCAGATTATGTAAGAAAACAAAAGGTTTGCTTTAGTCACACAGACATTTGTTCTGTAGAGCTTACTACTGTTTAATGCTGATAAAGGACATACAAATGATGCAGAATTAGCTCTCCTTTTTAAGACTCAAAGGTCCAGATTTACTAAGCTGTCGGTTTTGAAAGAGTGGAAATTTTGCCCTCGGCAACCAATCAGATTCTAGCTGACATTCTCTGGGATGCAATAGTTAAATAAGATCTAGAACCTGATTGGTTGCTATGGGCAAACTCTCCACTCTTTTCACAGCTTAGTAAATAATACTAATAAAGAGTTTATTATCTCATGAGCATATATGAAACAATTCTTTGTCTTCAGTTAACAAGTAAATCATCTTCACAAATATAGCCTTTGACACAGTCAGTGTGAGTGATGTATAAAAGATGGGCACTTGTTTGTCTAAACAGCCAGAAAATATGGTAATCGGAATGTTTAGCAATATGACATAGCATGGACAATGGCAGCTTCTTCTATAATTACTACATCTAAATCAATTTCTAAACACTTTATGCTACTAACCTTTTAGAATAATCCCATACAGCACACTGTGGACTGGAGGTGCCCTGTTAGATAAGAAGTGAAAAACAAAAATAAATCATGCTCTACTAAGAGTAAGCAACATGTTCCAGTTAACCCAACCAAGGGTTTCTATGGAAGTTCCTGTATTACACCTTGTACTTACATTGATTATATGTGATAACTCTACCACCACCAGCTGTTCTGCAGGTTTAGTGAGAGGCCGTACAGTGACAGTCAGAACCTTTGAGCTGACAGCCAGGGAATTAGCGGGAGGAGGTAAGATGAGTCCGAGCGTGCGGTACAGTACTGCACCTATCACAAAATACGCAGAGTCCTCTGTCTCTGCAGTTTGAAAAACAAGAAATATATTTATTCCATATAATGTGGCTATTGCTAGAGTGCTATATATCTACTCTGTGCAAGGTGGTAAAATCCCCAGTACCTGTGCCTGAAGTACATGCTATGTTATCACTTTGCACAGAGTTCAGCTGTTCAATGTATATAGCAGGTAGCTGTTTATCAGCCTAGATAGACATCAGAAAAATAAACAATGTCTTAGAAAACATAGAGAGAGCTAGTGCTGTAGATATAGTGCATCCACTTTCCTGATTTTACAAACAATACAAACAGCCTAACGATATTTTCTTGGCAAGATGTGTAAGAAAATGTTCAATATTGTTTATGCCCACAGTACAACTGTTCCTTGTGATCAACAACTATCTTATGAATATCAAAAATATTGAGTCTCCTTATACACTAAACAAATGATCTGATGACAGTGGCAAAAGAGTAAATAATATTTGAAAAATGGTCTGAATTACCAGAAACTCCAGGTGCAGCCAATGCTGACTAACAAAATTGTAGCGCTGCATGTCATTACGCATACAGCAAGGTGTCTAAATAGTAGCAGCTCCCACAATGGTAATTCAAAATAAATAATAAAACAAAGCAAAAACAGAAAAAACAGCGGGCCACCTATACTTTGTAACCAGCACTAGCACTCTTTCAAGATCTAAAATCAGGAGTAGAAGGCATTTTTGCACTACCTGCACTAGGCTTCATCATTGTCATCATTTTGTTATTGTGGAACTACAGGTTCCATCATAACCTGGTGCCCAAAAGGGCTGCCGAGGGCATGTATACACTTGAACCAACTGTAGCTCCATGACGGAAATTGAGATAAACATGCTAAGCGCTATAGCTGCTTTATATGGACTAGCAGACCCCATGCTGGCACAAGTCGCTAATATCTGCAAACAATACAACCCTGTTTATAAATATTAGCAACACTACCCCTAATTTGAACTAGAGGATCCAAGGTGGGAGAATATAATGTCTGTAATGTTTACAAACAGAGAGGGCTCACATAATGTAAGGGACTGGATTCAGAGATTGAAAAGAAGAGAGGAAAGCCATGTTGATTACAGGGGAGTCATATTTTTTCTGTTACAAACAGTATTAGAGATGAGAGGTGATGAAGTCTAAATAACAGTGTAAACGTAAAGCTGGTTACTATCCGTGTGCCTTATGCAAAAGCATAGAAATATCCCTGCATACAAAAAATATCATTAAACACACAAATATGCCGCACCAAATTAGTAAGGGGAGTGATCCAACCCCACTTATGGGGGTGCTACCGTACAGCCTAAGGGCAACTCAAATAGAAAAAACAAAGGTTTGAACCCCATAGAGAGGGTCCTAGAGGCTGCTTAATTACATTGCACGTGCATACACTCCAATATATAATCATTTTCCAACACTAAGACAAGTTCAGTATGCAGTGCCAAAATTGTAATCATTTATTAGTCAAATGCAGTAAAAGGTTAATGTAGCAAGCAAAATATCTGAGCTCCCCAGTCGGATACCCCAGAGTTGCTACTGAGTAAACTGTATGAGTAATACATTTTACAAAATCACAGGTGAGAATATAAGGGTAGCAACAATAAAGGCATCAATTTGGAGAAGGTGAACTAGCGGATACACTCAGTGCACGAGGACCCCGCATCCTGACTCCCCTGTCGAGGAAACTTCTTTCTCCTTTTCCCCCACTTACATTTGGAGACTGCAAGCTGAACTGGACTCCTATTACTTTCCATTAGTCCAGGGAGGACAAGTTACTGGCATGGAAACGCGAAGCCTGGCCATGAGGCTGGTAGCAATTGCCAGGGGCAGACATCTACCAGACTAGCATAGGGAGGTGCTTCAGCCGCAGCACAAGGGAGCCCATGCTTTGAACTTTGGATTCGTCTATTTCTTATGAGGCGGAGTATATTGATGTCTTTATTGTTACTACCCTTATATTCTCATCTGTGATTTTGTACAATTTATTACTCACACAGTTTACTCAGTAGCAACTGTGGGGGTATCCGACCGAGGAGCTCAGATATTTCGCTTGTTACAAAGAATATAATTAACCTGACTCCCCCTGAAATCAATATGGTTTTGCCCAGGAGTAACTTTCCTCTCTTATCTTGAATCTCTGAATCAGGTCCAAGGTGGCTGTAGTGCTGAATGGCATTTACTAATGGAAATGCCTGCTTTGTATGTAGGTGTGCAGTGCTCCTGCAAATAAGTTTTTGCTTTTCCATGATTGGTGAGTTAAAAGTTGGAAGACCCTTGGATAATGTGTGAGTAATAAACTAGGGGAATTTGGGAGTTTTTATTTGGAGGGGTCTTTGGGTTATTTATTTCAATAAAGGGATTTTTACATGTTCATATTTGTCATTTTTCTTTGTGGCCACCAAGACCTTACAGCCCTTTTAGGCACCAGGCCATGCTTTATTGGTTTCCAGACAAGGGGCCGTATTCACAGATCCGTTTCTGTGCTGAGTTCCGTGCGTATTTTTAGGATCAGATGAACAGCGCATGTGTAGTAACTTTATTTACGCTATTTACGTTGAATTTAGGCACGGAAGTCCATTAGGCACGTATGTGTGAAACGCAGTTGGGAACATACGTGCGGAGGGGCGTGGTTGAAATTTGTACTGACAAGGTTATGTGAAAGTGGGTGGGGGGGGCATTTAAATGAGAATTTGAGGGTGCGGTTAGTTACATACGCACGTACGGAAATATTATACACACGTAAATGCACATGTAGATAAGGGTGCCCTATGGAGGAGTAAGTCACTGAAAACCCGTCTGTGTGAGGGGTGTGTCATGGATGTTGCCTTGTAACATACATGCGTATAATTGCGTACCTTTAAGTAACAGATCTGTGAATACGGCCCATGGTTTCTAACTCATGTATATTTTTCCTAAGTCTATACTGAACATAAGTATTATAAATATATAAGTATTTTGGCTATGATAATTTAGTTTTCTTGTCTGATTTGCCTTGATCCACTTTATATGGTTGCATATCCCAATTTCATCACTAAGACGAAGACTAAGGGCCAGATTTACTAAGCTGCAGCAATGGAAAAATGGGAATGTTGCCCATAGCAGCCAATCAGATTCTAGCTCTCACTTTCCAATTACATACTAAAGAATGTCAGCTAGAATCTGATTGGTTGCTATAGACAACATCTCCACTTTTTTCTTTCCCACAGCTTAGTAAATCTAGCCTCAAGACTGCTACCCTTTGCCTCTCACATGCAATCGCGTAGCTGTAGCCTGTAACAGCTGGTATCTAGCACTCACCTGCATGGGGCAAACTGAGAACCTCCTTGGGAATGAAAAGCTTATCTTCAGAATTTCTTGCCCAGTCATTCATTCCACGGCGGCCTTTCATTGGAAAGTTTATGTCACTGGATATGGCAGAGACTGGCTCTCTCTGGATACTAATAACTGGAGGACAAATAACAAATGAACAATAATCACAGCACTGTTAATGAACATACTTGGCACTATTTAAAGACAAATTACTAAACAATGTCTGTCCAATATAAAATCAATAAAACCGTGCTACATTACCACTGACATAGAACAGAGATGATGAGTGAAAGTTCCTAGCCACAAAAACAAGCCTGGCATATATTTGCCAGTTACTTAAGGATGACATATCACTTAAAGCCACTTTAATTTGATTTATAAAGATGTTTTTAAAGTTTCCTAATAGAAAATATTACATTAAGGGCAGAAATGCTTCTAGGATGAAGCATGAACTTTAAAACATTTAAAATAAAATAAACATTAGCTTTAACATTTTATATATATATATATATATATATATATATATATATATATATATATCTCTCTCAATGTGAAGCCTGCGCTGAGGACACTTAGGAAAAAAACTCTAAAATGGATAAAACCAAAATTTGCAATAAAATTTGCAATATACCATAAGGTAAAATGAAATCCCTAATCTAACATTAAAAGTATCCACATAGGTTCTTCAACCGGGTATACACAATATATATATTAAGGTGTTGAATGTAGCAATTACATCATTGCTCAGATAAATCACCAGACAATGAGTTAAAGGATGTACAGTGTGGAATCCTCTGTGTGTGTCGTGTTTCAAGCAAAAGACTTGAAAAAGGGCCAAAGCCTGAAACGCGTCAAGCGATTCCCACTGAGAGCTGAAGAAGTGATTTTAATGTCTCCAGCCATCGATTGTCTCTTGGGATTCCTCGTGCAGTGTTCTCCATTTTGGACCTGATACACTTTAGAGGGAGTTAGGTGCGGCCAGATCCTCACCTAACACCTTGCCTAATGGCGACCTTATCTTCCCATGCGTATTTTCCTTCTTAAGAAGGAAAATATTCAAAGTGTTTCCGCGCCCTCCCCGGCTAATATAAATACCTCCCCCCTCCCACTCTTCTTATTTTTTTCCCAAGGCAGCACTGACATGCCTCCTTTTGTTTAAAACACTACATGCGGTATTTAAAGACCACACGTAGTGAATTTACGTACTTAAGTGGTATGTAGACATCGTAAATTATCTACTGCGTATGCGTAGTAAGTTATTTCTGTAACAAGCAGCACAATAACCAACTTTGGGCCTGATCCAGACCTTCTGCATGCATGAAGGTCTGTAAGTCCGCACGTGAGAGCAGAGGGTGGGTGAACTTCCTGTCACTCCCCTCTCACATACGGAGTTCTGGACACTTACACATACAGAACCCAGCTTTCTGCGTCTTTCGGCTGTCGTTACCAATTTAGGATCAGGCCCTTTACTATTAAAACAAAATTAAGAATTATTATGTAATACAATTTTGTTCAAACATGAAAAAAAATAAGATGTTGCATACCCAGATTTTCAGTGACAATGATGGAACTCTGAAAAGGTTTTAGTGCATCTCCAACAAGGTGAATATAATCTTCCAATACTTTCATTAGAAGCACGGAGCCCGGAGCCACCTACAAGACAGGAGACTGTCTAACTTAATGATTTTTTTTAGCATATTTGCCCTAAATGACAAAACTGTGTGCAACCAGAGCTTGAGTCTGTCAGCCAGCAATCAATGTTCATCTTCAAAACTCAGTCCACTGGGATTTTTCACCTACAACACTTCCCAGTTTTACCTTCATTACTTCAATAAACATTTCTAATCAGTAAAGGGAGCACGACACACCTTTATTACATTATGTATCAAACCCAATGTAAGCTTGGGAGCCGGGCCCAATTACCCACCCAGTCTTGTTTATTCTGGTTGTAATGAACTGTAAAGCGCTACGTGATCTGCTGGCGCTATACAAAAACCTGTTAATACAATTAAATAAATAAATGAATGATATCATGGTTTGTGGAAAGAATTGAATATATTGCTCAGAGTTGCAATGGATGCTGTACAAAATGGACACGCAAAACAGGCCTCATTCAGTATAGGACAAAACCCACAGACTTAGCTGACAACCGGTTTTTACAGCGGATTGCGTGCGTATTTTTAGGAGCGGATTAACTGCGCACGCGTAGTAACTTTTTTCACGCACATCACGTAGTATTTACGCACGTAAGTACTTTAGGCACGGACTTGTGAATCACACTTAGGGACATATGTACGGAGGGGTGTGGTTTTAATCCGGACGGTAGAAGTTACGTGAAAGTGGGTGGGGTGAAGCATTTAAATGGGCATTTGAGGGTGCGGTTAGATAAATACGCACGTACGTAAGTACACACATAGAGTTAAGGGTGCCCTATGGAGGCGAAAGTCACTGAAAACCCGACCGTGCGAGGGGGTAGTTATGGGTGTTGTCTTGCTACATGTAAGTGCAGAAAAACGTGCTTTAAAATTGAAGGGAAACTACCCTGCAATCTCCCGCATTGGAGCTTGAGGTAGTGACTTAATGAAAATCACTGCCTCAAGTCTGGAACCCTGTCTATAAATACTGTGATCCATAGTATTACTAAGGATGCGTAGGGTTTGATGATCATGTCATTTGTGTCATTAAACCCTCCCCATCTTTAGATCTCCCAAAAGAAAAAATGAAAAGTCGGTAACTATAAATAAACTTGCTGTCAACGCTGTTTTACATGTGTATTTTTAGATGTGCTGCTTATGTTAAAAGCATTGTACACCTATTAAAATGACTGAACAGCTGCTGCACTTTAAACATGTTATAAATATATAACTAGGAAATAGCAGGATTTGTCAGAGCATGTACATACTATTCCTCAATAATGACACATTTGCAGGGGGTCATAACAAGGGTGTTTGTAGCAGTAGGCCCAGTTCTAATACAGAGCCCATACACTTCCTTTTTGAAGCTTAGTAGTCATAAACATATGAATAGAGATACACTGATTTTGCAGTAAAGGTCTGGTATCTGTACAAGTGCTGGTCTTAGATGGAAATATGAAAGGGACGATAATAAAAGCAAATGGTTAAACCAAAAGTGTGATTCACAATTTTTTATATAAAAATTCTGGCCTGCCATAGTCGACTATTATGGGAGAAGACCTCAAAGAGGTGATTTGTAATAATTTGTAACAATTTCAGCTGAAGCTTCAAAGACAAGACATTTGAATGCGCTAATGTTTCATGAACAACAGGGGAGTAATCAGCATGGAATTCTGATGGGAAGACATCATTAGCAAAATAGCAATAGTGGCTGGAAGCACGTGTTTCACGATTGGAAAATCTGTGCACTAATTCGAAAGGCACAACTGCGGCAAAAGCACCAGTGTAACGTTTCTCCTGCTACAAAGGGTGTTTCCCAAAAATTCCCCATCCGCACACCCTGCGTGGTTACCAAAGTGTGTAACAAATATTACAGTAATGTTTTCCATATGTTACAATTACCTATAGTGGACAAAACCATCTGAGGGGCCCTGGTGCTTCCATGCATTTTTGGAATCTCTGTTGTGTTTAGGGGCCGACTGACACTTCATTATTGCCCTGTATTTATGTATTTACATCATTCCTACATTCCTATTATTTCTTAGACCAAATGATCAATACACGGAATGCAAAACACATTCAATGTGAGGGGGCAGTGGCATCACAGGGGAGGTGTGGGGGCTGCGAACCACACTGGGGGCTCTATTTACAAAAAAACGATTTTTGCAGGCGAGGTGAAATCGTTTCATCTCTCCGCGATTTACCCGCAATTTTTTGGTTTAAATCGCGGTATTCACAAAGATGCGATTTTACGGCGATTTAAATCAAATCACACGAGTTGCTGCGATTTTTAAAGGGCTAAATCGCAGTGGTTTTCAATAGAAAACCACCGCGATTAGCCCTTTAAAAAGTGCTGCATGGCTGAAAGCCTTAGCCATGCTGTGCTGATAGAACTACAAGGCTAAGCAATGCTATCAGCGTCAGCATGGTAAGGCTTCTAACCATGCTGCGCTGCGTGTGCTGTGTGTAAAAAAAAAATACAGTGTACAATAAACATACTGAAATACATTACAATGTCTCCCTGTAAAATAAACATTTTCCCTGACTAATATTAACCCCTAATGTGTTCACTTACCTCCGGTGGTCCCGTGTCCTATTCTAAGTGTAGTGTCATGTAGTGTGTGGTGTAATAAAAATAATAAAAGTTTTTATCACTCACCGTTTGCTGTCCTCTGTCTTGGGAAGCCTTGCTAGTTGTGAAGAATCTTCTTATGTTAATTGAGGTCCTGGCATCGGCTTGCTTGCAGTCTTCTCCGCGTTCTTCAGCTCCGACTCCTCTGCATCTTCAGCTCTTGCTATGGAAGGGACTGGCTCCTCCTCCTCTTCTTTGCTGCTCCTACTGCCGTTCCGTCGCTAGGGGGCAGCCTTTTATTTAAATGATGACGTCAGAGGCCAGAGTGTAACTGACGTCATCATTTAAATAAAAGGCTGCCCCCTAGTGACTGAATGGTCATTAGGAGCAGCAAAGAAGAGGAGCCTGTCCCCGCCGTGGCAAGATCTGAAGATGCAGAGGAGCCGGAGCTGAAGCTCGGGGAACCCACTGCAAGCAAGCTGACGCCAGGACTCCAATTAACAGAAGAAGATTCTTCACAACTAGCAAGG
>WWET01001604.1:306340-322566 GCA_011038615.1 Limnodynastes dumerilii
GAGAGAAGCTTTCAGTAAAACCACGGGCCTCAAGTCACTTGCGGGAGATTTGCTGGCTCTCCCGGGATACCGGGAGTACTGCCCGAATTTCGGGAGTCTCCCGGACATTCCGGGAGAGTCGGCAACCCTGACATACATACATACATATTTTTAATCATCATTATTGATCCCCCTCACAAAACTGCGGCGTTTAAATAACCTACAAAACAAAAGTGTCACACACGATTACTCCCTGCTGGGGAAGTCACATGCATAGATCTCCTGCCAAAATAAAACCATTATCAATGCATAACTAAAATTCAGTGATATGGAAGTCCAATAAATCCAACAAAGGTCAAGGAAAGGTTTGTGAATTGTGTTCGCCGCACGATTTCCATTTCAGCTGCAGTCGTAGTGTTCCAACATTATGCAGATCTCTAGCTTTGTGTTCTGCCCCTTAACAAGATATGATTTACTTCTGGGACGCGTTCAACTGAGACACGCCGGCGACATTGACCTTTCCCTCGCTTGGAGGCGGGCAGCGGCGCATGGAGTGGGGCGAGATACAAACGCCTGCGGCTGTTCCCGCTAATGAGAAGCTAATTGGTGGTGTGTGCAGGAATGAAAAGCCGTGTCGTTTAATCCTGACTATGCTTCTCCCACGCCTGGCATGCATGCCAAGCCTGTCATCGGAACTAATGGGTATTTAACGATAATAGGGGTCCCCGTGCACAGAACCCCGTCCTGGCAGGGGGGTGGGTGGTACTCGAGATATGCGAGCGGCATATTGTTCACAGCAGTCATTAGGAAAGAGCGCAATTTAGCGGATGCCCTCGTAAAGAACCTCTTTTATTCCATGCCCTACCGAAAATCATCCCCTTCCCCACTGGTCATAGACTATGGAAAGCAGCCTGATGCTGCGTTCTGTGTGGAATTACTGGCCAGATTTACTAATAGCTGCGGGTTTGAAAAAGTGGAGATATTGCCTCTAGCAGCCAATCAGATTATAGCTGACATTTTCTAGTATGTAACAGGAAAGTGAGAGCTAAAATCTGATTGGTTGCTATGGGCAACATCTTCACTTTCCCAAACCCGCAGTTACGCACGGTGGGTGGCCATAGGTGTTTCAGTTGTACAGCAAGGGTTTGCTAAGTGGAATAATATAGCGTTGGCACTGTCCCTGTCAGGAAGGCGGTTGTCATTCCACATTTAGAAGGTCATGGTGGTGTTTACAGATCTCCATGCAGAATATAGGATAGCAAAGTCAGTACGTTCATAGCTGCAGGGCTGAGAACGTACAGACTTTGCACTTAGGTCTGGATCTGGTCCTATTCCTTGAACAGATAATCCTAACCGACAAAGCCTAATTAGAAACATTTTACTATATTCTGACTTCTGTAAAAGAAGCAATTGTTTTCCAATTGCTAGGATTGGAAAGCACCCCTATTTTGCACATGGGCCATACATCTAGTATGGATCTGCATCCAGGCTTCCATACTTGTAATGTTTTAGAAGGAGGTACAGGGTGGGATGCTGACCTTGTGTATACTAAGTGGAATGTACAGTGAGGGTGTGCTAAATTCCTTTCATGCTTAGGAGGATGCAGCAACATTTTTAAGGATGAGGGGCTAGATTTACTAAGCTGTGGGTTTGGAAAAATGGAGATATTGCTATAGCAACCAATCAGATTCTAGCTCTCACTTTCTTTTTACATAATAGAGAATGTAAGCTAAAATCTGATTGGTTGCTATGGGCAACATTTCCACTTTCCCAAACCTGCATCTTAGTAAATCTGGCCCGAGGTCTGGTGGCGGAATTCCTTAAGATCCGCTCCATTATAGGAGAGCATTGTATAGCATAAATTACATACTTGAATTGCAAACTACAAGAAGCACTTGTGGTTAAAACGATTGTACTATATGAGTGCATCAATCCATCACACGTTGAATCATTTCCTGTTGTGTTAGACAAGAAGTGAGTGGCTATGTAAATGGATTGGCAAGTCAATGAATGGCAATAAATGGATTTCAGTGTGAGTTCTGGCCTGGAGCAGATTCTGCTCTTTTCCAAAGGAATGTCAGCAAGCAACAATGGGTTAAGACGGGTTTGAAATCCAGAGGAGAGCTGGAAAATGCTGCCTGCTGTGATACATCTTCACTAATCCGATCTCTGACTTTTGACAGAGGGTTAAAATGCATGAAAGTACAGGTTAACTGCTTTTAGTGGTAAATAATGCACATCGCTGAGAAGGTTAACTGAATAAATTCTGAGGTTTCACTGTCACTAATGAGTCAGTAGTGGGCAAAAATTGGGTTAACTAAAAAGGTGTTAGTTATTTCTATAGCATTAACCCTTTCATAAGTAGGCAGAGTTAGTATAAAAGTAGGCCTTTCCTCACTTTACAATTGTAGTTCATAGACCAGGTGAATATTACAGAAAGCAGAAAATGATCACATTGCACTGATCATATGCTGGCTAAGAGGAGGAGGTACAGAGTGATGGGTCCAGATTTGCAGAAGGGGAAGAGAAAAAATAAATGAATTATGGGAAAATGGATGTAATGAGACATCTTGTAGAAAGGGAAAGTGTAAAATAGAGGGGTTTATTTGTTAAATGAAAAGCCTAATCTCCTCTACCATTATTTTCGGAAAGATTTAATGCTGTAGAAAATACCCAGTCTTTGTCCATTATTGTGGACTCCATAGAACTATGGTGATAATGAGAACTGTCAATTTATCAAGCTGCCTTGTGGGAAATTTATTGCAGAAAGTTAACCCAATACTTCCATGATTCTAAGTCCTGATGGGAGTCTGAAGAGAGCAGATCAATGAGCAGGAGCTAGATGCTTGCTGAATCTAAGCTTCTATTCTCCTTCCAGCTCTGTGTTTAACCTCTTGTGAGCTTTTTTCTCACTAGCATGAATGACAGCAAAAAAGAAGAAGCTATAGGCAACCTTTAACATTTGCAGCTTTGCTACCATCTAAAGGGATCCACTTTAAACAATACATTCACTTAAACGAACAAACTAAAATGTAATATGTCATCAAGCATCTTAAAAAAGTGTTACAAGCTATAACAAACAACTCTCACATCAACCCCAACAGGAATAGGAACACAGGTAATAGCTTCTAGGGCCACACTACTGTAAAGTGAACATGTCCAGAGGTAAAATGGAGATGTGCAAGATTTCTCCATTTCTCAAAAGGAATTGTGCTATTTATAAGGGGAAGTTAGTATGTGTGCAGCAAGAGGAGAAATAGTTTTTGCTGTGTGTCTGAGAGTGAGCTGGCTAATCTTTCTTCACCAGACTCAGATATCCCTTTTCCCCTTAACTTCTCTGGGTTTTACGGATTATGGCTGCTTGTTCATACTCCACGTACACATGCACACCCCTCCCCCTATGCTAATCAATTACATTGCCTTCTTATACAACCATATGTAAGTCACAATAGGATATTCCCTCTTAGTCAGTGGAAGTCCCTGCATAGAAGGATGGTATCGAGAAATAGGGACAGCTGAAAGTTCCTTTTCAGCTGTCCCTATTTCGAATACCCATCCATTTTAGATTTTTATTTTCGGCATACTCACCCATTCAATTTTGGAAACGCCACCGCCGCTGCCGCAGGACCCGACGAGTAACCCGGTGAGTAACCTGAAGAGGTTACTCACTGGAAAGGTGACTAACCTCTCCAGGGACTTTTAGCCTTAGGGGGAGGGATAGGGTTACACTCTGGGGAAGGGAGGGTTAGTGTTAGGGTCAGGGCCATGGAGGGGGAGGGTTAGGATCAGGCTGTGGGCAAAGGAGGGTTAGGGTCAGGCTGCGGGCAAAGGAGGGTTAGCGTCAGGCTGCGGGGAATAGTGAGTTACGGTCAGGCTGCGGGGAATGGTGGGTTAGGGTCAGGCTGCGAGGAATGGTGGGTTAGGGTCAGGCTGTGGGAAATGGTGGGTTAGGGTCAGGCTGCAGTGAATGGTGGGTTACGCTCAGGCTGTGGGGAAGGGAGGGTTAGAGTCAGGTGTGGGGAATTGATGGTTAGGGTAATAGAGGGGAGGGTTAGGGCCAGAATTAGGGGAAGGGTTGGGCTTAGTTTTAACAGTTACCTTTCGAAGCACCGTGTTCGGTGCTCCAGGGATCGATTGCTATGCCTCATTGAGGCATAAGCAATTGATATCCCAAAAACTACTCTATTGAAATAGGGCCATTCTTACCGGGGACCCACACCCCTCTTAGTCACTGTATAATAAATGCGTTCTGTAAGTTTCTGCTTTAATCAGAACGTACATTTTATCCTAAGTCTGTCCATGCAAGAAGAAGTTGTTAAATGAAGGGCTGATCCAGAGCTGCTCTTACACCTTTTTTTAGGTGCAAGTGTAGACCTGAGCAATACCATGTTGAACTGCAAGGGGAGGCAAATTTAAATGCAGAAAGCAGAATTAGAATTAAGAGGTTAAACATAAAGCTAGGCAGTATGACAGTTTAATGTGCAAATGTAAAGTATTTTCCTTGCATTCAGAATAATTAAAATTAATTAGCACCCCTTACTTAGCAAATGGTTTAGCTGAGTTGTACATTGTTTTTGCTTGCGGATCCTTTAAAATCTTTTGCATGCAAAAAAATGGTGGTCTGGATAAGACCCACTAAGCTTTAACGCAGAGCTTTCCCCAGCAGAGTGCTGTATGTGAGCACAACACGTAGGCATGAAAACGGGGGGACGGGGACAGGGGACCCTTGTAAGCGGGGGGAGGGGGAGGATGCGGCGCAGACATCCCCCCCGCTATGGAGACCAGCAGGCAGCTTATATGAGACTCCTGATTTCAGCTGCTCTGTGTAATTGCCTCAGACGCTCATACAGGAACTTTCTGTATGAGTGTGGAAGAGGAGGAGAGCGCCACGGAGGAAGACTAAGGTAAGTGAAATAAAACATGATGAGAGGGCTGGTGGTGCATGATGGGAGTACTGGGGGGGACTGGTGGCGCATGATGGGTGTACTGGAGGGGCTAGTGGTGCATGATGGGAGTACTGGGGGTGCTGGAGACACATGAAGGGAGTACTGGGGGACTGTTGGCACATGGCGGTACTGGATGGGGGCTGGTGGCACATGATGGAAGTACTGGAAGGAGGCTGGAGACATAATGGGAGTACTAGAGAGGGGGCTGGGGACACGTGATAGGAGTACTGGGGGGACTGTGAAGACATGATAGGGATCCTGGTGGGGCTGGGAAAACATGATGGGGATCCTGGGGAGGGGGGCTGGAGACACATGATAGGGATCCTGGGGGCACTGGAGAGACATGATAGGAATACTGGTGAGCTGAAGAGGGGGAGGGAGATGATGGGGAGGGGGAGATGACAAGGTGAATGGGGAGGAGGAGCTGATGAAGAGGAATTATAAAGGGAATAGAGATATGATAAAGAGAATGGGGAGGGGGAGGTGATGATGAGAATAGGGAGATAATGGAGGGAGGGAGATGATGAATTGAGAGGAGGAGATGTATAAGCATAGTGGGCACTGTAGTACATCTAATGTATGTGTGTGAATATATATATATATATATATTTGTGTGTGTGTGTGTATATTAGAGATATGCAGGTTTGGGTTTTTTTAAACCGAGCCTGCCTGAACATAAGGCATCCGAGTACTGAGCCGAGCAGGCTCGATACTCTCCCTCTGTTAGATGTTGGATGCAACGATAATGAAAAACATCATCGTCGCGTCCTCGGATCTTGCGGGTTTTAGCATCGCTCACACAGAGCAATGCCACGGTGGTGGATGAAGGAGCATGGAGGAAGGACGCAGTAATGGTAAGTAAGGGGATTAAAGTAAAAAGGGAGGGAATACTGGGGAGCTGCAGACATGATAGCAATACTGAGGGAAGCTGGAGTCATGATAGGAATACTGAGGGGAGCTGGAGACATGATGAGAATACTGGGGGGAGCTGGAGACATGATGAAGATACTGGGGGAGCTGCAGACATAATGGCAATACTGGAGAAGCTGGAGACATGATAGGAATACTGAGGGGAGCTGGAGTCATGATGGGAATACTGGGGGGAGCTGCAGACATGATGGGAATACTGGGGGGAGCTGGAGACATGATGGGAATACTGGGGGAGCTGCAGACATAATGGCAATACTGGAGAAGCTGGAGACATGATAGGAATACTGAGGGGAGCTGGAGTCATGATGGGAATACTGGGGGGAGCTGCAGACATGATGGGAATACTGGGGGGAGCTGCAGACATGATGGGAATACTGGGGGGGGGGGGAGACATGATGGGAATACTAGGGGGAGCTGGAGACACGATGGGAATACCGGGGGAGTTATATACATTGTGGGAATACTGGGAAGGCAGGATACTTGGAGGGGATACTGGGGGTCTGGAGATATATTATGGGGGATACTGGGGGTCTGCAGACATATGATGAGGGATTCTGAGGGTCTGGAGACATGGGGGTAGATCCAGAACTACGTTCCCAATCCGTTTCAACGCGTAACATATTTACGCTATCGTATTTACTATGCACTACCCTTGGTCGGTCGGACGTACTTTTTCCGTCTTACGCATTCCAAACCCTACCTTAACTTTTCCATGCATAACTCCTGATTACCGTAATGGCTAAGCATGTCCATACTGTACGATTTAAATGCCTCACCCTGCCTTTGAAGCATAATTAAGGGAGACGTATGTTTGGCACGCCCCAACGTAAGGAGATACGCTACTGATACGTGAAAGTCCCTTACACTATTAGTTACGTGGCATAACATCACCCTAGCGCATGCGCAGTAAGTACTAATGAGTGAATTTACGCAAGCAGCACGTTGTTCTGGATCTGCCCCATGATGAGTAATACTGGAGGGCTGGAGACATGATGAAGATACTAGGGGGCAGGAGACATATGATGAAGGATACTGGGGGGCTGGAGACATATGATGGGGGATTCTGGGGGGCTAGAGACATGATGGGTGATACTGGAGGACTTAAGACATATGATGGAGATACTTGGGGGCTGGAGAAATATGATGGGGTTACTGAGGGTTGGGCTGTGGTGCTGTGTGACAAGGGGCTGCCACGTGGGGCTGTGCACTGTATAGGTGCTGTGCACTGTATAGGGGCTGTGTACTGTATAGGTGCTGTGCACTGTATAGGGGCTGTGTACTGTATAGGGGCACTCCTGTACTGTGGTTGTGCTCTGCCCAACCTCAGTGTGTGACCGATTGTCTTTTTTGTGGACAGATTTGTGCGGCAATCACAAAGTGATTTCTGTCACTTTGCTTAGTCATCCAGCCAAGCTTTTGGCCTAAACTGGATAAAAAACAATATTATGAGTTGTAAGGTGTTCAAAATAGAATGTATATTGGTTTAAACATATATAAAGTGGTTTAAACTTGGATGCACAGATGTGTCCCCAATGGGTTGACCACGTCGACACAAACATACCTATCACACACCAAGGTGGGGACGCAAAGGTGTGATGGAGGTGCCAAAAGGAGGGATAAATTCTTGCCCCCCCCCCCCCAAAAAAAAAGTTTGAACCCCCCCGCAGTTTGAAAAAAAAGTTGTGACACCCCTGTAGATTTAGCACTGTAGATGCTAAAGTGCCTACAAGGTTAACTTACTGCTATTCTCCCGGAGCAAAGGTAATTACTTGAACATAGCAGAGGAGAGTGCAGGCTTTGTGAGTGAGGATAAGGTATGGAAATAACATTTTTTATTATACTTATTTTAAGGTTTTCAGCAGTTACAGTCAACATTGTACTGTATTCACACTTAAGTGCACAAGGGGACTTGACTTTTGCGCAAGTCCCCTTGCCTGTAACATCTGTGCATACATGTCCGATGGGGCGGAGTTTGCCATCCGCATGCCAAAACCCTACACTGGAGGCAGGATTTGCCACGCTAACATTGGCAAAAGGGGAGGAATTAGGAATAACCGTACAGGTCTGCCATTGTATGGAGGCAGATTTGTGTGGTAAACTTAAGGTAGGGGGTATGAACATGGAAGTGTCCATACCTCCACATGTCAGCAGAGAGTGACAGGGATGTTCACTCTCCTCTTCCGTGCGTAAGAACAGAACCCCACACGTACAGAAAATGCATGGGGGTCTGAATACAGTACATTGTTACTTCTTTGTGAATTTTGTTATTGTCACCATAGTGACAGGTATCACCTCAGCAAACCTAAAAACTGTTTTGATCACAAAAACAACAATATTTTTCTTGTCAAATTTGAGCTACATAAGAAAAAGGCCCCTAATACTGAAAGATGATTGACGGAAAGTACAGTAGAAAGAAAACTATGTAAATGAAGGCAGGTATATTACAATCTTCCGTATGACAGAACATTCAATGTTAATCTACCTTTGTCAGATGCTTATAACTTAGGGGAATATGCTCAGGATCAAAACTGGAATTTGGCAGCTTTATAGCATTCCAAATCAGAATTTCCATTTTCTTATTTCATCAGTTTTTATCAACTGGATTCCAAGACGCAAAACTCATAAAAAGTCAATTTTACTAAAATTAAGACTTTTTTTCCTCATGAATTCTGCCAAAACAGTTGAATGGGTTTTGACAACCAGAAAGCACTACAGAAGCATAAAACTGTATAATATTTAACAGTTAGGTAACTTTCCTGCATGGTTAATGAGCAATGTCAAAAACATTTTCCGTTCTCTGGATTTGATCTGTACTGCAGAGTTATAAAGGAAGCACTATGAGACAGAGAACTTGTTCAATATCAATTCACCAAATTGCTTTTTTTTGTTAGACAATTACATCCCAGGTCTGATTTTTTAAGTCATTTTGTAACTGAAGGGTGCTCTTATATATAGCAATATTAAACTGAGCCCCTAATTTTATTGGATTATTAATATAATTTCTGAGGCAAGACATATGAGTGTTAACAAAATAACTACACCCTTAAAAATAGTCCATTATATTATATGATTTCTGTATTCTGTTGCCACCACTTATAGCGAGATCTTGAGATCTCTCCTGGCGAAGGACTGCCATCTGCTGGATTCATGGAAGTCTCAGTTTTGGGTCTCCCAACAGCTCTGCAAACTGGATGCTACACTAAAGGAAATGATTATGCTCTGTGTCATTAACCAGGATTGTAAGCTCAGTTTTCAGTTATTTACGGTTGTGTTCTTTGTCTGATGTCTCAGGCCCTGATCCAGAATTATGAATTTCCACTGACTTATGTGCGCTATGTACTTTAGTCAGCTCTGAGCATGCGCAATACCTATATTTCCACATTGGAACACAGCTGCCTGATGCTGTGTTCTGGGCGGAATTCAGCCTCTGTACAGGGGTCTTGCCCACTCACACTCACACTGTATGAGATACACATGGTGGGTAAGCATAGATATTGTACAGTAAGTAGGATCATGACCACGGAAATCCAAATTCCATACATTAGACTACACAATGGACTCTAACGGACAAATTTAGGAGTAGATCCAGACCCCCCTTTACGTGTGTGTTGAGGTCTGTAGTTACGCCCCCCTGCACTCCCCGCTATCGGTAGGAAATTTGGACACTAACATGTCCCGATTCCTACCTTAACTTTTACGACTACCCCCACCCCCGACTCTTCATTTATATGGCTATCCTGTAACTTTGTTACGTACGTTAGTACTTACGCATAGGAAATATCTGGCGCACGCATGTGCAGATGTTTCCAGACAGGGGACTTACGCAAATGACTTGCGTGAGTCCCCTGTCAGCTGGAATTGAGGATCTGGACCTTAGCTCTTAATTCTGGATCGGGCCCTCTGTTAGGTATAACATTTGAAGAAACTTATGCTTGACCACTGCTCTGCAAATACCAATTCTAACGAGATTACATACGTGCATTTTCCTTCAAGGTAAAGAGACCATTTGTCTGTGAAATGACCAATTGCAAAACTAGCTAGAACTGCAAAGTCCAAGTCTCATTTTAAGTCAATAAATTCAAGAATATCTTTAAAGCGTGTTTTAGTTTTATAAATGAATTGAAATCATACATATTAACGTAAAACATTTGAGATACGGTCCCAGACAGTGAGAATATTGTCCATTTTAGAGAATAATGGAAATTGTACAGAACATTTGGTCAATACTGAATAATAGGGCTTTACTAAGAACAAATACTTCTCAAGACAAATCTTTAAAATTGGCACAGCACTTAAAGTACTGCTGACAACAGTTCCCATGAGATTCAACTATTATTTATCTGTCATATTTCTGTTAATGCTCATACATATCCTGCTATGTAGTAAAGATAGTGGACCGAGTCCAGACTTATGAAAAATAAGGTTTCCCACACTGGGGTAGGACAGGGCGATGGATGTGGATGGCTGTGCATTATGTGGGAGGGTATGTATGGTAACATGTTAATAGTACAGGACCTGATCCAGATTTAATATTAAATTCCATACATAAGCTCCACAATGAAGGCTGAGTTATGGAATATCTGAACCACAATACCGCACACAGGAGGACAGGGCACTCTCCCTGCTCTCCTATGTACGGATACTGGATACGTGCACTGGACCAAACCTTAAATATTCTACACGCAAATATGTGTTCTACATTTACTAAGCTGTGGGAATGGAAAAGTGGAGATGTTGCCCATAGTAACCTTTCTAGCTGACATTTTCTATTATATAATAGGAAAGTTGAGAGCCAGAATCTGATTGGTTGTTTTGGGCAACAACTCCACTTTTCCAAAGCCGCAGCTTAGTAAATCTAGCCCTGTGAGTGCCGAATATCGGGTGGTACATAAATGCTAAACCTAGCCCTTACTGAACAATTTAAATGACAAATCACACCCACCATGTGTATCTCGTACACATTCGCAGCTGACTTACGTACTCTGAGTACATAGGTCAGTTCTCTTTCATAGTTCTGGATCCGGCGCACAGTGCGGACATACTATGCACGCTGTTGCCATTTTAAGTGAGGATGTCCAGGAAGCTTTATAGCATTTCCACAGATCGTGGCTTGCTTCTCCTTACCTGTATGGAAGTCTAGAACCAATGGGGATCCAGCATCGGAAGTCTGGATCCGGTCTAGTCTTGTTTACATTTGTAAGAAAGTAATTTGCCATATAGAAAAATGGGAGCCATATCCCTGATACTGTATCTTTAGTTTATGACTGGATTGGGATGACTACCAGACCATCTTTTATTTTTACAAGAAAAATCTGGGACCTCCAACCTCTAATACAGGCCCAAATATAGACAAAAGTATACACACACTACATATGGACATATGATAGAGTAAACCAAGCAAAGCAATCTGTGGCACACTAACATAGGTATGGTGCCAAATACAGTACCGGATGCAGTCCAAGAGCAGAGTGACAAATGACCATGACAAACCAAACTAAATAATTAATAGCCATTTACCGTCACAGAGCAGTGGGGAATGTGTCTGCGGTATATAAGGCTATAAAAAGACTTGATTGCAAGCATGGCATGCAAACTAGAAATGGTGTATACAGTACAGACATGAATGAAAATTGCCATAAACATTAGGCTTGTGATGTATGTGTTTTCTGTGTATTGTTTGAAATATGGTTAATTTCACATATCTAATAAATGTCTCCCCTACTGATTTGATACCAATGGACTTCTAGACCATACACTGAGGATATATTTCGCAACATGGATAATGCACTTTAACACACTTAGAACCGTGTCTTTTTTTATAAAAAACTATAACATTAAAACTATTATTTTAAAAAGTTAGTATTATTATTGCAGTTAATATATAATATATAAACCTCCATGTTTTGGAAATTGCAAGTGCCATTTAAATTTCATGTAGTGTGTTACCCCACAGAGCCATAACTAGGGGTATGCTATAGGGTGGCCACCCAGGGCACAAAGCTTAAGGGGGGGGGTTGTGGTTCATGACGGTAAGTTAATATTTAAGGTTAAATTGGTTTGGAATTCAGGGTTAGGGGCACCATTTTTACTTTTTGCCCCTAGCGCTAATATTCCTAGCTATGGCTCTGTTACCCCATAATGCTGACTTGCTGGCATAGTTGCCTATTGGGTTTTTTAGTTTGGTCTATTGTAGCTTTAGTTTATAATTTTGGGCTTTATTCTTTTTACACGAAGAGAAAGTACAGTAGTGGGGGAGGAGCCATTTCTGCTGGAGAGAGAAGATTTGATATAGGTAAGGTTTAAGGAGTGTGGATGTAATGTAAATTGGGAGTGAATCAGGTAGTGATAACTTGGGATGGATTGGAGTAAATTATGTATTCTGAACTGCAGTAAAAGGTGGATTTATGTATTAAAAGAGAGGAGGGTGGTTCTATCTATCTATCTATCTATCTATCTATCTATCTATCTATCTATCTATCTATCTATCTATCTATCTATCTATCTGTCTAACCTGAAATATACCATATGAAAATAAGGAGGGAGGAAAATGAATTCCAAGGATAAGAAAAACCTCACTTCCTGTCTGGATCCTTTATAATCCTTCAAGCTCCAACAGACCACATCTCTGTCCCACTCTTTGGACCAATCAATTGACCATCTAATAAGCTTAATCTTACCCACCTTTTCCCTTTTCAAAACATTGTTGAACTTTCTTTTCTCTCCTTTTGTGAATTATGGACAGTGAACACTTTTTAATTTATTTATGGAGTATTTTACAATTTTGAGACTGTTATGATATGTTGCTGATATCTCAGGGTTGCCGACTTTTAGCAGCTTCTCCCGGAGGGAAGCCATAGATGCATGGAGGTGTGGGGGTTAATGATGCAAAGTATGCAAATTGTGTCATTAAGCCCCACCCACTGACAATTAATTATTCATTTTTAGCTTTAATGGGGATGGTGGCAGGGCTTGATGGCGCAAATTGCGTCCCTCCATGTGCCTAGCAACACTAGGACACTAGTGTTGCTGGGCAGGGTGGCAAGACTATGAAACCACAGTCCTCAAGTCACTTGTGGGAGATTTGCAGGCTCTCCCGGGATACTGGGAGAACTGTCCGAATTTCGGGAGTCTCTCGGACATTTCGGGAGAGTCGGCAACCTTGTGATATCTAGCTTTGTGTTTCTGTAGTGTAGTGGTTATTTGCCTAACATGACTGAGACCGGGGAGAAACAGGTTATCTTTAGGGCAGCATGGTGGCTCAGTAGCACTTGCCACACAGTTCTGATGTCATGAGTTCAATTCCTGGACTAGGCTTTAACTGTGTGCAGTTTATATGTTCTCTCCGTGTCTGCATGGGTTTCCTCTGGATGCTCTGGTTTCCTCCCACATGCCAAAAACATACTGGTATATTAAATGGCTGCTGACAAAATTAACCCTAGTACAGTATGTATGTGTTAGAGACTTTAGTATGTAGCTCCAACAGGAGCAGGGACTGATGTGAATGTCTAATGTTCTCTGTAAAGAACTGTGGCGCTATATAAATAAATAGGGGTTAATAATAATAATAATAATAATAATGAAATTTGTGGTAAATATACCTTAACAATAAAGGCAAACATCTGATTGGTTGCAGAGGGTTACGTCATCTTTTTGTGCATCTGCTTTTCTAAATGCTAGTTATGCGGTTCTCAACTTTTTAGACTAAAGCTGTCACATGACCCGATTCAGCGCGTCTCTGTTTCCCATTTTATCCTAAACGCAGTAATAAAAGGACCGCATCCGGTGCCGGATCAGCGCAGGCAGGGCTGCCATCAGAAACTGGGGAGCCCGGTACTGAAATAGGTGGGTCCGCAGCGCTTCACCTCTATTTGACGTTACCGAGTTTGAGTCACGTAGTGGTTAAGTGTGGAGGACCCAGCGGACAGAGTAGCCCCTCCCCCCCTGTGCGTCAGTCTGGTCTACTCTGTCCTCCCAGCCTGGGCCGCTTTTAGAAAATGCGGGTCCCTGGACACAGCTGTGGAGCCCCGTCCCCATGTGACATCATTGAGCCAGTGAGCAGGGAAGCTCCGGGCCTTGGACATTAGTCCCAGCTGTCCCTCAATGATGGTGGCCCTGCTCCCAGTGCATCGGCCGGCTGTTGTGCAGCCTTCCAGTTCAGGGGTATCGGCTGTACAGAGCCCTCTTCTATGCCCTGGCCCAGGACACTGTCATTGCTGGTACCCCCTAAAGCTGGGACTTTTGTCCTGGGCTTGCATAGCGATAGGGCCCAACGGTACTCACCTTATCTCTCTGGCAGCAGGTATTGGTGGCATAATACCATACTTTCTGCTGTAGAGGTGTAGCTGGAGAGATATCAGCCTGCTGTGAACCAAAACTGAAGGTCCGCAGTGCTCCGTGCCCTGTGTGATGTCACGGGTGACATCATATAGGGGGCGGATAGTCATACAATGTGTACCGGGTCTCTAATCTCCTGGTGGCTGGATCCAGTCATACGTGCGAGTGGATACAACTCCCATTTGCTCGCACAGCCTATGGAGCATTGACCCCTAGCTTAATATTTCCGATCTGTCCTCACTTAAAAAGGGGACCAATTGGAGGTCTAGATAGGGAGGCCTTCATAGGGCACGCCTTTATTGTAATATTAACATCCCTCCTTCCACTAGTGCTTGCAACCACCACCCCTGATGAAACGCGTAAATTCAGAGAATCCAGATCAGTGCCGAAATTGAGGTGCATTCACATGTTCTAATGATTGGAACGCACTTCCCCTTTTTGGAAGTCTAGATCCTGTCCTAGGTTTTGGAATTCTAGAAAGAAGCTACCAAGGGGTCGGACCCATGAATAATAAAACCTACATTTCCATCTACCGACTGGACATGAGATAATAATCTACACAGCTGTGGTTTGCCGATACGATGGTCTGATTTCCGACAGTCCATCGTACAGTAATTGAATAGCGACTCTCCATTTGAATGGCGACTGCACTCTTCATTTTAGAGAGCGGCAGTGCTGCAACTCCTGAAGTTGCAAAGATTTCTCCGGCTACAAGTTTGGTTTGTATCCTTACCCTAACCTTATCAAACCCTAAACCTAACTTTCCATTTCCCGCTACCTAACCCTAACCTTCCCTGTCATCCTTAATGCTAACCTTAACCCTACCCTAACCCTAACCTCTACATGTCCCACAGCTTAAACCTAACCTTCCCCTTAAGCCCTAATCCTAACCTGAGCCCGACACAGCTTGTTGCTATTGAGACTGGGTATAAGTAGATACCTCTTCCCAACAGCAATTTTCTATTTACTGAGCATTTTGGCAATGATACAGTCACCATTCAGCTGGCGGCTGTGTCATTCTCTGAATAGCGCCGACCAGACCGATAACCGCATCCCCTGTACGCATGCTACACTATTCTGATATAGTCTATGGCCCTGATAAGAGATAAGAGAGGAAAGTTACACCTGGGCAAAACTATGTTGATTTCAGGGGAGTCAAATTTCATCTCTTGTAAACAGTATTATAGTCGAGCGGTGATGTTTCCCAGCCCATGTCTAAATAATAGTGTAAATAAAGTTGACTCCCCCTTATTCACCATGGTTTAGCCCAGGATTAACTTTCCTCTCATATTTTCAATCTCTGAATCAGGGTCTATTTTTCTGAAAAATAATAATAATAATAATCAAATAAAACACACATAAAATTTAAAGCTGTGGGCCGTATTCACAGATCCGTTAGTTAAAGGTACGCAATTATATGCACGTACGTTGCAAGGCAACACCCATGACACGCCCGTCACACGGACGGGTTTTCGGTGACTTATGCCTCCATAGGCCACCTTTATTTCTATGTGTGCATTTCCGTGCGTATAATACTTACGTATGTAACTAACCGCACCCTCAAATGGACATTTAAATGCCCCCCCCAGACACACTTTCACGTAACTTTGTCCGTACGGATTTCAACCACACCCCTCCGCACTTATGTCCCCAAGTGCGATTCACAAGTACGTGCCTAATGGACTTCCGTGCGTAAAATCAACGCACGCAGTTAATCCGATCCTAAAAATACGCACGAAACTCTGCGCAAAAAAAGTATCTGTGAAGACGGCCTTGAATCTTTACCTAGAAAAATATCAAAAATCAAATAATACTTTTCTATTGTGTGAATTTCTTCTCTCAATATTCCTGACCATAACCAGAATCTTTGGATTTATTTAATGAATATTACAGGTTAGGTTTGTGTTTATCTTTACATGATTTCGCTAATGAATGCATGATGATATTTATTCTGCAGAACAGGAATCTAGAATGAGGGTCTTTTGGTTCATGCCTCATTTCATGCATGTTGCAAAACCAGGAATAAAACACACCTGT
>WWET01001604.1:326005-336362 GCA_011038615.1 Limnodynastes dumerilii
CTTTCTGTATTGTATATAGGTCAGTAGAATGCTTTCTGTATTGTATATAGGTCAGTAGAATGCTTTCTGTATTGTATATACTGTATGTCAGTAGAATGCTTTCTGTATTGTATACAGGTCAGTAGAATGCTTTCTGTAGTGTATATAGGTCAGTAGATTGCTTTCTATATTGTATATAGGTCAGTAGAATGCTTTCTGTATTGTATATAGGTCAGTAGAATGCTTTCTGTATTGTATATACTGTATGTCAGTAGAATGCTTTCTGTATTGTATACAGGTCAGTAGAATGCTTTCTGTATTGTATATGAGTCAGTAGAATGCTTTCTGCATTGTATGCAGGTCAGTAGAATGCTTTCTATATTGTATATAGGTCAGTATAATGCTTTCTGCATTGTATATAGGTCAGTAGAATGTTTTCTGCATTGTATATAGGTCAGTAGAATGCTTTCTGTATTGTATACAGATCAGTAGAATGCTTTCTGTATTGTATATGAGTCAGTAGAATGTTTTCTGTATTGTATAAAGGTCAGTAGAATGCTTTCTGTACTGTATATAGGTCAGTAGAATGCTTTCTGTATTGTATATAGGTCAGTAGAATGCTTTATGTATTGTATATGAGTCAGTAGAATGCTTTCTGCATTGTATACAGGTCAGTAGAATGCTTTCTGCATTGTATATAGGTCAGTAGAATGCTTTTTGTATTGTATATAGGTCAGTAGAATGCTTTCTGTATTGTATATAGGTCAGTAGAATGATTTCTGTATTGTATACAGGTCAGTAGAATGCTTTCTGTATTGTATATAGGTCAGTAGAACGCTTTCTGTATTGTATATAGGTCATTAGAATGCTTTCTGTATTGTATACAGGTCATTAGAATGCTTTCTGTATTGTATATAGGTCAGTAGAATGCTTTCTGCATTGTATATAGGTCAGTAGAATGCTTTTTGTATTATATACACTGTAAGTTAGCAGGATTCTTTCTGTATTGTCTATACTGTAGGTCAGTAGAATGCTTTCTATATTGTATATAGGTCAGTATAATACTTTCTGTATTGTATACAGGTCAGTAGAATGCTTTCTGTATTGTATATAGGCCAGCAGAATACTTTATGTATTGTATACAGGTCAGTAGAATGCTTTCTGTATTGTATATAGGTGAGTAGAATGCTTTCTGTATGTTATATAGGTCAGTAGAATGCTTTCAGTTTTGTATATACTGTATGTCAGTAGAATGCTTTCTGTATTGTAGGTCAGTAGAATGCTTTCTGTATTGTAGGTCAGTAGAATGCTTTCTGTATTGTAGGTCAGTAGAATGCTATCTATAATTCACAGAGGTCACTAGAACTAGAAGACTAGAAGACTGTTTCAGTATCATGTGTAAATCACTTCATTGTTGTCTTCAGTGCATATAGATGACTAGAATGCTGTTTGCAGTGTATATATGTCACACTAATGTTGTCTGCATTGTATATAGATGACTAGAATGCTGTTTGCAGTGTATATATGTCACACTAATGTTGTCTGTAGCGCAGGCCGCTAAAATGCTCTCTGTATTGTATATAGATTATTAGTGCCTGGATCCAGACCTCCATGATTGGAGCGCCATGAGATCCAAACCTCTGTGCTGGCAAGGGGAAGAACCATGGGCTGGATCCAGACTTAAGAAGGAGCTCGAAATTAAGAGGAAAGTTACTCCTGGGCTAAACCATGTTGATTGCAGGGGAGGCATATTTCATCTGTTACAAACAGTATTAGAGATGAGAGGTGATGTTTCCTATCCCAAGTCTAAATAACAGTGTGATAGTAAAGCTGGTCAGTATATGTGTGGAGTAAGCAATTCAAAGATATATCCCTGGATGTGAAGAATACAATTAACTTGACTCCCCCTGAAATCAACATGGTTTAGCCCAAGGGTAACACATATCAAGCACTTACTTAAGTCTGGATCCAGCCCTTCTACTTTAACATTTCCTCAACGTCCTCACTTATAATGCAGGATTACCGTACCTCCCACCTCTCGGGTCTGCCCCGTCTCACGCCCCCCCTGGAAAGTGTTCCATTACAGGACACTGAATCTTGCGGATCCAGTTCTGTAATAGAATAGCGTAGAATGCGCTTGCACACACGCAAAATGCAGTAGTTTTATGGAAACGGCCCATGTCGATGTTGCCGGTCCTTGATTAGTATGTATATTGGTCATTAGAATGCTGTCAGCTTTGCTGTATGTCTTGTATAGTCTTAAGACTACTCTATATTGTACATAGACAACTGGGAAAATCTATAAATAAGCCTCCATTGTATGTAAGTTATAAGAATGCTCTCAATGTATTGTATATAGGAAAGAAGAAGAATTGGCCATTGGTCATTTGAATGCTGCTGGCATTGTATATAAGTCACAAGAATGCTCTGTATTTTATAATAGTCATGAGAATATTTCTTCGTTGCATGACCTGGACCTAGATACATTTGCATTGTATGTCAAATGCCAATAGTCTATGACATAAAAGTATTGAGATGGAGCCATGTGATACATGAATATTAGATCTGTGCTCCAATACCCTTCATATTTTTTATTGGCTATATTAAATCCCGCCCACATAACAGAAATCCTGCCCACATAGCACAAATCCCACCCACATAACACAAATTCCACCCACATAGCACAAATCCCGCCCACTTAACAGAAATCCCGCCCACATGTTTGGTTTATGCGTATATGTCTATGCAGTTTGCTTTAAGTGCTGTTTGCCACCCAGGAAAGAAGTTGAGTGTCCATGGATGAAAGGCTGGATTTCTACAGTAAAATAAAAGACTTTGCACAATACTATTTTAAGGGTGTAACCAGGAAGGAAAGTGACTTGAACTCCATAGTAAGAAGGCGGGGCCTGTGTCTAGATGGGTGTGACTAGGCGGAGCCAGGCGGGAGTTTGAGTGCTGAGCACTACAGCATACTACTCATACATGGAGTGCTGACAGCTTGCTTAGTGCAGGGGGAGTGGCTGTCTTGGGCCCCTCTCTCCTCCAGGTCCTGTAGCAGCCGCATCCCCTGTAGATATTCCCCTGGGTATAAGAAGGTATTATACCAGTGTGATAGAATATTACAATGAATCTCTTACCCTGGGATTCCACCGGATTCCAGCTTGTTTGCAATATCCACATCCCACGACCACACATCAAACTGCCACTTTCTCAGCCCCAACACTCCACACAAGACGGAGCCGGAGTGAATGCCTATCCTCATGTCAATGTCATGCTTGGTTCTTGACCTGACATACCTGCACATCAAGCAGAAGCAAAGACTAAAGAGCAGCCATCATTTCATAGCAGTACAGTCCCATGCAAGTGTGTGCTTTATTACCTACATCACACCGTGTCATTAAAGAGCATTATATTCTATCTATCTATCTATCTATCTATCTATCTATCTATCTATCTATCTATCTATCTATTTATCAATCTCATAGCTATCTATCTATCCATCTATCTCATATCTATCTATCTATCTATCTATCTATCTATCTATCTATCTATCTATCTATCTATCTATCTATCTATCTATCTATCTAATATCTATCCCATATCTATCTCATATCTATCTCATATCTATCTATCTATCTATCTATCTATCTATCTATCTATCTATCTATCTATCTATCTATCTATCTATCTCATATCTATCTCATATCTATCTATATATTAGCAGTTATTTTCCCTGTACACAGCAACACATTCTTGGCATTTTTCTTTATTATTTAATTACTCTACAAAAGATTAATTAAGTCAAAACTTGGCAACCTTAAGCAACAAAGGATCTCCCTCAACCGCTAAATTATTTACAAGTAGCAGGTAACTGAAGACATTGGAACGGGTGTGTGATAGACTTTGTAATTTGTCATCGTAAACCGTGAAAAGCCAGTTATCCTCCCACACAAAGCACAAAAGGAATGAACAGTTACCTAATAGTCTTGATCATGCTGAGTCCCATTTCAACACAGCAATGAGCGTGATCCTGGCGAGGCTCAGGGAGGCCGGAAACGCAGTAATAGCAATCCCCAAGGATCTTTATTCTAAGGCAGTGATGTTCCTGAAAATATACATAGAAATAAAGATTTATTATACAATGTAAAGGAAGCATTAGAAGGACACAATAACTATTTATGAATGCAATTATAGACCGCATGTACGCAATCTACGTAACGAAACGCTACGTAGATAACGTAAAATAGTTACTACGCAGGCTTAGTAGCTATATTCAGAAAATTACGGACGTATGAAAAAAAAACGCTGTTGTAAATCCAGCCCTGGGTTAATGGGCCGTATTCAGAGATCCGTCGGCGATCGGGCCGCAAATATACGCAACTAAGTGGCAGGTGGGAACAGGTTACACCCACCAGAAAAAACAGTCACTCCCCTCGCAACCTCCGGCCGCACCTAAACTTCCACCTCCATAGACTTGCCCTATCTGGCTGCACTCACTTCCGACCCTATGTGTATTAGTTGCGTATATTACCGGCTCTAACTCTGTAACTACGCCCACTTTCCTCATCTCAATGCCTCCCCCCGCCCATTTCTATGCAAATCCTTAGGTCCGTATAATTCCGCAGCACTTAGGGTCGCATTACTCTCCGCCCGATTCACAAGTCCGACCTTAAGGCATTTCCGACCTTAACTTCAATGTAGACGGCGTATCACTATTACTACGCATGCGCAGTTGATGCAATATCCGATCCTAAAAATACGCACAGAACTTTTGTTAGAACCGGATCTCTAAATACGGCCCTGGGTAATATTTGTAATATAATTTATTTTTATATAAAAATAATAGCTGATCAAATCTGTAGTAATGTTTTACCATAATAGAGAAGGAAAATACAATTGTCTTTTTTCTTCAGACAATGGATTATATTTGTTATCTTTCTGTTCTGCTGAGAAATTGGAGACGGCCAGAAGATTGTAGTGTAATAGGATAAAATGGATTAGAACATTCTTTGTGTTACAGATACAGTCAGGAGTCATCCTCCACATTCCTGTTCCTTATGATACATAAGAATGCCTTCATGTCACTGAACCCAACAGTGTGTAACACAGTGCTACCTGTCACGACAGTTCTGTATTCAGCATCTCATATAATGTTCTCTTTATATCCATTTAAATCTATGGGGTCTATTTACTTACCTGCCTCGTTCCCTGATAACGAAGCTGCATCAGGCTGGCTTATATTCTCAGCGAGCCTGGCAGCTTCATTCACATTTTTTACAAATACTCACCCCTCCTGCGAAGTCCCGCGATGATCCGCCGGGTCCTCGCAGTGCTTTATATTCATGCGATGCATGAATGAAATACTGCACATGCGCAGTGTATTCATGCCGGGACGTGGACACCTGCAGTGTGATGGGTCGCCCGGACAGGTAAGTTTAAAATATTTACTTATTGGTAGTCTCCCCATACATACTCCCCCTAATAACAGCTACTATATGGAGGAAAAGAGGGGTACATGGGGACATCGCTGGAATACTTGACACGAACGCCACCCTGAGCTGGCGTTAGTCAGACGCCGGGAGCGGAGTGTAAAACTCCGCTCCGACGTTCTGTAAATATCCTTCATTTTAATGCGATAGGGCCAGTTTTGAAGTGAAAACTGGCCCTATCACACTAAAATGATCTTTGTAAATAGACCCCATATATATATATATAATGTCACTCTCTGGGGTTTTAGTCAGGGATAGGTATAAAGAACCAAAGGCCCCATAGGGGGCATAAGCTGCAGGCATGGGCCTGCTTAAGCAGGATGCAGACAGGGTTAACAGTTAAGGGTGGGCTTAGTTAGGCAGTGGGGGGTGGAGCTGTAGAGGGTGAGTGATATAGGTTTTATAAGGGGCAGGAACAGGAAGTTAGGTCTCTTCCAGAAGAAAATTTTCCCTCCCTCCCTTAGAAATTGTTGTATTGTATTAACTTTTTCTTTTCAGACAGAACATGGTAGGATGGTAGGGCGGTAGCGGTGGGGAGTTCAGCAATTGGCGCAAAGGGGGAGTTACGGGGATTGGGGGTGGTCTGGTCAGAGAGCAGCACAACCCATGTTGCGGGGATACCCTATAGCACTGGTGGGGTCCTGTCGGTTGCCACTTTCCAACGGGTCGAGTGCTGCTGGATGGCTGGACGGGAGGTGCCGAGGTCATTGGAGACTGACCTCATGGTTGTAGTTTGCTGGACCTGCTTTTTGGGCCACCTAGTTCATCAGGACTATTTACGTAGTCTCCAAATTCATATAGTCCATACTAATTTGGTCCAATTATTAATAAACACATGTTCCCTTTTTAAAACCCAGCTATCAGTGTCTGTGTCATTATTACTTAGGGGTTTGTTAGATTGCCTGGCTGCATGGTGCATGAGTGGGCCCTATGCCGTTTGCTGCTTAAAGAATTTAAGCTGTTACCTGTAAGTTGACTTTACGGCAATGCTGACCATTCTACTGATTTACCAATATTTGTTTTCATAAATTCAAGCATTATGGGTAATGCTTGAACTGGGTAAAAGGAAAAGTGGAGATGTTGCCCATAGCAACCAATGAGATTCTACCTCTCACTTTCTGACTCTTGTCTGACGCTTTTGTCACCATGTGACTGCATCAGGGGGTGAAGTGACATGGTGATGAAACGCGTTGGGTTGGAGTCTTGTGAGTCGGATCTCCTGTGGTCTTTAGCATATCGAAGGTTCTAATTTCAGCTGCTCCAGGACGCTGGTAACGTTGTAGAGAACCATCGTGATCACACTGCTGTGTATTACTTGATGTGCATTGACTCAAGTTTTAATTTGGTACGAGGCTGTCTGTAAGCGCTGAAGCACTGAATGTCAATTTTATACATTTTCAATAAAGGATATTACACTACTACTTTAAAATAAAAGTCAGAGAATTTGTTACATACAAGACTTGTAAGTGGCTGGTGGTTTATCATATATCTGCAGATGTATGTAACAAATTCTCTGACTTATAATTTAAAGATAGAAACTTATGGTTTGTGGCTGGGTAATTACAAGAGTGCTGGGGTGTCTTTTTGTGTGTGTATATATATATATATATATATATATTATAAGGGCACGGTCGACTATAATAAACAGCATTCCGCCATTGACTTTCTGTCAGAGGGGGGGCATGGTGTTTGAGGGGCTGTAGCTCAGAAAGTATTTTATGCATTAAGATGACATTTATATACATACATACACACACACACACACACACACACACAAAAATAGATTTGAAACTTTTTAAACAAATGGAGTAGGAGTTAGCAGCATTTCCTCATAGACTTACTAGTTACCATTAAGGAATCTGCCATAGGAAATTTTAAATATTTAATTATTTGTATTCACAAAAGTGAATTATTGCATTATATATTTATCTTGTAGCGAGACAGAGTTTCATTATGTATTATTCACATAAAGCTAAATCCTGGGTCTCAGAGGTGATTGTCATGCTTGATCTGTGTTGAGAAAGGTTAAAAACCTTCTGTGGTGGATAATTGGTGAGTCACAAGGTCAGAAATAACTCACGTTGTAGCTGGAAAACAAGTTACTGATAATGTTTTACCTTTAAATGCATTAGTGAAGGTTCCTGAAGGTTCAATGAGGGGTAACAAAAAAATCCTTTCATATGAATTCCCAAATGTTGCAAATCATAAAAGCACAGATTTTATAACATGGGGGTTCATTTTAGAGTTGTCGACTTCCCAAGAGAGACGTTAAATTTGCCGCAACTGACTTGAGGTTGTGATTTCATGAAAATCACGGCCTCAAGTGCCACCCCCAGCCTATCAATACTGTAACTTCAAGTACTGCCAGGGATTGTGTGGAACTTGATGACATAAATTGCATCATCAATCCCCGCTTCATCCCTAGTAACTTTGAATGGTAGCATTGATGGACAGGGGGTGAAACTTCAGGACCGGAATAAAGCATGACCCCTACTGGTTGTCATGATCATGCAGACCCTCCAACATGACCAACTGTCACTCACCTGAATTTAATGAATTCATTGATGTTTGAAAAACATTTTTCTCTTCAAAAACGGTGGTTACCATAGTAATAGACAGTTGGAGCAGGACATTGTGTACTGGTTTTTACTATTTGCTACAGGCATTAATGCACAGATGTGGTTCATTCCCTTGCTGGAGCTCACTCCTCAGCTGCTCTATTTAAACCTTCCACTGTTATCCCCTCACTGTCAGAGCAACAGGTAAACAAGCCTGCTGGTTTTGCATCCTCCAGTCCTTTCGTGTGTTCTGGCTCCCTAGTTCCAGGTCCTGTCTCCAGACCTTGGTGAAATTGGTTAAATAAGAATGGCTGACTTGGGCCTTCTCTGTGAGTGCCAGTGGGGAGGATGAAAAGATCCTAACAGAACAACAGATCGGCTAAAGAACAGATCAGCAGTCTATCTGGGCATGCATAGGTTGTCCGCTCTTGGCCTCTAATACCATCTTTGTGTTATGTAACAATCCTGATTTATTTTTTGGGGACTTCATCAAAATTGTACAATAGGGTGTGGTTTGACATTCCGATGATTTCCAACAGTTAACATGCCGGCACTAAAATCCTGCCAGTGTTAACGGACAGCAGTCTAATCAAATATTCTAATGGCGAAATGTTTGTTTAGCATTTCAATATTTCCTAAGCCTAACCCTAACCTGGAACCGGAGAAGCACAGAAGAGTGCAGCGCAAGGGTACCGGGAAGAGTGACTGTCACAGCGTGCAACCTGTGGAGAGTCAATGGACCAGATTCAGAGATTGAAAATAAGAGAGGAATGTTACTCCTGGTCGAAACCATGTTGACTGCAGGAGGAGTCATAATTCATCGACTGCAAACAGTATTAGAGTTGAGAAGTGGCGTTTCCCAGCCCAGTATCTGTGGGCAAATAAATACAATTAACTTGACTCCCCCTGAAATTAACATGGTTTTGCCCAGGAGTAACTCTCCTCTCTATATTTCAAACACTGAATCTGGTCCAATGTCGGGTTGTCGAAAATTTCGGCAGTGAGTTGGTGCCAAAATAAACTCTTTCTCGATTTCTGAAAAATGGCAATGGCAACAAGTAAGTTAACCATCCCCTTATCCTAACTCTTATCCTAACCTTCCCCTTCAATCAGCCTAACCCTAACCCTCCCTGTTCCACAGCCTAACCTTCCACTTTTAACTGCCTAACCTTAACCCTCTCTGTCCCACAGCCTTTCCCTAGCCCTCTGTGTCCTGCAGTCTAACCCTAACCTACAAACTACAGGGAAAGGGTAATTTTTGAAAAAGTATCATCTGACAAAGACCCATTCCCAATAGGAATTTCTGGCACTGATATATCTGATTACCCATTAACCATTATGTACAAGTGGATATAATTTTATTGTGTTTTTAATAGATTTGTGTAAATTGTACAATAAATATTATCATATATTTTTTTATATCACTTGCTCATGCTTTATTTAGCTATACCTCAGATGTTAGAGGACTTAAGCGCAGCATAGTTACATATTTACTGATATATCCGAGATACGGCTGTGCTCTGTATCAGTATCGGAAATCTAACCGCAACAGAGATGATGGGAGAGCAGCTCTCTGAGGAAGATGGAGAAGTATCTCCAGCCAAAACACCCAACACTACCTACAACCTATTAATAAGCTATAGCAGCTGGCTTGTTTGGCATCACAGGTATGTAAATGGATCCCATAGCAACAATCTCAGTGTTCCTATGTATCCCTTGCTTAATGCTAGTTATAAATCTTGAGTTGAATCGGGACGTGCTTTGTGCACAGAAAATTTTATTTTCAAAATACAGTCATACAAAAGCTCATTTCCGTCTGTCACTATTTCGAAAATATTAGTAATTAGAAAGTTTTACTAATGAATGGGTAAGTATGACAAATTTATTTTTTGGCATTCTTATCCATTCGTTATTTCCAAAGCAGCCACAGGAACGGACAGGTGTGTGTACCAGGGAAGTCTATGGGGAGTTTTAGGGTTAGGCTGCGGGGAGAAGAGGGTTAGGGTTAGGCTGCGGGGAGGGCAGTCTTTGAATCAGGCTGCGGGAAGGGGAGGGTTAGGGTTAGGCTGCGGGGAGGGGAGACTTAGGGTTAGGCTGCAGAGAGGAGAGGGTTAGGTTTAGCCTGCAGGGAGATGAGTCTTCGAGTCAGGCTGCGGGGAAGGTTCTCTTAGGGTTAGGCTGCGGAGAGGGGAGTCCTAGGGTCAGGCTGCAGGAAGGGGAGTCTTAGGGTCAGGCTGCGGGGAGGGGAGTCATAGGGTCAGGCTGCAGGGAGGGGAGTTTTAGGGTCAGGCTGTGGGGAGGGGAGTCTTAGAGTTAGGCTGTGGGGAGGGG
>WWET01001604.1:340095-354983 GCA_011038615.1 Limnodynastes dumerilii
TGTCCTCACTCACCTTCCACTTCTCTCTTGTTACAGCTGCCGTCTAACGGCAAGCTGTATGCGCCGGCTCCTGCCACGTTCTGCGCGCTTACCTCGTAGTTGCCGCGGCGCGTCTGGGGATTCCCCTGCCGACAGCCTGCATGGTTACAGCGTTCCTAGTGACCTCCACGTGTGCTGCTTCCCTGTTAGCCGCGCACTCTGCTAATTACTTTCCCTTATGCGTTCCTGGTTGCCAGGGGAACGCTTCCTTGTCAGGGGGGCTGTTATTGGCTGTCCCTTCAGAGTACAGCAGTTCCTTTATTAGTCCTTCCTGCCTACATTCCCATGCCGGTTATAGAGTCTGTTCCCTCAGTTCTGTGACCTGCTACTTACTGTGTGCCTAGTGCTTTCTGCCAAGTTAATTGACCGTTGCCTTGACCCACTTACCTGCCTTGATTCCTGCCTCAGTTACCTTGTGTATCCAGCCCTGGTTCTCATCCCTTATTGTACCTACCTTCCCCGCAGTACCTACCTTTACCTTGAGTGCCTGTTTATGTTACCTCTCCGGAGGTCCCGCTGTGTGAGTGTGTGTGCTCAAGTCCTTGTGCGTCTCGTCCAGTCTCGTGAACAATCTTCTTTCTCTCGTGCCGGGTTTTGTGTTGCTTGTAGTCCGTCACAGCCCGGTCTCTTCCGGACTGGCTCTACTCCCACTTACCTTACTGCTCCTATCCCCTCAGTCTGGTGTCCACTCCGGGTTTCCTTTTCTCCTCCTTGGGGCGCCGCAAAATCCATCCTCACCATCAGGGGCTCTGGTGAAAACCCCCCGATAGTAAAGTCTCCGGGCCCCGGCAACCGACTCATTCACTACCTCTCTCTCTTCCGTGGCCGCCTTGGTTCTCCACGAGGTAAACCCGGGGCGCCACTCCAGTCACCCACCTTCTCCACGACCACTCCGGTTCTCTACCAGGTAAACCCGGAGTGTCGTAACATCTCTAAGCGCACCCTGAGGTGGCATTATGCCACCTCTTTCTAACCAAATTACCTAACCGGTATGTAGATTGTGTAAATGACCGAGTAGATCATTTTGGAAGATTACACGCTTAAGAAGCCAGTGCTTTTAAGCGTCAATGAGGTCCGATAAACTTAAGTTTTCTCTATGGAGACGGAAGTGTGCATAATGCACAATAGGCACGACAGAGATCACTCCCCCTTGTGTAGTTCCTCTGTGTGTACATTTGGCCTAAGGTTCCCTGGAGCTTAAGTCAGACACCGTGGACTTATATAGTGATTTTCTACTACAACCCAAGTGCCTCTTCCAATGGGGGATGCTTTGGTCTAAAAGTGATAAATCAATGGCGTTAAATATGAAAAGAAAATAAGAAACGTGTAGTATAAACAAGCATTAAGCAAAGATCTAAAGGTTGCAAAATAACCAATATGAATCCTTCAATGCAAATTCAGGGCTGAGGCAAATGGATGGTTTATCTAAATGTCATTCCTCTGAATGTTAAGATTCCAATTAGCTCAGAATGTGCAAGCGAAAGCAGACATACATGAAACGGAGTGATTGAAACATTGATTTCGTCTTTTAGAAGTTTCAACTTTCGTTCTTTAAGGTCAGACTATAATCCATGTTAAATTTGCCTTTTGTTTGAGAGATATTATTTGCAGATAGCTGTACATGAGAATGTAGAACTATTCCAGAGGGAGGTTCATTGTTACTTCATTTGCTGTGGAAAAGTGAGTTCTTGATAATAAAAATAATGGGGCAGATCCTAAACAACGTACGCAAGCGATTTTACGCTAGCCGCTGATGTAAATTAGTATTTACTGCGCATGCGCTTGTCATATGTTACGCAACGTAACTCAGCAATGTATCAACAGTGTAACTACACATGAAGGGGCGTGGCACCCATACGACTCCCGTAATTACGCTTCGGAGGCGGGGTGAGGCATTTAGATCGTACAGTATGGGTGCACCTAGGCAGTTAGGTATGTGAGGCCTTTACGTACGTCAGTAGTTACGCTGTGAAACGTTAAGGTAGGGTTTGGGAAGTGTAAAACAGCCAAAGTACATACATGCGAGGGGAGTGCCTAGAAAATACGCTTTGTCCCTCCTCCAAATGTGAAAGGAAACCTGTCACGAAAGGAGTAAGAGGACGTCCTGTAGAGCTAACCATACACTAGAGTCATCATCAAAAACTGTACGAAATTTCCGAAAATCTTCACAAATTTTCCGCTAGAGTCCTTTACGATATCAGCGCCATACACTACGGGCCGTATCTATACCTACGATGGTACACTGAGCGGTCTAACGCTCCGCATACCATCGCTTCACTCCCCCGACACTCCCCCTTGCCCCAGCATATTAACACTCGCTTACACTGGCTGAAGGCTACCCTCAGCCGTCATAAGCAAGTGTTATTAAGCTGGGACGGCGGAATTGCTACACTAATGCCGCCCTCCCAGCCTCATTACCCTCCCTCCCCCGCCTACCTGCACTAACTGCAGCGTAGTAATGGATGGGAACGCCCCCTCCAGTGTTACTACGCTGCTGCTACGGACGCCCGATCCACGATCGGGTGTTTCAATAGCTACGCCGGGCACCATCTGCCCGACGCATGCGCAGATTGTTTTTCTAGACGATCTTACGTTTACGGAGAACTGGATCAGGCCCTACATGTGTTTCATGCAACATCCATATAAAAATTAAAAAAAATGTGCAGATTTTTCATCTACTTTTATTGTACCAAAAAATCTCGTTTGCCTATACATTATTCAATAAATAATTTTTTGTTGCATGGTTTTTCTTAAAATGTACATAAAAGGCTTTTCTGAACATGGGTGCTGTGCTAATGTAGATGGCAGGAAGTAGTCATCTATCACTTCCTGTTGGCATTCTCATGTGATCATACACTTGAGCAATAATTCAGGATAGATAGACCGATAATTGCTCTAGTGTATGGTCAGTTTAAGTCTGTATGACTGAAATGCCAGAATTTTAGTCATTTAGACTCATCAGTGTTCTGCTTCTGTAAGTATTACCAGCAGGCAGATCACTGATGATTCTATATGCATGAAATTCTGACATTTTAGTCATAGAGACCTGCAGTTGTGCATGTTACGCTGTGTACCCCCTTCCTGTCCTACCAAAACATTTGTTCAAAAAAGGCAATCTGCTGCAGTCACATTAACTCCCATCCTCTCCCCTGCTCCAAAAATATAGTGGCGGCCACTTCCGCGCTTGCCCGTGCTTTTCTCTCCATGGGCTAAAGCTGTTGCCACTCTTCTTATCAAAGCTAATCAGAGGGCACACGAGTACAGGTCAGCATCGCTGAAGCCCCTTCAGATATCTTATATGGGGTCCCCTTGCTCACTAGCTCTGTCCCTGTTAGTCACTCTTCCCAGTGGAACTTAAGGGTTAAACAACCTGGGGCCAGATTTACTAAGCTGCAGATTTGGAAAAGTGGAAATGTTACCTATAACAACCAATCAGATGCTAGCTCTTACTTTCTTTTTACAAACTAGAGAATGTCAGCTAAAATCTGATTGGTTGCTATGGGCAACATTTCTACTTTTCCAAACCCGCAGCTTAGTAAAACAGCCCCCGCGAGTTAAAACACAAGACAATTTTTAATCAGCTATAATATTTCATAAAGAACTAAGAAGAGTACATGAATAATGCTTAGCTTCAGCTGGTAGTTATTGCTTAATTATGTTCAGCTAGGGTCCAGGAGGCCCTATGTTATTGTCTTCTTATCTACTTCTACATTCTACATATGCGCAGTATAAGCTAGCATTGCATAATGTTAATATCATGTACCCTCTACCAAGGACATTTTTATTGGCATGTCTTGGCCTTAAGCGCCTGGTTGTACACAGTATTAATAACACAGAAAAGCATATTCAAAATGGAGAACGGCAGCCATCTTAAGCTGCCCGGACACAGCCACCAATAAAAACTTAGCTTTGATCCATTCAAGACAATAGACAAATCAAATGATCTGAAAGACTAATATTTTACTGTACCAGCCTGAAGTGTTTATCACCTGTTTATATAAAAGTTCATGAGGTTATCTCTCAATAATATTATTCACGATTCTGTATCTAAATTACTATTGTTAGAAAAAAGTAATAACATACTGTGCATTAAGAATAGGACATATTTCCAATGAAGCAACGGCTCCCAGGGACTGAAACTGCCAGACACTAATTTCCATTTCATTTTGACTCTGGGGACAGCTTGAGCTGTACAGGGACCAAAGGCTAAGAATATTATCACTTGGGACCGAAGCCACACCCCTGCATGCTTTAAATACATGCGAGGGTCCTTAATTCAGCATGAAAGATGGGAGTGCGCCCCACCCATTTCTCCCCTCTCTTGTGCATAAAAGGTGTAACTTAAGTCACACCTGCGGGTCAGCTGTATGTACAACCGCTGATCCTTTCGTAGGCGAGTGATCACACCCACACTGTAAAATTGATTTGCACCCCCCCTCCCCCCGGCAGGATGCTGCGGAGATTCAGAAATGTACATATAAAAGTACATAAAATATATCAATATATCTGTTTTTAAACATTTAGAACCTGATTCCCAGGTAAGAAGCTGCTGCTATTACTGTGCGTATTTTTAGTAACCGTTAAACTGCGCAGACGTAGTACCTTTATTTCAGGGTTGCCGACTTTTTAAAAGCTTCCCCGGAGGGAAGCCATAGATGCTTACAGGGGACGGGGCTTAACTGCGTGATTAAGTCCCGCCCCTTGACTACCCCTTTCGGGGATTTTCATAGGGATGGAGGTGGAGCTTGATGACGCAATTTGCGCCATCAAGTCCCTCCCTGTCCCTAGCAACACTAGTAAACTAGTGTTGCTAGGCAGGTAGGCAGGGCTTGAGGTCGTGGTTTCTCCCTCAAGTCCTTTGCGGGAGATTTGACGGTTTTCATGGGATACCGGGAGAACTGCCCGAATTTCGGGGGTCTCCCGCGCATTCAGGGACAGTCGGCAAGTATACTTTATTTACGCAATCTACAAGAATGGCAATCCCTTAAGAGTGATTTACAAAGCCGTTCGTAATGAGATAAGTACTAAGGGGCGTGTCAGGCCAAATTAAGAAGGAAGATACGAAAAGAGGGTGAAGGGGGGATTTAAATGTGACAGAAACGGCGCGGATTGCTAAGTACCTTCGTTTTTTAGCAACTTAAGAAGAAACATATATACGCACAGAAGGATAAGACAGCCTATGGCCTTCTTAAGTCAGTTAAAAGCAACAAAAATGAGGGTGTGTCCAGGGAGTTGTCATGCCAACCCTTTCGTTCTTATCTTCCTTCTTAACTGTGAATCAGGTCACAAAAAAAAAAAAGATACTGTTTCACGTAGGTCAGTTGGTTTAATCCCATGTCTGTTATCTGTTCTGTCTACATCAGGTATATTGTAAGGATACAGGAGATTTAATCCTGTTGCTAGAGGTTGTTTGCGTTATGTGAGTTCATTGTCTGCCTCCGTGTCTTGACGAAGGAAAACATAATACAATTTGCTCTATTTCTAAATGTATTTGTGGCTGCACCAAAATAGCTTTTATACAGTGGAAAAGTCATGTCTCAAGGTCACAGAAGCAGATACTCTAATTAATAACCCACTGATGGCAAATGAACAGGTCCTGGATTATACCATCGCTGTGTGTACCTGTTCTTTTATGTTATAAGGAAATGTTACTATTATATATTATATAAGGAGGGGCAACATCAGGGTCCCTATACATGTTATAGAGGATATTTTTCTGTTTGTCATCTGTTTATGTGACTAAAAGGATTTTTTTAGGTACACAGGAATAGAGAAAGTGACGGCAGATAAGAACTAAAGACCTGATTCACGCTTAAGAAGTTCTGGCTTCTTCCGAAATAACTTAGGCCCGTATTCAGGCCTCCGTTTTCAGTGCCCGTCCATCCGTAATTAACCGATTGAAGTTACTGAGCATGCGTAGTAATTATTGTACGCTATTTACTTAGCGTTTCGCCTCCGTGGGATTTTTAAAGGCTGCATGGAGTAGTTTAGAAAGAAAGAGGCGACATAATGCCGCCTCAGGGAGTGTTTAGGCAGAAGTGGGAGGGATTTAGATTAGCCGGGGAGGGGGGGGGCAATGTCCGTGCATAGTTTCTTATTAAGTAGGAAACTACGCATGGTAAGATAAGGTAGCGCTATGGTACTCGTAGGTGCTATAAGGACCTAAAAACTGGAGGTAGGAAAAGGGCAGGAAAGGGTGATTTAGCTGCGGATCTGTCCGCACCTTACTTACTCTTAAGCGTGAATAAACGTGGTCAATCCAGTTGGATCAGTGGGAGAAGTAACGGTATAGCATACCCCCGTATACCCCCTCACTTCGAGCCCTGGTTTAGAGTTCGATCCAGAGGTGAACACCCGTCAGCTGACGTGACGTCTTTCTGCACAAATTTCTACTGCACATGCTCAGAACCAAGGATTCAGAGCTGAGCGCAAATTCAGCTTGCGTCCTGAGGGGCGGGTTGTGGGAGGAAAGGGGGGGAGGGACGTAGTCAATGTACAGTAAGGAGCGGGGCCCAAGCAAGTGCCCCCCCCCCGATCCAGAGCCCATCACAGACATAACAAAGGACTGTTTACATCACAACATTTGCACCGGCTCCAGGTCATGTCTGAGTCCAGAAGGGCACCTTTTTCTCTCCATTGCATCAGGATACAGCATTGTGAATGCAGAATACAAAGGTCGCTGCAGAATTATTGTACAATGTGTTCAATTATATCTACATACAGGCCCGTATTCAGAGTACTGGACGTATAATATATACGTCCGATGTTTAGCGATTTTTACTACTGCGCATGCGTAGTTATTTTTTTACGTAATCTACGTATCTTTTTCTTACGTAGATTGCGTAAATGCGTTCTGAAAAACACTTTTTTTATGTTTTTATTAAAAATGTTAAATATTGATTGCTATTATTTTCTGACATTTACATTCCGACAGAGGCGCTGGCAATGATCATACCCTCCATTTGCAGTCAGTCCATTGGGTACAAACTGCTTCTCAGTTTCCAACTGTCAGTTACTATGGTAACCACCTTTGTTGAAAAGGCAAATCGTTTTTTTAAATATCAGTTAAGTCATTCCACCAGGGGAGTGACAGTTGGAAGCTCAGGAGTGGATTTCATTGTACCTAATGGAAGGGGTCATGTTGGAGGGTCTGCTGTATTACTCTGCTCATGTGCAATGTATTTAGGCCCGTAGCTTCTAGATTGCACGTGTCCCATCCCACTTTTACAAACGCAGCAATGGCGCGCACGTGTGCTTAGATTTGCCCTCTGTCTCCAATTTGACACTATTCCACTTATAAACCCTTGCAGTGAATTTATGCTACCTCACATTGGGCCGTATTCACACTTAAGAGTGAGTTAGGGGCGGACAGCACCACCCCTAACTCAAAGACAAAAATATATATAGGGGATAATCCGCGCTCTGTCTCTATGCTGCCAAGGATATTCCTTAGGGATGTCTCAATCCCTATGAAAAAACGGTATAAAGGTACCTTTGTTGACAAATCGTTTTTTAAATATCAGTTAAGTCATTCCACCAGGTGAGTGACAGTTGGAAGCTCAGGAGCGGATTCCATTGTACCTAATGGAAGGGGTCATGTTGGAGGGTCTGCTGTATTACCCTGCTCATGTGCAATGTATTTAGGCACGTAGCTGCTAGATTGCACGTGTCCCGTCCCACTTTTACAAACGCAGCAATGGCGCGCACGTGTGCTTAGATTTGCCCTCTGTCTCCAATTTGACACTATTCCACTTATAAACCCTTGCAGTGAATTTATGCTACCTCACATTGGGTCGTATTCACACTTAAGAGTGAGTTAGGGGAGGACAGCACCACCCCTAACTCAAAGACAAAAATATATATAGGGGATAATCCGCGCTCTGTCTCTATGCTGCCAAGGATATTCCTTAGGGATGTCTCAATCCCTATGAAAAAACGGTATAAAGGTAAAAAGGGAATAGCCTCAAGGCGCTAGGGGACCCACAATGGAGGTGTCAGTTTAATTAAAAACTAGAACAACTGTTGAGCTTGAGAATGTAGATGCTGGATGGTGATGTGGAACTCTTCCTTCCCCTCACGGGGATATAATGATGGGGAAAGAAGTCATGAAAATGACAATTTATTAGTACCAAAACATCGAATAAAAAACATATAAGGGGAAACCAAAGTTCATACCAGGGAGATGGTAAAAGTAGGAGGCATGCGAACGTCCGCAAAAGATGTCTGACTGACGCGTTTCAGACTCATGCTGAGTCCTTTCTCAAAGTCCGCCAAAGGACTTCTGGAGTTCTGGAGTGTGAAGAATCCTAAGATCCTAAATTTTAGTGGTTGGACAAACTAACACTTGATGCATGGGCAGGTTTCACAGTTTCCACTTATCCGAGCAATGACACCACTAACCACTGTCAGGATTTCCGATGGTCATACCCTACCATAAGTTTTTTCGACTTAAAATGGAGGTGGTATGCACTTCTGTATGATTACACAGTCCCCTGGCATGAATATCCTGCACATTATAATATCAAGTCTCGCCCACACATGGAGTGCTGAGCGCTGTTTAAAGCTGCCACCCTCCGACAGCTTCTATCACACATGGTGTCCCGCTCGGCTCTGCCTCCAGTGCAACCCAGCTTCGCCCCTATACATATCTATCCACATTCAGGCCACGCCTCCTTGCTCTGTGGCCCCTAGCTTCTTCTGCCCTTGCATGGAAGTACTTGCACCATGGAATGAGGGAAAAACTATGGGGTGTGCAAAATTCTACTTTAATATTTCCAGATTTCTCAAATAAAAAACAAAGAACAAATGTAACTTTAACAAAATAATATAAAACAAATATAATACAATGTTAGTTGCTAATCTGTCATGTGTATAATATTTGTGAAGCACAAACATCGGTGACTATGTTAAATATGATTTTGATACATTTTGATTTACATCCTAATGACTGCTTCCATTTCCAGAGGTCTAAGAGTTGTGTTGGGCAAAAAAGCAGACAACTCATTTCATTATAATCTTTTCCTCAGCCAGATGGGAGTTTGCATAAATTGGTTTAAATATATTAAAGGTCAAGGAGATATTTCTTTTAACAATCACTGATTCTCGGAAATCTTGCGCTGTCACAGGTTATTGCTCAGCTTATTATAATAATCTCTCGGTCACCAGGAAGGAAGCAGTTGAAGACTCCGATCATGGCAAGATATCCGTGGTATATTTTACAGGTAATTGTGTCAGGTACACTATGACCAGTATTATGTGACCATGTAAGATAACACGGGAACTACAGACTGATTTTTCTACAACTAGTTATTAGACAGTATATTGCTTACAATTACACCCACTCCATGAACAATGGGTGATTTTCCTGACAAGTAACTGATCCCCCTGACTCCCTGAAGAGCGGGGGATCTCCCTGAAGTATATGGCATCTCCCTGATTCTGATTTAATTGCAGAAGTCAGGATCAAGATTTAGTACAGGAAACCTATAGGGGTACAAGACCTTAATAGGAAAATATCTCCCTGTGGGCGCATACACTTCTATAAAACAAAACCACAGACTAATGCAAAAGATCTGACAAACGGTGCGTACCTGTGATACCTTATATAAATATAACCTCCAAAACAATAGTGAAAGGGACCAATGGGTCTGCTGAGATTCCCAGCAATATAAATATTACCTCAAAAGCAATAGTCAAAAGAGCCGATGGGTCCGCTGAGATTCAATATAAACGATATAACATAAACAAATCTATGTGGAAACCACCAACATAGACAAAGTAGCAATGGTGTATAAGTGTAGTTCTAGAACAAATACATGAATGAATCACTAAACTCTAAATCTGTGGTCTGGATATCTCCCGCTTACCAAACACAGATACCCATCCACGTAAGTAAAACAACAACGATTAACATGTGTATCAAAAACCTCCTCAAACAAAGTATATGTGAAAGAGCACCAAACCCGTAGGATGGATGGCCCCTGTTATAAACGAAATGGATGTCCCAACAACAAAGCAATAAAGGATAAATGAAAAATAAAAATTAAACAGTGAAGTGATATGAATAACAGTGCATGAAAGTCAGCTTCATAAGAAAGTATAAGGGTGGACTTGGAGTCCTCTCACAAATTTTTCTCCTGGAGATTAAGATAGTTCATCGGTCAGCTTCCTGGACTCCGATGTCTCTTCTACCCGCGTGCAGCTGACTTGGGATCTCTTTTTCTTCTCTCCGGCTGTTATTAAAAAGTTTTTCTTTGTTTCCTCTCTTTGTTGATCCTTTCTAAGCAACGATGAATAAATCCTACGTTCTGGGATCGTGCGGTGCACGGACACCGCCGTGTATATGAAACAGGGAAAGAAACTCCAAGGTGTATTATCGGTACAAAAATGATTTTATTTCTTACATGAATAGTAAAAACAGCACTTGGGACAAGCGCCCAGTGGAAATATAAAATTTTTTTACAAACAAATATATATTAGAAAAATAAGACAAGTAAAAACAAAACAGAGAATCTCTATGGGGGAAGGGTTCCGTACCGGGCTGTCGGAGGTGAACTGGATGTTACCCGGGATTTGAGTCACCTCTACAAGCAGTCTGCACGGACACCACCACCACAGTCCTTATCACTACCAACGCGTTTCGACCTGGAAATGTCTTTTTCAAGGCAGTGGGGATTGCAGGTAAGTGGCCAGGTATATATCGGACACTTCCGCTTAATTTGCATAATTAATTACAAATTTTTTTTCCCCACATTTCCTTAAAAAACAACAGCATTCTTTGTGTCTGATATTCCTTATAATTATATTGTTGCAGGAGAACATTTTTACATACAATAAATATCAAATCTTAGTGTCCTATAGTCACGTGTTATAAACACCGGGGAAAAAAAGACTTTGCGTGATTGTTCCTACGTTTAATTCTTATATTACTTTTACCTTGGTACAATATTGTTACAAGGTGTATGTTTATATATAGTTTGGGTGTGTGGTCTGAATGTTTATACCCTGCATTCATATGTTGTGAACGATAACAGAAATGACTGGCATAGCTGCTCCTATATTTAACCCTTACATAACTATTCGCTGGATGGAGCATGATGTCTGTTACTTGTATGGGGAGGATTTCTAGGGTTCTATAACGGGGTATACATTTTATTTTCTGGACCTAAGATGGCATATCCCATTATACTCCCCTAGTTTAGAGAGGGGACGGGGACCTCAGAGAGCGAGTATACCTACTTACTATCCGCATAAAATAAATAAGGGGCGGGCTCTATCTCATCGGTACCAATTTTATAGGGTAAAGAAGATGTCTTTATTCGTATGAGGACCTCCATTTAGGGGTAAAAAGAATTATGTAGCAATGGACAAAGTGCATGTGCATGGACGTCAAAATAATGATTCATATATTTGGACTTTGAGGCATGGAGAATACTAAAAATAATCACCAAAAATTAAAAATACCTAAAAAAATATATATATCTCTAAAAAATCTAAAAAATAACTAAGTATTCCTAAAAAACCCTAAAATGCGGAAGGGTGGACAGATTCAAAGAAGGCAATATGAACGTGCAAATCTAAGATAATAAATAAATAAATAAATGAAATAAATAAAATAAATAAGCATATAACAAAAGGACCGAATTAGAAGTTCCTTAGAGAGATATGTCACGACCCCTAAGGGATCTGATACTTAACCTATGGTTCTCAGGTGGTCTCCCAACCTGATACTAGACAGGCCCATACCTGCTTTGCTTCCGAGATCAAGACGGATTTGGGCTTATCCAGGATGGTATGACCGTATCTTTGATCCCTTTATCTGGGTCTTTGACTTCTCTCATCTTATGTTAGGAACCATTTTAACTCAAAGTCCGTATTTAATCCTGTTTGTAATTATCTCTGTTATACCACATCCACATCAGTGCAAATCGTAGGCGGCAAGTATGTTCTCACACAGGGTCCAAAGGATGAAAATCATAGATGACATTTTTACATCAGATCCCCCGACAGTTAACACGCACATTGAACCAGAAGAAGAAGACTTAGATAGACTTATGAAAAAATTAGATTTTGTTCTACTTAAGGAAAATAGTGTGTGGTGGGACATAGTCACTCTTGAAAAATATATAGCAGAACAAATAATACCAAAGGGTTTAAGAGTGAGTAAATTACCATCCTTTGAGTCTAAAAATGAACACTTCATAAAAGATTGGAATTTGATCCTAGATAGGTGTTCATTTTCATTAGTGGAAATAGTGATCAGAGAGAGAAGGAGAGAATTGGGGATCCTAGAAGAAGAGATCACCAGACTTGAAGCCCTTATAACACCCTTTAGAAACCTCTCAGAATTTAAAGAATTAGAAAAAAAGATAGAGAGAAAAATTAAAAAACAAGAAAAAGAGATTATACAAAGAAAACAAAATAAGTTAAGTAGGGATAAAAAAAACCATGCTAGAAGAAGAAAAAGGAATTCTACCCGTAGCAGAGAAAAAGAAAAAGTTAGAAGTAACAAAAAACTCCCATAAAACAGGAGAAAATAAATCAAAACAAAACACTAATCAGAATTATCAAAATAAACAAAAACATGATGTACAACTAGACATAAGGAGGGACCAGTCTAGTGATAAGAACTTCCTAGGAAATGAAAAATACAATAGTAATGACACAAATAGAACACCGTACAAACAAGAGAACGAAGAGAGAAAGATAGAAGGAGACTATTATTATAATAAAAATCAATATCAAAATAATGGGAGAGAGAACGACAGATACTATGACAATAGAGATAGGAGGTTCCAAGATAATCACTACTATAATGGCGAGGGACCAGACAGACCCTATGACAATAGGAATAGGAGATTCCAAGACCCCCATTATGACAACAGAGATAGATATTATAACCAAGGGAGAAATTTCTATAATTATAAAAAACCATTTTACAACCAAGGATGGAACATTTTTGGGAACGGGAGATATCCCAATCATAACAACAGATTTTATGCGGACAACAGAAGATGGAACTGGGATCCAATTAGGAATAATTATCCCTATAACAACAATTGGAGAGGTTTTGAAAATAATAGAAGACAGCAGGAGTATAGAAATAATGGATATTGGAGAGGACAAGAAGGGATTAGAGAACAACAAGGGGATAGATATAATTATGATAGACAACAGGAATATAGAAGAGAGGACGATAGAGATCAAGTCCGAAGTATACCTATGGAAAATAGATTTTCCCCTTTGACAGATAAAACAGAAATAGGGGATTTTCAGAGGGACGACTACAAACAACATACCCCATGAAAAAGAAGCCCATACAATATAGAGGGACTAGAGTGGGAAAAAAGAAACCCAACAATAAGAAATCTAAAAAGAAAAAGGAGGGGATACTAATAGAGAATTATGAAATTGAACAGAGACAGGTAGAAAATAACGTGAATAAGGGGATTTTCAATTTAAGTAATAGAGTCCTCACAGAAGAGGAAACTAAGGTCCTACAGAAAGGTTTAAAGTTTGCTCCAGGAAACAACTTCAATGCCTTTAATACGTACATAGACCTACAGAAATACATAAGAAAAATAACCTTAAAGAAGTTTTTTGCCACCAAAGATAAACAGAGGATAGATCTGAATATGGACACGAGCGGTGGAGATACTAACAAATTTAAGAAAAAATCAACTTTCTATCCCACATACACAAAGGGGTGTTTTATTGACACCTTTGGGAAGATAGTGAGTGGAGAAATAAAAAGATTATATAATAAGAAAAACAAGAATAAGGACAAATATAGAACCAATCTGACTAAAAAGGAACAACTAGCTTTAAAAAAGTAAAAAAAAAAACCACAGAGATCATAATCAAACCAGCGGATAAGGGGGGGGGGGGTGGCCACCTACGAATTAGTGACTCAATGACAGCCCTCTCAGGATGGACCAGGCTCCACAACACAATCTACTCCGGATATAGCCCACAGCTGTGGGTAAGTGTGACCAGCTATTTATCCTACAGAGAAAATTAAAAAGAATATGGAGACACTAGTAAATAAATATTTAGAGAATAATACCATCACACGACAGGAAGCTGAATTTATAATTATTGAAGAATACAGTATCCCGGTAATATACATCTTACCGAAAATGCACAAAGACCCAGTTAACCCCCCGGGTAGGCCCATCATTGCCGGGACTAACTCACTCACATCTAACCTGTCGCAATATATAGATTACCATTTACAACCACTGGTTATAACTACACAATCATACATTAAAGACATGGGCGATATACTTAATAAATTGAAAGAAATAGAATGGGCCAATGATATGTTTTTAGTAACTGCCGACGTCACTGCTCTATATACGATCATTAAGCATGACGACGGTATTGAAGCAGTCACACAGAGTTTGATTGAGAATAATTTTAATCCAGATCTTAAGGACTTGATTTTAGAAGGGATCAGTTTTATTCTTCATAACAATTATTTCGTTTTTAATGGGGATTTCTTCCTCCAGACGAGGGGCACGGCCATGGGGACCAGGTTCGCCCCAAGTTATGCCAACCTCTTCATGCACCAATGGGAACAGCAGTGCGTGAGGGGGGGGCATGGATGGGGCGAACACCTGGTCTCCTGGTGGAGGTACATAGATGACGTGCTCTTCGTCTGGAAGGGAGATAAAACTACTCTCAAGCACTTTTGCACTTATTTAAATCAAAACGAGAAGAATATTATTCTAACATTCAACATCAGTCAGGAGGAAGTAAACTTCCTAGATCTGACGATATATCCCAAGGGAAATAGCCTCCATACATGTAGTTACACAAAACCCACTGATGTTAATTCGTATATCAGC
>WWET01001605.1:1338-19700 GCA_011038615.1 Limnodynastes dumerilii
AGTCCAGCTCCCCCCCTAGTAGTCCCCTATCAGTCCAGCTCCCCCCAGTATTTAGTTCTGCCCAGCTCCCCTAACTCTTACTTACCTTTGCGGCCTTCCCTCGCTCCTTCCTCCACGCTGCGTCCGGCGCCAAATGCAAAATCCCACGAGATCCGACGCGGGATTTTGCAGTCCGGCCTCGTGACGTCATCCGAGGTGGCTGCGGAGATCGATGCCGCCTCGGATCCCCAAGATGCAGTATTTTTTTTGCAGTATTCACTCCATAAGACGCACACACTTTTCTCCCCACTTTTTTTGGGGGGGAAATGCGTCTTATGGAGCGAAAAATACGGTATGTCATGCAATGTCAGGCTTGTTTGTTATAGAGTTAATGGACAATTGTACAAAGTGGAATGGGAATGATTGTATATGTACTTAACAACAAATTAATATATACAACAAAATTAATGGTCTGCAGGTATACAAAGGTCAACAGTCACAAGCCGCTGGAATTGCTTTCCCCACGATTTCTTTGCTTACAATCAGCTGTTTTTTGCTAATTGTTAAATAAACTCGACAAAGTTGTTTTCCTGATGACACTAAAGTATAATTATATCGACCTTAGTGCTGCTGACACTTAAAAGTCCTTCACTAACACTAATTGTTACCGCAGCCTAACCGTAACCCTAACTGCAGCCTAACCCTCACCATTAACTGCAGCTTGACCCTAAGATGAAGTTTAGTACTCATCCATCCACGTGACGCTGAGTAGTATGGATCAGGATCAGTCGAGTCTGGAAGTGTTGCACAGATGTCTTAGTAGAGTGAAGAACCCTCAAACTGTCATCACTGTCGAGTGGGCACCCTTAGACACAGAGGTTTCTAGCAGGCGTCCGTCAGAACAGTCTCCAACACACAACCCTTTCCGGGAACTTTTAACCTTAGGGTTAGGGTTACGGCCATGGAAGGGGAGGGTTAGGGTTAGGTTCAGGCTGTGGGGAAAGGAACTTAGGGTTAGGCTGTGGGGAAGGGGGGGTTAGAGAGAGGCTGTGGGGACGGGAGGGTTAGGGTCAGGCTGTGGGTAAGGGAGGGTTAGATTAGGATCAGGCTGTGGGGATGGGAAGGTTAGGGTAATAGAAGGGGGGTTAGAGTCAGGGTGCGGGGAAGGTTAGGGTTAGGGTAAGGATTAGAGATTGGGTTTGGGATAGAATCCTTACTTACCTTTTGAAGCCGCTTGTTTGGTGCTCCAGCGATCGATTGCTTTGCCTCTTCGAGTTCGTGACTGGCTGGGAGAGAGCGGCCCTATCAAAATAGGGCCGATCGCAACGGCGACCTATGCCCGTAAGGTGAGCACACAACACATCATTGCACGTGTTTTTCTACCCACACCCTTTTTCTAGACATGTGCTGAAGACAAAAAACATTTGCATATGTTATATCCCGCTGTGAGTGTGCCAATGTACAATGCGGCCCTGTATGTCCATGCTTTATGAGGTACCGCCATCTTCAATAGCAGAGGGGTTGATCCTCAACTAAGAAGAAAGGAGACTTACGCGCACTCGCCTGTTCTATTCAATTCCTGGGCGTACGGAACTGGTTTCTGGCATCAAGAACCTCCGTGAGAGACTCGGACCGGACCTCCGTGCATAGACTGGATTTCCTATTGGCTGGGTTTAGCCCTTACATACGATTGTCCTGTCCTCAAGTTTAGACTTCCGTTTGGATGACATAAGGTTGAGGTTTGGTCATGAAAATGTCCAGAATTATGTATGAACGGTGCTCAGCGAGTAGCACTTGTCTCCCAGTGCTGAGGTCAATTCCCGGACATGCCCTTATCTGTGTAGCACTTGTATGTTCTTCCTGTGTCTGTGTGGATTTCCTCCGGGAGCTCCGGTTTCCTCCCACACTCCAAAAACACACTTATATTTGAATTGGCTGCTGAATAAATGAACCCTAATGGGGTAGATCCAGACCTACGGGATTGTTACGTAAGATCGCGTAGCGTATTTATGCTATCGTGTTTTCTAGGCATTCCCCTCGCTCGTACGTACTTTGGTCGTTTTACGCTTCCCAAACCCTACCTTAACTTTCCAAAGCGTAAGTACTGATGCACGTAATGAGTTCACGTACGTAATGGCCTAACCAGGCCCATACTGTACGATTTAAATGCCTCCCTCCGCCTACAAAGCGTAACTACGGGAGTCGTATGGATGACCCGTCTCTTTGTTCGTAATTACGCCAATGATACGTACATTGGGAGTTACAAGGCGTAACATCTGCTGAGCACATGCGCAGTAAATACAAATCAGCGATTTTTACGTCCGCAGCTAAATCGCTCGTGTATGTAGGTCAGGATCTGGGCCAATGTGTGTGTGTATGTGTTAGGGACCTTAGTATGTAGCTCCAGTAGGGGCAGGGACTGATGTGAACGTCTAATGTTCTCTATAAAGCGCTGCAGACAATTTGTGCTGCTATAAAAACATAAGCGATTATAATAATAATAATAATAATAATATGTGCCCTTTAAACTCATGTACGGAGCCCAGGAGTGAGCGGAATACGTTTATTGGAGTTCATGATTTATAATCATCTCTATTATTATTCCGATATTTTTTCTTCACATAACAAATATTCACTTTTTATTGGATTATGTACCTTAAAGCATATTTTTACATGACATATAGATTATTTTTGTTTTTCTAATAGTTAAATTTACGTTTCGACCTTTATTGTCCCTTTAAGAAGAGAACATTTCCAAAAATATCAAATAAATCCACAAAAACTTTAGGTTTTGGCAGATGACCGTGAGCGCACGCTCTGACGAAGAGGTTGTATATGGATGTCATAGCGGCTTACGGTATATATTTAATGCAGCCAGATTTATTATCCTCTCGACAATTTTAGAGCCACGTTTGAAGACATATCTCCCTTTCTTCTAATCTCAAGAGATGGCAAGCTGTTAAACCGTTGAATACATCAAAGTTGCGGGAGATGTCCTTAAACTGACCTTCGATATTTGAAGATGAAATTGTCTTTTTCTGCATCTCCTTTTGTGAAGGTGTCATTTTCTTTACCTTTTTTTTTTTTTAACTAAATTTGTCTGGCTTCTATTAGTTTTGATGAGCGTGTTTTAGAAACTGGTGACCAAATCTATTTCTTTCTTTATTTAATTTAAGTTGTGGTCAAGTATATGCTTGGACGAAACTATCGTGCACTCTCTATGTAAATTTTTGTTATTATTTTTGGTACATTGGTATTGGTATTTTTTCGAAATCTCCTAAATAGGTTCACAATGGAAGTATTGATTCATGTTTTCATTGGAGGTGTTTTGGACAACCTATTGCTCACACATAAATGCCTAGTCAAAGACTGATAAATCTTTAAACATAGAAACATAGAAAGTGCTCCTTTGCTTTTTATCTTCCTAATCTCCCTACAATATCCTACTTACATTGGACCTGATTCCCACCTGATTAAGTAAGATCTGAATCTCTGTATTTTTAGGAGGGGATAAACTGTGCATGCCCAGAACACTAAGTTACATAGAAACATAGAAAGTGACGGCAGATAAGAGCCACATGGCCCATCTAGTCTGCCCAGTTGTTTATTTAAACTATACTGACCCTGCACCTTATTTACCCTCAATTTAGTTTGATATTTAGGATATCCTTTTCTTTATCCCAAGCATGTTTAAACTGTTCTACTGTGTTACCTCTACCCCCTCAGATGGGAGGATATTCCATTTATCTATCAACCTTTCAGTGAAGTCATTTTTCCGCACATTTCCTGTGAATCTTCCACCCTCCAGTTTATGTTCATGTCTTCGTGTTCTATTACACCTCTTCCTTTATATAATGTCCACTCCTGTACCTGTCACCCTCCAGTTTATATTCATGTCCTCGTGTTCTATTACACCTCTGCCTTTGATTAATGCCCCCTCCTGTACCTGTCACCCTCCAGTTTGTATGGAGGCCCTTGTGTTCTCTTACACCTCTTCCTTTGACTCCTGTACCTGGCTAAACCCCTTGATATATGTGAAAGCTGCTATCATGTCTCCAACCTGGCTCTTCTCTGCTCCCAGCTATACATGTGCTTGTAAGTGTTCCCGCAACAGAAGAGAAATGACGCTAATGCGATCCTATGTTCCGTATCTGTGAGGGTAGTTCACTCCTTTCACACGTACGACATTTCCGTACCCTGCACCATAAACTAACTTTTACGCAACCGAGGGACTGATGTGTAATGAAGAATCTTCATAAGTTCTTAACCAAGGCCTTATTGTACTATTTAAATACATCCCCGCTCATCATGTGTACGGGTCATCATGCCCCGCCATCAGGAAGCTTTACAGTGCGTAATCCAAATAATAATTTGTAGCACATTCTGATGCGTAACCGCCATATGCGCACACGGAATACCTATGCATTTGTAATGTGCAAATAGGCTGTTTTGTGTAATTGTGGATCCGGCCCATAGCTTTTAGGTCGTTTTGGGTGATTTGTAGGTTTGTGAGTGGAAAGCAATGCAGTGTTTTTATTGTTTTTATTTTTATTTATTTTATTTATTCACATTAAACATCGGTAGGAACAAAATTGATCTCAACGTAATAAACAGACACCAGACAGCTACTCCTTAGCCCATGATAACGGACCGGATTCACAGATACGTGGTAAATAAGAATAAGAAAAAGTACATGCGGACTCGCAAAAATACGCAACTAGGTGGCAAGGCAACTCCCATGACACTCCTCTCGCCCCTATGGATTTTAGCTGACTTCTGCGTCCACAGGACAACCTAAATTCCCCGTGCGTATTTTTGTGCTTAAGTAAATGCGTGCATTGTAGACCGTGCCCTTAATAGGCCATTTAAATTCACCCCCCACCCTCTTGCACAGGACTGTCCACGCCCCCTCTTATCTCACTGAGGGCGGAGATGAAGTACGTGCTTAACGTGTGTAGCAGCTGGATCCTATGTCACAAAACATACCAAGAAAGGCTAGAGGAAGTAACATGTATAGCTTGCAGCAGAGAAGGGAGAGGGGCTTTCACATATATCAAGGGTTGTGACCGGCTAGAGGAGGGAGGATTTAAGAAAGGAAGAGGTGTAAAAGAACACGAGGACATGAATATAAACTGGAGGGTGGAAGATTCACAGGAAATATGAGGAAAAATGACTTCACTTAAAAGGTGATAGATAAGTGGAATCGCCTCCCATCTGAGGGGGTAGTGGTAACACAGTGGAACAGTGTAAACATGCTTGGGATAAATATAAGGATATCCTAAATCTCAAACTAATTTAAGGGTAATTAGGGACTAGGGGGTATATCCAGAACTACGCGTGCCGTACGTTTATTCGCATAGCGTATTTTCGTGCGCTTCAATTCGTTACACTCCCCTCGGCACACTCCTTGAACGTACGTATTTTGTCAAGATACGCTTTCCGAACCCTACCTTAACTTTTTCCAACGTAACCGTGTAATAGAACATGAGGACATGAATATACACTGGATGGTGACAGGTACAGGAGTGGACATTATATAAAGGAAGAGGTGTAATAGAACACGAAGACATGAACATAAACTGGAGGGTGGAAGATTCACAGGAAATGTGCGGAAAAATGACTTCACTGAAAGGTTGATAGATAAATGGAATATCCTCCCATCTGAGGGGGTAGAGGTAACACAGTAGAACAGTTTAAACATGCTTGGGATAAATATAAGGATATCCTAAATATCAAACTAAATTGAGGGTAAATAAGGTGCAGGGTCAGTATAGTTTAAATAAACAACTGGGCAGACTAGATGGGCCATGTGGCTCTTATCTGCCGTCACTTTCTATGTTTCTATGTAACTTAGTGTTCTGGGCATGCACAGTTTATCCCCTCCTAAAAATACAGAGATTCAGATCTTACTTAATCAGGTGGGAATCAGGTCCAATGTTGGTAGGATATTGTAGGGAGATTAGGAAGATAAAAAGCAAAGGAGTAAGGTAAAGAAGGTCTGTATATAGGAGAATTGTGCCGCAGTATATAGGACACTAGTAGTCGGGTATATAGGATAAAGCTGATGGGATATTGCAGGAGAGTGAGGGAGGTAAACAAGCAGTAGGTGAGGTATAGAGGGTCTGCGTATAGGAGAGTGGAATCAGCAAATCTGCTGGGGAAGCAGCCTGAGGGTGCAGCAGATGAGGGAGAAGGTGCAGCATGAGAAAGAGAACATTGCGAGTGAAGGTCCCGCTCTTAGAACTCCCATCCTGAAGGTGTCTGGATGATTATAAGGATTGGACTGAGCATAGGGAGTAGAAAGGAAATCAGGAGTCATTATTTAGGGTGAGATCTGCTAACCTGTAACATGCAGCATTGGTTCCCACAGATATGTTATAGCTCTGACAGATTCCCAGAAGCAGGATACTTGAGTGGGGGATAGGGAGTGTAATGTGTACAATAACGGTAATTCAGTGAGTGCTCGACACAGCCCAGGGATGCTTACCTATGGCATCATTCACAAACAAGTCCCTGTCTGGGTGATCGTCATCATTATTCACAAGGAACCATAGTGCCAGGGCATCTGTAGTAAAGGGGTGTGGGTCCTCGTACAGAATAGCCCTATTTTGATAGGGCTGTCTTCTCCCAGCCAGTTTTGAACTGGCTGGGAAATCGATTGCTTATGCCTGAATGAGGCATAGCAATTGATCTCCGGAGTGCCGAACATGGTGCTTCGATAGGTAAGCCTAAAAACCACCCCCAACCTTCCCCTTCCATTACATTAACCCTAACCCTCCCTCCTCTCTTCCACTCTATCCCTACTCTCTCTCCTCCCGCTCTCTCCACCTCTTTGCCCTGCTATATCTGCTCCAATCTGCCCCCTCCTTCTCCTCTGCTTTTTCCCCTCTTTCTCCTCCGCTCTGTTCTCGCTCTCTCCCCTCTCTGCCCCTGCTATATCTCCTCTGATCTGTCCCTTCTCTCTCCTCCACTTTGTCCTCTCCCTCTCCTCCGCACTGTCACTACTCTTTCCCGATCCCGCTCTCTCCACCTCTCTGCCCTGCTATGTCTCCTCCAATCTGTCCCTGCTCTCTCCTCTGCTTGGTCACCTGAAGAATTCTGATCAGTAAACCCTGTCAGGTAATCTGTGAAGGATTGGAAAGTTATGCTACATACTTCACATGACACCAGCTCACCCTTCTCTCCTTGTGCACGGTCAGGGAGAGGACCAGACAGAGCGTGTAGTGGTCTTTCAAAGCCGCTGTTTGGCTGTTTAGTGAAAAGTCTACTTTTTGGCATTTACTAATCTCTCCTCTGCAGGTTGAGGGTGAAGGTCATGTTTACCTTTAAAGAAAGCCTTTTGTAAACACGCTTTGGTTTCTGAAGAATTAGCATGTTTCACTAGACGCATTTCATATTGCTATATCTGATAATGTTCAAATGCCTTCTTTCTCATCTTGTTTTTATTACTTGTTCCTTTTCACGTTAAACCACAAGTGCCTAATTAGCTTAAAAATATATGAACACATTTAACAGAAGCACTTAGGACTTCAAAAAGCAGTGCTTAAATCCATTAATTACTTTAAACCAGGCATTCGATAATGAAATATGTTTGAAGATTTGCTATAATGCGTATTGTACCGAGTGCGTCCGAGTGTTAACGCATGTAGGGAATTAAACTGAGAACCGGTTTCCATATGTATCGTGGATCTGTACAGGCTTTATATGAACGAAGCCTGTGAGCATTACATTGTCGCGTTTGCGTTATGGTGCTCTTTTAGTTACTGGGGCTTCGTTTTCTTCAGTATCTCACATTGTGTATGTTCAGGAAACTCTGTCGTACGCAATGTAGTTTTTTTGTGTCCAAATTTGCACTCTGAGCTCATGGGTGGGTGCAGTGTTTCGCGGAAGTGTAGTTACAGTAGTTTGAATTTAGGATTTCGTGCCGCTTTTAGATGTATTGTTTTTCACCTTCCAGAACGCAACTTCTGCTCCGCCCGTCGCGGAAGGGGAGTGGCTTGTAAACTGGGGTAAAATAGTTTAACAGTAATGGTATAACAGCCACGTTTTGGTTTGCTGCTTTGAAGAGCCATGACATAGGACCGGATCGTTAGATTCAATCGCTACGAGCGCAACACCAGTGGTGTTTCGATACCGGTTCTCCTTGTATCCCCACGGGCAACACGGTGGCTCAGTGAGTAACCCTTGTTGCAACCCAGAGGTCAGAGGTCATGAGTTTGATTCCTGAACTAGGCCTTATCTGTGTTTCCTTCCACCCACCAAAATAAACATACTAGATTAATTGGCTCCTGACTAAAGGAACCATAATGGGACAGATCCAGAGCTACGACCGCTAGCGTATTTACGCTAGCCGGAGACGTAAAAAAAAGGCTGTTTTGTATGTACAGCGCATGCGCGCGGCAGATGTTGCGAGACGTCACTCTGGACGTACGTACCATCCTAGTATCAAGAGCGTAAATACGAACGAAGGGACGTGACATCCATACGACACCCGTAATTACGCTTCGGAGGCGGGGTGAGCCATTTTAATCATACAGTATGGGCGTGCTTAGGCGCGTGAATACGTGCAGCCATTACATACGTCAGTAGTTACACTTTGAAAAGTTAAGGTAGGGTTTGGAAAGCGTAAAATGGCTAAAGTACATACGATTGAGGGGAGTGTATAGTAATTACGCTAGCGTAAAAAACGCTACGCATTGAAACGGAAAGGGAACGTAGGTCTGGATCTACCCCAATGTCTTTCTGTATGTATGTGTTTGGGACCTTAGTATGTAGTTCCAGTAGGGGGCAGGGACTGATGTGAATGTCTACTGTTCTCTGTAAAGTGCTGCGGACAATTTGTGGCGCTATATAAATAAGCGTCAATAATAATAATAATTATTATTATTAATGCATCTGTGCATCCAATTGCACGCACGGACATCCATCATCAGCGCGCTACTTTAAAACTTCTGATCCATTCGCACTTAAAATGGAGGCTGCATCGGTAGTATGGCCATTGTATCCTCGCCTATATCGTATTCCTAATCCCACTTGTGAGCACACTCCGACCCCCTCCTCTGTTGAACGTGTCTGAAATCGGAAGCCTGGATCGATCGGATTTCACGCCACTCGCAAACCGTAAAATTCTATTCTACTCCTCCTAAATCTCTGCCTCGGATCAAGGTATTAACCTCCCGAGTCTTTGGATGGTAGATTTCACATCTCAAGTAGCGAGTTTCCAATCTTTCAGCAGTATTTCCGTGCTAACTTTGCAAAACGTTGCTTCTTAATTTGGCAGGCAAACAGTATTACATAATTAATAGCTCCTTCTGGAAGGAACGCTCGATGCGTTTGCTTTAAGGACCTAAGGGTTTGTCGTGTTCTATTAAAAGTACGTGGGATGAAATAAGAAGAAGCTCGCGCAATATCACAGGGACGTGCCAGTGAGGCTGACTGACCAGTGTTGGCTACTTTTAGGTCGTTAATATTTTCAAATGATCTCCTGTTCTTACCTGAATGAGCCATACCGCTATGGATGCAAATAAAGTTATTTCACATAAAAAAAATATTAGAAAGATTAAAATTAAGAAAAAAAGAATAAAATTGAAAATGGAAAAAAATGTGCAAAAGTTATTTTCTGTCGCTGCAGTAGATGTTGTGGAACCTGTATCTAACGAACGGCAATTTCTATTTCGACACTGATATCGGTGCCAACAGCTTTCTAATAAAGAATATTTGTACGTTGGAACAGGTAAAACATTGATTGTTCCTGTTTTGGCAAGGTACCTATTCTCTTTGCTGTTAAGGTTAGGCTGCTTGAAGGGGATATTTAGAGCAAGGCTTTGGAATGGGATAGGTTAAGGTTAGCCTGCATAAAGGGAATGGTTAGGGGAGGGTTAAGATTAGAGTTAGGAGGGTTAAGATTAGGCTGCGGAGAGAGAATGCTTAGTGCTAGAGGACAATTGGGTTAAACTGTGGAAATGGATCAGCCAAGGTTAGTCTGTGGGAAAGGGATGGTTAGGGGAGGATTAAGGTTATGCTGTGGGGTGAGGATGGTTAGGGTTAGGATTAGAGGAGAGTTAAGGGTAAATTGCGGGAAATTGATGGTCGGGATTAGGGGAGGGTTAAGGTTAAATTGCAGAAAGTTGATGGTTAGGGTTAGGATTAGGGGAGGGTTAAATTGCAGGAAGTTGGTGGTTAGGATTAGGCGAGGGGTAAGGTAAAGTTATGGGAAGTTGATGGTTAGGATTAGGCGAGGGGTAAGGTAAAGTTGCAGGAAGTTGATGGTTAGGATTAGGGGAGGGTTAAGGTTAAGTTGTGGCAAGTTGATGGTTAGGATTAGGCGAGTGTTAAGGTTAAATTGTGGGAAATTGATGGTTAGGATTAGGAGGGTTAAGGATAAATTGCAGGAAGTTGATGGTTAGGGAAGGGTTAAGGTTAAATTGCAGGAAGTTGATAGGGTTAGGATTAGGGAAGGGTTAACGTGAAGTTGCGGGAAGTTGATGGCTAGGGTTAAGGGAGGGTTAAGGTTAAATTGCAGGAAATTAATAGGGTTAGGATTAGGGAAGGGTTAAGGTTAAATTGCAGGAAGTTGATGGTTAGGATTAGGGGAGGGATAAGGTTAAGTTGTGGCAAGTTGATGGTTAGGATTAGGCAAATGTTAAGATTAAATTGTGCGAAGTTGATGGTTAGGGTTAGGATTAGTGGAGGGATAAGGTTAAATTGCGGGAAGTTGATGGTTAGGGTTAGGATTAAGGAAGGGTTAAGGTTAAATTGCGGGAAATTGATGGTTAGGATCAGGTGAGGGTTAAGGTTAAGTTGCGGGATATTGAAGGTTAGGATTAGGGGAGGGTGAAGGTTAAGTTGTGGGAAGTTGGTGGTTAGGATTAGGCGAGAGTTAAGATTAAGTTGTGGGAAGTTGGTGGTTGGGATTAGGCGAGAGTTAAGGTTAAATTGTGGTAAATTGGTGGTTAGGATTAGGCGAGAGTTAAGGTTAAATTGTGTGAAGTTGGTGGTTAGGATTAGGCGAGAGTTAAGGTTAAGTTGTGGGAAGTTTGTGGTTAGGATTAGGCGAGGGTTAAGGTTAAATTGTGGGAAGTTGGTGGTTAGGATTAGGGGAGGGTTAATGTTAAGTTGCGGGAAGTTGAAGGTTAGGATGAAGAAAATAGTACCTTTTGCCTTTTGGAACCTTTGAAGACACACCAGTTGCAGGAACAATGCCGTCTCTTCAGAAACTGCCAAAAACTGACCATAGTCATCATTTCAGTACCGCATTACTGTGTAAATACAGATCATCTTGGTGTTGAACCACACCCATCCCTAAGATGGTAAACGTATCACACTGGACCTGGTTCCTGTGTGACCCTGTGGAGCTGGCAATCACCTTCACCAAACCGCCCCCCCCTGCACCTCCTGTTATCTATATTTTATTAAGAAAGTGGCGTTAAGCAGGCGCTGTATCTGGTCTCATTCTCAAAAGGAAAAGTGGAGATGTTGCCCATAACATCCAATCAGATTCTAGTGTTCACTTTCCTATTACATACTGCAGAATGTCAGCTAGAAACTGATTGGTTGCCATGGGCAGTCTCTCAATTTTTCCTGTTGAGACGTTTAGTAAATCCAGCCCATTGGCTTTGATAAATTAAAGTGAATTTTATACTTACTCTTCCATCCGACCTGACATCTTTACGGCACAGTGGAAACCGCAGCATCTGCTTAGCAGAAGCCGCCCGGACCCTCGATTGGGTCTATGGTGCAGATGCTTTTTTTCGTTTTCATTGTAGCTTTTATTTGTATAATCGCGATGACAACTATATTACCGTACATCCTTATTATTCAATGTTGCGATGTAGGCCATTGAAATAATTTCTTCTTGGCTGCCCGAGCAAACTAATGTGCAAGAAAATGAGCCTCAGCCTGGCTGGAAGGACCTGGCATGCCGCCGAGTCTGTCTGCCTCATTGATTTTCTGCTCAACTGTCAGGCGCTGAGAATTGAATCATGCTCGCTATGCAAAGGACTGGCAGCCCTTCCACAGCTAGTCACTGATGCACGGAGCCACCTTGCCCTGGCTTGCTTTTACTCCCTTCTATTAAGAGCGTCATTTTTACTTTGTTACCACGAAATTAGTGTCCTGTCCTCTGTGTCAACACCGGAGATCAAAATGCAAACCAGCAGCATAATCGTCTTGTTCTAGTACGTACAGAGGCTGCTCTAACGTTCGGAATCTCAACTGGATTCTCTTCTTGTAGTTTAAGAATTAGGGAATGATATTTGTAAAGTCGGGGGATTTATCTGGCGATAATCGTGCAGATCAGACAACATTTTCATTGGATGTCTTACTGTCCAATGATGCTGCAGAATCATCTGATCATCGGATAGTTGGATTGGATTTTTTGGGGAGCTCCTCACAGGATATTAACAGAACAGCATGATGGGAAGAAATGAGTAACGATGCAGCTGGGGATTGCTTCAGTGTGTATTGTACACACATCGGGAACACAATCTAACTCTTGAATCTTGGTCTATTCATCGAAGTTGACAATAGAGTTGACCAACTTTTTGGCATTACTGGGATTGATGGCTTTTCGTTGTTTCTCCATGTGTGTTTGACTTTGGCAGCACTACAGACTTTTCAAATTTTTTTTATAAACCCATACAGTGTTATGTAAAAATTCTAATTAACGAAGGTAACCATGAACAAGGAGAGCGAGAAATAGCGGATCTGCCTCAACCATCGCGTCTCTTCAAAGTCAAGCAAAGACCAGTAGAAGAGTGTAAGATTTGACCCGACTCTGCGCAATCAAGTGGTACCGTTTTTTTCCCCAAAGTGGGAGGGGTTTATTATGTAAATATCCAGTTTTGGTGCACTAGTCACTGGCTGTGCTATCCAGACTTCTGTCTCTTTAGAAGTGGAGGCACATTTATTTGCAGGAATGTGTGGCTACGGGGGAGATATGCTATTGGAACTTCAACACACAGCCCTGGTCTTTTGTTATGTTGCCTTGCTTAGGACTAAGGGCCGGATCCAGAGCTGAGAACGACAGGCCTCTTAGGCACACAAGCTGCGTAAGCGGCCTGATTTGACTGGACGCATGCACCCTCCAGATGTTAAGCTACGGTTACAGTAGTAACACCAGCATAGCAAGACTAATACAGAACTTTGTTCTGTACAAGCCCATGTGCTTCCCTTTCGTGCACTAATTTTACATTGTGGGAGGGGGCTCCCACACTTGTGCCGATCAGCAGTTGTACGATGAACCTAAGGCAGGCTAAGCCCGCACGAAAAAGGGGAGTGACAGGGGGGGGTGCACGCCCCTCTCTGTCGGACGGACAGACCCCCCGCACGTATGGAAAGCATACTGGAGTCTGGATCCTGTCCTGGGTATTAATCTATTATTTCATGAGTACTGTCTTAGTATTGGGAGCTAAATTCAGAAATGAGTTTTTTTTCTGTAATTGGAACCCTCAGGAAAAAGACTCAGAGGGATCCTTAATCACTGGCTGACACTATCAGGGCATTTGTATATCTACTATATAACCACTGCCGTGGACTGATTTTTAGTCGTGCGGACTCGCCTTACCTTTGCAACTTAAGTGCATGGAAAATAGTGTAAGTTCAGAGGTCTGCATGAGCGCGCAAGATCATAAAAGCAGTCACAATCTAATGGGAACACACGGAACCTTGGGGTAAATATAGAAGCTCTGAATGCAGCCCAGGGCATACATTTAACCCCCCCCAAAAAAAATTGGGTGATAAGGTTGTGCTTCTCTCAACCCCCTTAATGTATGTTTGAAATCCGCAGATGAAAATATGAAGAAAGATGGTAATTTTTTTGTGCTATTTCTATTTTTAAAAGTTGATGAAAACAAAATGAAAATTTTAAAATGTAATGTATAAAAAAAAAGGCACAAAACAGAATACAGACATAAATGGTAACAATATTGATTGTAATGCTGTGAAACCAGTCCCTAAGCAATAATAAGGCCATCAACCTGTCTCGTCTAGCCTATGGTATAGACCAATTTGCTGGAGAGCAGACTAAATGGTCCAAACACATCCCATAATTGGATTGTTCAGTTTTCCATAATAATCCGCCACCGATGGACCAATTCTTTTTTTTGCTCCTAATTTAACATTTGTCCAGTCGTTCTTTTCTATGTGCTCCTTTGAGGCTCGTGAGGCTTAATGCTGGTGCTTTTACCATTAGCTGACATAAATGCTTTTTTCCTTAGAAAAAATCTGGTTCAAATCAGGAGGATGCATCTTTCCTTTGTCTTCAAGGTGGAAGACATAGTATTCTGTGGCTCTCAGGATAGTGCAGGGGAATCTCCAATTCTGGTCTGGTTGCCTGCACTCTTTTCCCACTTTACTTTGGGTACAACCTGAGGTGTAGTCACAGTGCCTATTTTTCCGGATTCCTCTGTTATGTGCAGTTTATGCAGCCTGGGTGTGCTGTTTTGTGGATTCTGTTCTTATCTCCTTGGGGGTGGTACTTAGCATATGGTGTGTTCATCCTGTTTTAATAGCGCATGCTATTCTTGGCTCCTCGTGGGCAGGGGCTTAGTACACCATGTGTAGAGCCTGGGAGTGTTGTCATTGGGCATACTGTTCTTTGCTCCTCAGAGGTGTGATTAAGTAGACCATCAAGAAGCTTTTAGTCTCTGCTGTCACTTTTCCTTTTAAGCTGGTTTATGGAATGTAGAATAGAGCCAGACCTGTTAAACAAAATTTATATCAGAATGTTCCCATTGCATATACTCTTTGTCCTATAGTGATATTTTATTTTCCTGAGCTTCTGTCACTACTCTTTTACTTTACAAAACAAATATATAATCAAAACACAACAGAAGTGGTTCAGAAGTTCCTAAATTGTGCTAGAATTTTTTTTTTCCTTTTTCTTAAACGTTTTTCCTAAATTTACCAGGTTATCATGGTTCCTGTTGACTTACCTCAATCAGAATAAGCGCCTGGTGATGATATTTTTGTGATGTTTGCTTGTCTGCAGAGTGATCTTTTAGTGAATGTGAAGTTATCTTCACCTCTACTATACAGTATCTCTGATTAATTTATTACAGCACACACTGGCAGACAGCCAACCCTTATCACTCCGTATTGTCAAACGACTTTTCGCTCTACAACATTGAAAAAAACCCTTAATGGCGCTGAAAGGCTGATAAACTTAAATGCCTTATTTCATCCAGAAGGCAGCAGATAAAAAGGACAGTGATTTGCAAATCCTATATTAGTCTGAATAAAAAAAGTCACATATAACAAAACTGTGTGGGGTTCGGTTAACAGTGCGCTGGACATTGATTGCGGCCCTGATTCATACATAAGTGTGCGACTTGTATATATTACGTATGGAAGTTAGTAAAGAAATGGTACTGTGACCAATGTTGCTTACCGTACGGTTCAGATCCCCCCCTATGCGTTGGAGATATGCATGGGGGGGTGCGCTAATGCATGAAAATCATACCGTAAGGGATTGGCTAAGCCTGGGGCGGATTGGGAAGTTAGGGCCGTATTCAGAGAACCGTCGGCGAAAAGTTCACAAATATTCGCACGGACGCAGCGAGGTAACGCCCATGTCACTCCCCTCACAGTGACTTACGAGTGGCTCGACTCACCCGTACATTTTAGTGTGCGGTTCCGTGTGTATTTTGCTGCCGTACGTGTATATCTAACTAATTGCGCCCTCACCTCACCCTCAAATGGTCATTTAAATGCCTCCCCCCACCCACTTACACGCATCTTTCTCCGGACGGATTATAAACGCGCCCCTCCGTATGGATCTTCCAACGTGCGATTCACAATTCCGTGCCTAATGGACTTCTGTGTGTAAATTCAACCTAGATAGCGTAAATTTAGTTACTACACATGTGCAGTTGAAATGTCCCTAGAAATACGCACAGAACTTCTCGCAAATATGGTTCTCTGAATCAGGCCCTTAAAGTGGCTCTGGAAAAAAATCTGCAAGAGGCAACATGTGGACGAGATCACAATTGGCGGAGTAAAAATAAAAAATGGAAAGTTTGGCATAAGGAAGTATATAATAACAGCAGTGCAAAATACATGATATGGGGGCAGGGTTATGTATTGCCAATTTAGAGGGTTATGTAAAAGAGTTACAAGCAAAGACAACATCTAATGACTAATATTTCACAATCCAATAAAGAGATTTATAGTGACCTCTATGCAATGCAGGTAGTCACTGCCACCCAAGTGTCCACCACCCAAAACATACAGCATCCTAGTTTCCATCACCCAATACATACAGCATCCTAGTTTCCACCACCCAATACATACAGCATCCTAGTGACCACTACTCAATACATACAGCATCCTAGTTACCACTCTCCAATACATATAGCATCCTAGTGCCCACAGTCCAACATACAACATTCTAATGATCTCTGTTCTATACAGACTTCATTTTAGCAAACACCACCCATGACAGTCAAAATCCTAGTCTTCTTCAAATAAAATAGGAGCTACTGAGTGGGCTCCAGAGGCCACCGGCCTGCCTGGAAAATTCCCTGTAAGTCCTATGGCAAATCCGCCCCTGGGCTAAGCCTTTGTATACGATTCAGTATCCCACACGGAAGGGTTTCCATGCGGTATACTGAAGGTGGGGGTCCTGGATGTGGATTCACTATCTGCCCATAGGAGAGCTGGGGAAGTGTCCTGCAGACCTCTGAATCAAAAAATCTATACAGCAGTCTCCTCCTTAGACGTGAAGAAGGGCCTGAATTATTAGGGTGTAGAGAAAGATCCGGTATAAATGGCTGCAGCGTGTTCCTCCTCTCTGCTGGTATGCATTATTTGTTCACTGTAGTGGCTCTCATGATATGTCCCTGTTTATCTAGGACAACTTAAGTGCAGTCTAGTTATTACGGGACACTTTTTAGGAATATATATATTTTTTGTTATTTTAATATTTTAAAGTTTACTTTTAAGTTTGTGAATGTAACAATATTGTGTTTGGTTGTCTTTGAATAAAATGTTTTTATAATTTTTTAGCCCATGGTATGAAATTGTAGCATTGATGAAAAAAATTAAACTTTCCGAGCTGACGGGTAGGAAAATTATTGGTCTCGTGATTCACAAACGCACCAACGTAACACATAGCTTTGTTGTTTAAAGCTCACCCAGAATGCCAGGGTCTTGGCACTCCCTGTATGTTCCTAACTTGTGTTGAGCATGTGTATTCAATACACAAAATGTATGTGTCCTCAAAATGTCTGTGGTAAGACAAGTCCTCCATTTAAAAGTTCTGCAGCAGCCATATTGTGGAGGGGTCAGGCTCCCAATGTAAACTAGTGATTAGTAACATGAGGACACAGGTCGTGCTTCTTTTCAAATATATGAAATGCGTACAAGTATGAAGGGAACAAAAAACAGGGCTGGTGCTCCATACGATATGCCACACTAGGGGCCAGATTTACTAAACTGATGAAAAGGAAAAGTGGAGATGTTGCCCATAGCAACCAATCAGATGCTAGCTGATATTCTCTAGCATGTAATAGGAAACTAAGAGCTAGAATCTGATTGCTTGCTGTGGGCAACATCTTCAGTTTTCCTTTTCACAGTTTAGTAAATATAACATCGGTGCAAGTTCTCGCACTGATGGCTGTCATTACGAAGCAGGGACAGTCGAAAGTTACTTTTCGGCTGTTTTTGTTTCGAATGACAGATGTTTTAGGTGGCACACTCAACCTTTCATTTTTAGAAGTGCCGCCACTGGACCACCGGAGAGATGAGCCTTAGGGTTGGGGGGGAGGGAAACTTAGGGTTAGGCTGCGGGGGTAAGAGAGACTTAGGGTAAGACTGCGGGAGGGGGGGGGACTTAGGGTTAGGCTGCAAGGGGAGAGACTAAGGGTTAGGGAGTGGGTTGGGGATAGAATAGTTACTTACCTTTAGGAGCACTGGGCCTGATTCAGAGATCCGAAATTAACGATAGTTAGGTGCGTATATTCAGGATCGGATCGATTTTGCATCAACTGCGCATGCGTAGTAATAGTGCAACGCCATGTACGTTGAAGTTAGGGTTGGAAATGCCTTAAGGTCGGACTTGTGAATCGGTCGGAAACATTTGCGTTCCTAAGTACAGCGGAAATCTATGAACCAAAGGATTTGCATAGAAATGGGCAGTGTAGAGGACCCACACTCATATAACACTCTGGGCCTGATTCAACTAAACGCGAATTAAAAAAAACAAAAAAACGCAGATATAAAATACGCGCCTCTCGCGCGCAAAAATAACCGCTATTCAATTAGAAATGTCCCACCGCCTCCAACGCGCGTTAAATGGACCATGAGCGTATTTGTTAGCGCTCATTTTTATGCTTACCTCCCGTTATAAAATACGCGCGTGTATTTCTGTATCTTTACCCATGCAA
>WWET01001605.1:23669-37319 GCA_011038615.1 Limnodynastes dumerilii
GCAATATGTGGGATGCCGCTCGATTGAAGTCCTAATGTGAGACGTTGGTGGAGAGTCCGGTGGGAGGTTGGTGAGATGTTGGTTCCGTTTGTGGGGAGCTGTTAGTGGATGTCTTAAAATGGGACGTTGGTGGAGGGTCAAATGGGATGTAGGTGGACCAGGGTGGGGGAAACAGCGAGAATGGTGAAAGAAATTTGGACAACTTGGTGGGGGTGACGATGAAGGGACTTGGGGAGAGGCTAGTCAAGATGAAGCAATGAGTTCCATATGTGAACACCAGCCCGGCTAAAGACTTTGGACCGTATTCATACTCAAGAAGTAGCTGCTTAGATTGTAGTTTAGGAAGAAGGTGGCATGCTAATGCCGCCTCGGGGAATGTTTAGGTAGAAGCGTTAGGGGGAGGGGTTTAGATTAACCAGGGAGGGTGGGAAGAGCCAATGTCCGTGCATAGTTTCCTTCTTATGAAGATGACTACGCACGCTAACATATGGTTGCCCTATGGCACTCTTAAGGTACCTGAAAATGGGGGGCTGGTTAGGGGCTGATCGAGTGAGTTAGGTGCGGTTCTGTCTGCACCTAACTCACCCTTAAGTGTGAAGACAGTGCTTTTTGTGGGACAATGGTGTAGATTTGAACGTAACATTGACTTAGATGCAGAAAAGACCATATTTGGCAGGATAGGGGAGACCCCGGTGGCTCTCCTTCCTCCCAATCCCCCTCCTCTTCCAGGCAGCGCACAGGGCTCAGTTTAAACTTATTTGGAGATGAGCCAGAAACTTCCAATTCTCAATTTTGAATGCAGATTAAATGTCAAGTTCAAGGTCTGTTTTTATAAGAGTGAGGAGCAGTTTTTATAGATATGTCCCCTTTTGATGGATATGAAATGCGGAGTAACATGCTACAATTTATTTTTGATGTTTAAAATAGACCTTATGTTTGCCTTGTTTTAATTTTTCTTGTATTTCACAGTTTAATTCTGTTCTTTCTTTTTTTTTCTCCCTCTATTTTTTTTAATGTATCCAAGATTTGTGCGATTTCATTAACTTGTTAAAGTAATCAAAATGTATCTCAATGGAAACATAATTTAGCTTTTCCATTTAATCTTGATTAGTGTCGCCAGCCAATAGTCCAGAGAACAGACAATTTTGCCGAAAATGGCCTACGCTGGAATAATACGAGCTGAAATTGTTGGAGTCAATAAGATCAGAGAAGCACAAAATAATTCATTAAAATATCACTTTGGGGCAAAGCATCACTGTTGTGCCCCTGCTCCTCTTTATCAGCAGAAAGATACAGAATTCAATTTCTTTTTAATCAAAATCAGATTTTTAAACTTTTGATTATCGTTAAGCCAAGAAGAACGGTATTGGTAAATGATAAATAATATTGTCGTAATAAAACATGATTAGTATTTATTGCATGTTTTAGATTTAACAATGTCGAACAAAGTTCTAAAAGCTATACTTTGACTTTGATTGTGTATTTACAATAATAGGAAGATTGTTTGCAGTAGCTAGTTGGCGCTGCCAAAATCTCTATATTGGCACTGATAAACCCGACAGCTTAATTGTCCATATATGTATATATCGGAACAGGTACAATAAAATAAAATTCAATATAAATATAAAAATACAATACAGTGAAGCAAGCACAGACAACAAGGCGAAATGCGGGGTGACAAGCTTGGCAGATCAGGGAGAAGGGGATAGAGTGCAGTGAGAGGTTGAGAGGGAGCCACAAGGTGGGGACAGGATGAAAGGGTAGCAGAGGGGGACAAGAGTGTACGAAGTGAGGGGGGAGTGGTGGAGGAGGGAACAACACTAGGATGGAGGGCCCTGCTCACATAAGCTAACACACTAAGTGGGAGGGATGAACATACAAAAGACATAAGGAGGGGGAAGGAAGTGGACTGCTAGTGTGAGTGGAGGAGAGGGGGAAAGAAGGAGAAGAAGGGATAGATGTAGAATGCAGTGAGGATGTTAAGTGGAGGAGGGTTAGGCTTTGAGTGAACGCTTGAAGACCTACAATGTGGGGGAGAGTCTGACTGAAGAAGGGAGGTCATTCCGGTGCAGAGGTGCAGCATGGGAGAAGTCCTGAACACAGTTGTGAGCTTTGGTGATCAGTAGGGAGGTCAGACAGTGGTGGTTAGCAGAATGGAGAGGGTGGGAAGGGTTGTGCATGGTAATGAGCGAAGAGAAGTAGGGAGCAATGGATGAGGAGATGGCCTTAAAGGTGAGGGTAAGGAGTTTAAAGAAAGGTTTGAAGCATAGACTTGCATAAACACTGGGGGATTTGTATTTTTGAATGCAACATGATATCATTTTAATATTCTTATAATATAATACCAAAAAACCTAATCATATTTCCATCCCACCCCGAATCATCCCCCCTCCACCCACCATAAGAAAACCCCAACAAAAATGATATTTTTAAGCAGTTCATAACAGAAAATAACAGCATAAAAACTAGCAATATTTAGTCCACGGTCTCAAATTACGCACGTTGCGGGAATTCCTAGGTGCTCCCAACCGGGTTTATTTTTAGATAAATTGATTAGAGCAGCAGATGATACACAACTGTTACAGTAACTTGCAGCCAACAAGGGCCTCTGGAAATTAATAATTACTGGGACGCACGAAAGTGTGTGTGCATATGCTTTGCATAATTATTTGGATGGGCCTCAAAAAGTCAAATTCCACGGCTCGCAACGCATCAACTAGGAAAACAGTTGGTACATTTGCATTTCCTCTTGGTGGATGTGGGGTAAATGCAGCACCGTGTTTATTAAGCAGACGCTAGTCCTAGATTGTTTCCTGGATTTCCTGCTACACGGCGAAACATTGTGGGCTCGATCCAGAGGCGAAAGTCAAATAGAGCTAAGAACGTCAAGGGACTATACAGAAGTCATTTGCGTAAGTCCCCTGACTAGGAAAATTGCCACATGCGCACACAAGATGTTTCGCTAGCAGGCCTTCAAACGTACGGAACTAAGGGCTAGATCCAGACTTGCACGCACGGAAATTACACAGTGTACTTGCCTCTAACGGTAGTAAATCTGGACACTTACATGTCTGGAAGGCAACCTTAGGGGCCCGATTCAATTTGCCGAGAAGACAGAAAATAGCTTGCGGTGCGTTATTTCCTGTCTTTTACGGTAGCCAAAATTTGCGGATTTTTATGCGCACCTCTACGGGGTTTGCATAAAAATCCACAAAAATAAATTTGCTGGATTAGCTTCACACCGCTACCACTACGAAGTGTGCAAAGCTAATTAACTCAGACCCTAAGTGTTACACCCTGATCTGCGCCCGTATGGATGCGGAGCAAAGCGTAACGGTGATTCCCTGGCTCTTCATTTAAATGCCTACCCTTGCCTGTATGGGGAAGATACGGCATGCGTGTATGAAGGTTCAACCCCTTCAGAGGTACGGAACTTAGTTCTGAAGGTACGCTTGCGGAGCACCTGGTGTGCGTCTGAAGGTATGATGAAGGGGCCGACCCTTCGTATACGCATGCCGTATCTCCACCATACAGGCAGGGATAGGACTTAAATAAAGGTTCGGGCGATCACACTGACGCAGATTAAGGTGGAAAACCTTAGGTAGCCTTACGTATTCAGATTTACTACCATTAGAGGGTGGTGCCGGGGGATTGCGCTCCCCTCTACGCTGCGTATTTACAGACTCCTGAACACGTGGAAAGCGCGATGGGGTCTGGATCTCACCCTTAGTATACGTGCCGTAGGTGCGTTTATGAAAGTGGGGCAGGCAGCACGTGATCTATCCCTTGACTTGCAAGCAATTACGGAACTTGGCGAATGGACACACCTCAGCTTAGCAAAATGCAGCAACGCGATTATAGATATTGCGCAAGTGCAGGGGCGTGCGGTGTAATTCTTACACAGAGACAAGGTTCTGATGTGTGAAACAAGGGCGTACCTATAGGGGGTGCACTTGCTATGGGGCCCAGCAGCTTAGGCGGCCCGGCAATCACCTCACCACACTTGCTGTTTCTTAAGCCGCGCTGTAGAGTCTGCTTTAATTCATAGTAAGGACCTACACGTGAAGGGGCTTTATGTCTACAGAACACGATGCAAAATACGCTACGTCAATCGTTAAATAGAATTTATTTAGGAACCCCTTGGTCCATGTTTTATGTATTTATCAGGGAGGAGGGGATAGAGCGCAGTGAGAGAGAGCCACCAGGTGGGGACGAGATAAAAGGGTAGTAGAGGGGGACAAGAGGGTACGAAATGAGGAGGGAGTGGTGGAGAAGGGAACAACACTAGGATGGAGGGCCCTGCTCATGTGAGCTAACATACTAAGTGGGAGGGATGAATTTCAGAAGGCATAAGAACGCTTGGAGACCTGCAATGTGGGGGAGAGTATAAATAAAGAAGGGAGGTCATTCTAGTGCAGAGGTGCAGCACAAGAAAAGTCCTGAACATGGGCATGAGATTTACTAAGCTGCAGGAAAGGAAAAGTGAAGATGTTGCCCATAGCAACCAATCAGATTCTAACTGACATTTTCTAGTATGTAATAGGAAAGTGAGAGCTGGAATCTGATCCACTTTTCCTTTCCCGCAGCTTAGTAAATCTGGCCTCAAAAGTTACTTAAAAATGGTGAGCGAGCAGACCGGGGGAGCTGTATCGTTTAGGTTCTGGTATTTTTTAATCTTGTCTGGACTTGGGTAAGAATTGACACGTGAAGGAAAGTAAATATTTTATCTTTAGGAAGGAATCTGTATTAATGTTATGTCTCCAGGACCTTACAGAACTCTCATTTCCATATGAATTAAAAATAGGCTTCCAATGATTTATGGCGGCCTACAAGCTATAGACAGAGCACATGGCGAGGTCAGTGACGGGCTTCTGGTAGCACTGTGTGGCCCCTCTGTCAGTCCACAGGGCCACAATGTTCACTTTCATCTTCAAGCTGAGGTCACACCATACATTTTACAGAAGAAAGAGGCTCCTAAGTGCTACGATGTACAAACGGACACCTGCAAGTGTAACAAGCTGTAACAAACATGGGAGATTGATATAGAAAAGAGCTGAGGAATACTTGCAGGACATTGCTATCTCAGGCTCATATCTCGTACATTTAAAAATCCCCACACTCCTCTCTTGGGCCCCATATACCCTGCATGTTTAAATGAATGTTATTGTGGCTAATTCACAATTTCATGGTGGAATCTATTCCACGTATCAACTACCCCTTCTGTGAATTAATTTTCCCACACATGTCCTCTAAATCTCCCACCCTCCTATTTCTACCCATGTGCTTGTGTTCTAATACATCTCTTCCTGACCCTGGTTACACCCCTTGATATATGTGAAAGCTAATATTATATCCCCCTGGCCCTTCTCTGCTCCAAGCTATATATGTTCAGCCCCTCTAGTGTTTCTGGCACTTCTCTGCTCCAAGCTATACATGTTTAGTTACCCTTTTCTTTCTAGCCCTTTTCTGCTCCAAACTATACATGTCTAGTTCTTCTTTGCTCCAAGCTATCCATGTTTAGTTTATCTAGTCTTTTTAGCTCTTCTCTGCTCCAATCTATAGATGTTTTATCTAGTCTTTCTCTGTATGTTGCGTAATACAGGCCATGTACTATGCCATTTGCACAGTCTCTTATGTACAATCCCTGCTTTCAAAGAAGTCCTCTATTATTGGATAGTCAGCGTATTCAGCATCTGATTGGTCTAAGACAGCACACCACTCACAGCGGATCCAGCCCTGATAGTTGAAAAGACTGATCAGTGATTGGCTGGATTGTTCCGTCTCAGGGTGGTTCAGACTCTTCAGCAGCATTGGGTGAAATACCACGGTTCATCAATGTGTCCTTACTTGTTTGTAGCTGGCAAGCATGCAGCAATTTACCAAGGGAGGCACCCAAACAGCACGCCAGTTATGCATTATTTTCAGCCATCACGCCAGTGCACATAAATGAAAAAGATAAATGATCTATTACTCCTGTCAACGAAACTCGTGTACGATCCTCCACACCTCGGGGTCTCAGTGGAGGCGCATTCCACCCGTAAGATTGGATTTTCCACCCAAAAATCCTGCACTGTTCTAACATTTCCCCCTTGAATTATATAAAGGGCCAGATTTACTAAGCTGTGGGTTTGGGAAAAGTGGAGATGTTGCCCACACGTATCTTTTCCTTACGTACATTGCGTAAGGAAAGGTACATAGATAAGGTAAAAAATGTACTACGCATGCGCAGTAGGAAAAAACACCGGACGTATATGTTATGCATGCGGCCCACTATTTCCTGGATGATACAATTGTGAAAAATCTTGCACGGAGTTAGTTTTAACACCACATGCCTTACATGCCACACTGCTCGGAATTTTCGCCTGCTCCTGCGTGTAATGCTTTGCACGGCTACCCGGCGTATTGAAATATATTTTGCACATAACAATAATAACCGTTTTGGTATAGATTAAACCTTGGAGAAAACAGCAACAGCAAAACAGCTGAAATGAAAGGAAACCTGTCCCTTAACGGACTCAGAATTGCTGGTGTTGAGCTTGTTTCATATCCAGCCTGTAAGCACTAATTACACTTTAGGAATACAGGTCTTCAGGGCAGATGTGATAAACGTATATATGTATTTGTCTAGCAAACTATGAATATCACAATAGAGTAACGCGTTTAACATCTACTGGGTTTTTTTTTTTTTACTTTTTCCAGTGTATTGTAGACTGGAGTTAAATGCCCAAAAATGCTAAATCATGCACTTGGGACTCAAAAACCCAAAAGCTCAATATATAATTAAAGGCACTATATTAGAAACTACTGAGGAGGAAAGGGATCTTGGAGTCACTATGTCATGTGATATAAAGGTAGCCAAGCAGTGTAATAAAGCAATGAGAAAGGCGAATCAGATGCTGAGTGTACAGGGAGAGGAATTGGTAGCAGAAGGAGAGCCGGAGTAATGTCACTCTATAGGGAATTGGTGCAGCCTCACCTGCAATACTGTGCTCAGTTCAGGAGGCCATATCTCCAGAAGGACATAAATACACTAGAGTAGGACTTTAATAAAGGTTTTATAATCTAATAGCCAGACAAAAAGTCGCCATGGTCACAAATTTGGACACGGTCAGGTCCAAATTTCTGGTTGCCATAAAATGAAATTGATGGTCAATAATGGATCAGTATTATATTGGCCCCATTCAAGTAAATGTGAAATCTGCATTATTTTGGTTGCGATTTAACCTGCGCATAAAACAGTCTATTGTGGTACCAAACATTTGGGGATTTTATTACGCACCTCTATGGGGTGCGTATAAAAATCTGCGATATAAATTAGCGGAATTTGAATCAAACCAGAATTCAGTTAAATAGAGCCCTGTATCTATTAAAATTGTGAAGACTGGATGGGCCAAATGGCTTTTATCTTCCCATCACAATCTATGTCTCTCTGAAACTTCCAGTAGAGATTGTCAGCTCATAATGGGGTTTTTTTTTAAAGGCCTTTATGCCTATAATTTACTGTATGAAAGTGTTAATGGGACTTTTAGGGCCCAATTCAATTGACCGCGAAGTCTGATCACGGGGGCTTTTTCGCGAGTTTACTTCACTGATTTTTCTTACCGTAATAGACAGGAATAGGCGCAGTTTACGCTATTTCCTATCTTTGTGCCTGATTCACGGTTAAGAAAGCAAGGCGAGTCCCTCGGCATGCCGCCGGTTTTATGGTTCTAAAGTGACTTACAAATGCCATTGGGTTACCTTAACTTTAGGTTCCTAGTTGTGTGCGTAGGGCGACTAATTAAGAACGTTACAGCGTAACCGCGCCCAGATTTGCTCATTTAAATGCCTCACTCCACCCCATCTTCTTATCTTTGTACTTAATTACTCCCGACACACCCCTTTCTTCTTAAGTCACTACAAACCTTGTGGCACTAGGTTCGTAGTGGTGATACACAGCAATCCCGTTCCTGAGTCCAACTTAGATTGCGTATAGTTACTACACATGTGCAGTATAGCCCTTCCTAAATATACGCATCTAAAAACCCGCAGATTCTTAAGTTTGAATCAGGCCCTTGGCCTCCCAAGGGTTAATTTTCAGGGATCAAAAAAATGTCAGAGATAGTGACTAAGGGGCTGATTCAGAGATGCGATTTCCACGGCACTTAGGAGCGTATATTTAAGATCCTAGAAAATTCGCAAAACTGCGCATGCGTAGTTATAGTGCAACGCCGTTTACGTAGCGGTTAGGAGCGTAAGTTCGCTAAGAGCTTAAGTTTGAATCGCACGCAAGCACTTAAGATCTTAAGTGCTGCGAATCTTTAAGATCTTAAGGATTTGCATGGAAATGGGCGGGGGGAGGCAGGGAAATGAGGGAAAGTGGGCGAGGGCTGACACTTAGGATCTTAAATGAACGCTCCCACGTCACTTAAGATCCCAAATGACAGCGTATAGTTAAGGCAAGTCAATGGTGGTCTAAGTTTAAGATCCACCGCTGTTTGCAAGGGGAGTGACTCTTTATGCAGTGGGCTGGAACCTGCTAAGATCTTAGCAAAGGTGCGTATATTTGCGATCTTTTCGCAATCGCATCTCTGAATCAGCCCCCAACTCCTTATGTTTTCTGTGCTTCGGTGGCTAACCCAGTAGATGATTATCCATCTTTAAATACCCCGCTTAAGATTCATTCAAAATTCGTAGGATTCCTGAGCTTTCCCATGCAATTTAACGGGCAATCCATTTCAGTGGACAAGATATCATCACAGAGCGCAAATAAACGACTTCCTTACTCTACCACATGACCCAGGACCGCTGATGTGAAAGGGATTTTATAAACCGCTTTTAATCGGGGATACCGACTCTCCCGGCATTTTCGGGAGTCCCCCATAATTTGGTCAGTTCTCCTGATACCCCGGGAGAGGCGGTAAATCTCCAGTAAGGGATTTTCGTCATCAATCCCCAGGAACACTATGAATGGCATTAGTAATAGACTTAATTAACAGGATTTGCATAAATCATGTGATTGAGCCCCGCCCCTATACCGCTATCTATATGTTTCCCCTCCGACATCTTCCATAATGAAGAAATAGAGAGCCGAAAATCCTAGTTTTAATATATATATCGCCAGCTTTGTGCTTTACAATTTTAATCAATTAATCAAAACTGAACTGTGTAAATAGTAGACAGATTGCAAGGTAAGGGGTCCCTGCTGACATTTTATAGGACACATCTCTTGTGAAGGTGGCCCCTCTCCCCACCAGCTAGCCAAAGCAGCTGCAGCCAATCTGCGGCCATTTTGTCTTGGGGAAGCCTCACTCTCTCTCTCTTGCTCAGTGGGGAGCATGTGACATGCTGAATCAATCACAGGCCACGTACAAGTGGCCCTTTTGCAGGCACTGGGAATGGCTCTCTGTTGCCCTTGCAGGTTCTGTCTGTTCTGTGGCTTTAGCTTCCCAGGACGTCTGTTCTGGGCAGCTAAAGCGTGCAACGATGGTCGGAACAATAAAGGTGACTGAGGGGACACCAGCAGGAACATGCGCTACATTAATCAGACATGATATAAAGCGTGACTAGTAAGAAAATAGCAAAGCAGCTGCTGGCTTTTCACCCCGGCTCAGAGAATGGGCAGCTCTGCAGCGGCGTGTTCAGTAGGCTTTATGTCACAATGAAATAACTCCACACATCGTTAGAGTTGCTAAGATACGGAGATTTTCATTTTCCATAGTAATGCACTTTATTTATATGATATTTTTGGAATCCAGTTGTTCTTTGTTAGCACTTCATGCAACGTGTTTATTTCTGCCATGCTGAATAAGCCTTTCCATGGTCTTGTGTTCGCAAGAGAAGAGAAGAGAAGCCGCCATTGTTCGTCTGTCAGCAGATATAATAAAAAAAAATCCCCCAAAACACCCCCAAAAATAAATAAATAATTACCTGGTTCCGGGGAAGTTAACAATCTGCTGGATTATTATGCAGAAAAGAAAGGGGTGTCTGTAATTGCAGTTGCAGTCCCTGTATAGAATGTGGGATTTCCAAAATAGGGACACCCGAAAGTTCCTTTTCTGATGCCCTTATTTCGAATACCCCTCCATTTTAGAATTTTCTTTTTCAGAATGGGTGAGTTTGCCGATCAGCATAGTCACCCATTCCTATTCGGAAACGCCACCGCCGCTATGCCACCGCAGGACCCGCACCATGGGAAAGGTGAGTAACGTCTCCAGGGTTAGGGTCAGGCTGCAGGGGAGGGAGGGTTAAGGTCAGGCTGCAGGGGAGGGGGGGGTAGGGTCAGGCTTTCAGGAAAGGAGGATTAGGGTTAGGGTAGTGAGAGGGGAGGGGTAGGGTTAGAATTAGGATCACCTATATCTGCTGAGTCACAAAACAATAGAACATTTCTTATTTTTATCGCCAGGCATTGTAATTCCTGTGTCGCTGCAGATGAGACGGTTCCAAGGGAGAAAAAAATAATAAAAGATAAAACCACTAAGAATGCTAAAAGTAGAAAGATATTAGAAAATATCAAGAATGACAAAAAATAAAACAGCCTGTAGCTATTGGTAACGGGGAAAGATAACGGTACTTGAACAATGAAAATTCCGTCATTCAGATGGGAACTGAATCATGTTCGAAAGAGGGGCCGGCCGGACCACCAAATGACTGGAGCCCATCCTCGCGATCCATCCAGAACCCCATGAAAAAAAGAGCAGCCAATAGCAGAGGGGGGAAATTTAAGGATTCCGTCCCTTCAAGCTGGTTGCAATCTCCGGTTAGAAATTGTGGCTTCCGAAAAAAAGGGATATTCGAAAGTTACTCTTTCGAATGTCCCTTTTTCCAAAGCTTACACTTTTAGAATTTTTTTTTTTAATGAATGGGTGAGTACGCCGAACAGATCACTCTGCCGCACCTCCGCCGCTGCTCTCCGGACCGAGGGGACAGGTGAGTAAAGTCTTTCTGCGGGGTTAGGGTCTGGCTGTAGAGGAGGGAGGGTTAGGGTCTGGCTGCAAGGGAGGGAGGGTTAAGGTCAGGCTGCAGGGGAGGGAGGTTTAGGGTCCGGCTGCAAGGGAAGGAGGGTTAGGGTCAGGCTGTAAGGGAGGGAGGGAGGGAGGGCTAGGGCAGGCCTGCAGGGAAGGGAGAATTAGGGTCAGACTCTGGGAGATGGTGGATTGGGGTCAGGCTGCGTGGAAGGAAGGGTTAGGTTCAGGCTGCAGGGAAGGTTAGGGTAATGGAAGGGGAGGGTTAGGGTTTGGGTAGTTTTCAGGCTTGCCTTTTGGAGCACCATGTTCGGTGCTCCGTGGATTGATTGCTATACCTCATTTGAAACTGGCTGAGAGGAAACGGCCCTATTAGGATAGTTCTTTCTGGGGACCCACACCCCTGTAATTGGGTGTAAGGTCAGGTAAACTAAGGACCGTATTCACACTTATGATTTTGCTGCTTTTCCCGTGCGTATTTTTAGGTACGGCTGAACTGCGCATGTGTAGTATCTTTTTTTTTTTTTATATGCAAGCTACATAGGATTTCGGCACGGAAATCCATTACGCACGGACTTTACATCCGAAGGGGCGTGCCTGACCTCCGTACGTGGAAAGTGAAAGTGGGTGGGGTGAGGCATTTAAATGGCCTAATATGGGCGCGAATAGGAAAGTACGCACGGACCGTAGCAACTTAAGCACAAATATACGCATGTAGCGTTAAGGTTGCTCTATGGTGGCGGAAGTCAGCTTAAGTCCGAAAGTTCAAGGGGAGTGGCATGGGTGTGGCATGGGTGTGGCCTTGCAACATAGGCGCGTATATTTGCGAATCCGTGAGCACTTATTTCACTCTTAAGTCTGAATACAGTGAATATGGAGCAGATCTTTGGATATTATGGGGCTGATAAAGATCTGAATAGAGGAGCGGGTCCCTGTGTGATTTATATACTGCGCACGCAATTACAACTAGTCCCGAACGCGTGTCGCAGGGCGCCCGGGGATGTGCTTCGCCCGTCTGACATTCACATTTTCGAAATGAAGACGTTGGCACTGAAATTCGGCAGCGTTCACTCATCGACTGTTTTCTTTTCTTTACCGCGAATCCTGCCTGATCGTGTATAGTAATACAAACATGTTTGTTCAGCATCACGGTACCCTAACCCTAATCCTAAACCCAACCCTTATTCCTAACCCTGGACAGGAGTCACACTTAATAACGTACCTAAATATACGCAGGCCGCGTGCGTATCTTGGCGTTTTTTTTTGCGAACTGCGCAAGTGCCATCCTGAGGCTATGCATGGAAATCTGTTACGCACAGCCTTCAACTCCATTGCTAATAAGATCCGTAAGAAGGAGCTGTATGGGCTACTTGCATAGAGCAGCCCATTAGATTCTAGCTATCATTCTAGCTAGGACATAGGACCCCGGTCTTCAGCTTCTTAACCGACTTACGAATGCCATAGGGCTACCTTATCTTCAGGTTCGAAGGACGGCTAATTAAGACCGTTTTTACCTAACTGCACCAAGATTTCCTCCCTCCATCCAATCTTCTTATCTTCCTTCTTAGGTCACACCCCTTCATTCTTAAGTCACTACGAACCTTGAGAAAATAGGTTCATAATAGTGATTCAGAGCCGTCCTACATAAATTGCGTATATTAGGTTACTACGACTGCGCAGTATATCCCTTACTAAATATACGCACCTAAAAAGTAACATTTTCTTAAATGTGAATCAGGTCCATAGTAGCTAGACTCTGATAGATTAATATCGTCAAAAAGTTCCATTTTACCTTTTTGGAAGTGTCCTGTATTAAACCAGGTGACAAATCTCACAGCACTTGGGTGGAGTGTACAAAGTTAAACCGTGGAGTCCGTTGATTTGTATGGTAAATGCTGTATTTGCGACGGCCGAGCGTCAGTAAATGTTCGAGACGTTTTGGAAGATTTAAAGCACTTCAGATTTAAAATTGTGGATCATTAATAGCTTGAGATAATTATCTTTACGCTCCCAGGATTATTTGTGCAATGTGGGTGTGTGATTAATGTTTGCTTTTTTGAAAACAAATTTTTAAGCCTTAAAGAGAAACAAAAACATCTGTAAATGAACAAAGGCCTTGTAGTCACAGGAGTACAATATATAAATCAGCCCTCTATGCAATGATAGACATTGTAGTTTTCTGCATTTAGGGGTGTGCAAAAGCTTAAATGTGTTTTTATTGGGTGTGGGTCCCCTCTTTGAATGGTCCTATTTCCATAGGGCCGTTTCTCGATGAGACATAGCGATCGATCCACGGAGCACCAAACTTTCGGTGCTCTGAAAGATAAGGCAAAAAACTACCCCATCCCTACACCTATTTCTAACCCTCCCTTCCCTGCAGCCTGACCCTAACCCTCCCTTCCCTGCAGCCTGACCCTAACCAACTGGGGGTATTCGAAACAGGGACATCCGAAAAGGAACGTTCGGATGTCCCTATTTTGGAAATCAGAATTTCTAACCGGGGACTGCAACCGGTTTTTATTAGGGGTGGGGGTGTGTGCTGTTTTTCTATTAGGGTACTTGATAAGTTAAACAGTCTCCTATCAGAGATGAAAGTCGCCATTATAGTAGCGCAATTTTAAAATGATAAGCGTAAACATAAAAATCTCCTGAAAACTAAAGCCCCATACACAGGATACAATTAGTTGAACCAGGGAACTTCATACAA
>WWET01001605.1:74506-88718 GCA_011038615.1 Limnodynastes dumerilii
TCCCTGCATTTCACAAGCACTTACCGTCATAGACTCTCAGCACCCCTGTGAGTGCGCCGAAACACCCCAGGATATCGTAGTACACACTTTGGGATCCGTTGTTCTATGCAATTATATGGCGACCTACATAAAGCACTGGTTGTAGCGGACAACAATAACACACAAACAAAAGCACCCTGCATCAGACCAGGCCCAACGCATCATCAAGGATCCTTCAAGAAATCGAAACAATCATTTTGTTGCCGTTACATCTAATCAGTTTAGACAATATGTTACACTCCCAATCGATTAGAAAACAATTGGTTTCATCGGCTCCGATTGTCATATAGGGTGTAGCCGGCATTGGTTACATTTGTTGGGATAAATGGAGGTTACAGAAAATTTACAACTTGGATTCAAAGCGTATTCAGTATGTGTGATACACGGTATGAGCGTATGAGGGTGCGGGGAAATAACTGACACACTCTGCTTTGATATTTGATATATTTGTCCATGGTTGCTGGCTGTGGGACTTCTTGTCATTGACTTCTTGTCATGGAAAGGAGTACAATATTATGTAGAACTTTAAGGTCTACGGTTCGGATTCACAGTTATGTAGTTTTCATCTTACGTACATTGTTTTAAGAATTGAGCTACTAGGCATGCATAGTAGCTTATTTGCGCTATCTACGTACCATTTATGTGCATAGATTGCGTAAGCGCGGTCTAAAGGCGGAACTACGTAACTGAGAATCCGGACCTACATGGCTACAGTAACGAGTGAGGTTGATGTATACTCTACTAGTGATTGTTGTGTCCTTGTATAATTTAATTCAGCTCCTCTTTATCTCTAGGCCACAAAAGAAGTAATAGAACGGGAAGCCCCAGGAATGGCCTTGGCAATGCTCATGGGATCCCTCAATGTTACACCCCTGGGAATGCTCTCTAGGTAAGAAACTACAATTTCCCTTCTTTCCTGTCCCTTCACATTTCCTTTCCTTTCTCCTTTCCCCTTTCCTTTGCTTTCCTTTCCTTTGCTTCCCTTTCTCCTTTTTCCTTTTCTTTCCTTTCCCTTCTCCTTAATCCTTTCCCCTTTCCTTTCTTTTCTCCTTTCCTTTTTCTTACACCTTTCCTTACCTTTTTCCTTTCTTTTCACATTTTCATTTCTCCTTTCCTGTCCCTTCTCCTTTCCTTTCCTCTCTGTTTTTTTTCTTTCCCTTCCTTTCCTTTTTCATTTCCCCTTACATTTTATTTCTCCTTTCCTTTTTCCTTTATGCTTTTTTTTCTGCTTTTCTTTCCATTTTTCTTTCCGCTTTCCTTTCCTTTTTCCTTTTTTTCCTCTTTCCTTTTCTTCTTTCCTCTTTCCTTTCCTTTCTCCTTTCCTGTCCTTTTCACTTTTCTTTCGTTTTTCCTTTCCTTTCCTTTCCACTTTCCTTGCTTTTTCCTTTCCTTTGCTTTCCTCTTCAGGCTTATTTTGTGTTCATTACCTTTTGCCTAAATAATCATTGAAATGAAGACAATAGAAGAAAAAACTGACCCATAAGAAATGTATAAAATAATTTGTGTGGGGACCTCTGGCTACCATATAGGTGACATATGTCGCCCATTTTAGTGAAGCCTAGGAAATGCTTTTTTAAATTTATTTCTTTTTTAAGTGCAGCCAGGCCCATTTTGTTTCCATGTACCTCTTGCATAATCATTGAAATAAAAGAGAATTTAAGCAAAACAAAACTAACCCTTAAAAAGGAAAAAAAAAATAGTAATTATAAAAAAACAAAACAATAATAATAATAAGGTTCTTGATGGAAATGAGCAGAGAGATGGGAAGAGTTTAGCTTCATGTAGCCATTCTGTCCAGGCCTTTTGGTATAATATGAATGATGACCAGAGCTGTAGTTTTCCTCTTTTTCTGTCAAGATGCTTTTGTTTTCTCGTCCCGTAGACACTAGAGTCTGCTACTCACAGACGTCAGGAAAGTGAGATTATGAAAGGAGATCTTGGCTAGCACCAACATTGGTTTTTAGATCCAGCTAAAGATAAAGCGATAAGATTTCAAACAACATCTTACAGGCCTGTCAGGAGACTCCTTATAATGAATTACTTAACTGATTGCCGACAAATGATAATTTGTGCACAAGATGGTGGCAGCGATTTGGGCTCTGAGAGTGGCAGGAAGCTAGAATCTAGCCAATTAAATTTTGGCTTACTACTTTTTATGCTACATACAGGGGCCAGTAATAGGCAATTTCATAGGGTAGTCGCGCTAACCTCTAGACCTCCTTTTCTGCATAGTGTCTGGTCTTATTTACCTTGTGACGAGGTTGATTTGTGCTAGCACATGTATGTAGAATGTGACCAGTATCGCACATACTTGGTACTGTAACTTGCATGGTTTTTACATCTGCTACGAAATAAACCTTTAATATTGCTAATTGAGTCATAAGAGAGACATAAGAATAGGAGGAAAACAGGAGGAAAGTTACACCCAGGCAAAACCATGCTGAATTGCAGAGGAGACACATTTAATTTCTTGCAGACAGTGGGGCGTATTCAGAGAACCGTTTTTTAAGGCACGCAATTATACGCCTGGTCGGAGCAATGAAACACCCACCAACAACCCCGACACTCCCCTCTTGTGGAAGCGCAGTCTGTGACTTATGAGTCCATAGAGCACTCTGATCTTTCCGTGCGTACTTACGTGCGTATATGTGCTCCCTCCGTGTGATTCTTGATAACCGCGCCTCTGCGTTCATTTAAATGTCTCCCCCACCCACTTTTATGTTAATTTTCCCGTACGTCTGATTTCCCGTACGTCTGATTTGTCCCCAAGTGTGATTCACGCGTACGTCCGTTAGGCACTTCCGTGCGTCTAGTCAACGTAAGCTACGTACATAAAGTTACTACACGTGCGCAGTTGATCCGATCCTAAAAATACGCACATAACTTCCCTCAAAAACTCTCTGAATATGGCCCAGTATTAGAGTTGAGAAGTTATGTTTCCTAGCCCAAGTCTAAATAACTGTATCTATGTGCAATAGGCAGAATCAGAGTATTCTCTCTGTGACTTCCACCTGACATTCCACATGGATTTACCCCGGTGTAACTTTCCACCTGATTTCCTCTTATTTTCAAACTTTGAATCTTGTCTGCACATCTATATTTTATATTGACCTTTATTAACTGTAGGTTTACAAAACAACAAAAAGTAGCAGCGTAAAAAATCAAGAATTGAAAGTCCGCATCAAAAGAACTTTAAGTATATTAAAAAGCAGTTTATTTACAAAAACAAATGCAAGCGCTGTGATAACATTATCACCCAAATTTCCCATTAGATTTTCTGCCTTAACAGTCAGAAGGCCGGATTCACAATCCCGGATGTATTGCACATACGTCCTTAATTTGCCGATAATAGCTACTATGCGTGCGTAGTAACTATGTTACGTAATTTACGTATCGTTTTGTATTGTAGATTGCGTATATGTGATCTTTAAGACGTCAAATACGTAATCTACGTAACAAAACAATATGTAGGTTACGTAAAATAGTTACTACGCATGTGTAGTAGCTATTATCTGTAAATTAAGGACGTATGTGGAATACGTCCAGGGCTGTGAATTTTGGCCCAGAATCTTTACATTTATAGGCAATACAAAGTAGTCTGAAATACAATCCACAAATCATATAACAATTGGTTGAGTCTGTAAAATAGGCGTTCCACAGTCCTTGAATTTTAAATGGTAAGATTCCCAACACCCTTTCTTTCCAAATAAGGGGAAACTTGAATTTGTTCATGTGTTTGTCCATGAGAGTAGAATTGGTTCCCTGTAATTCCTCCTTTCCCTGCTGGCCACATCTTGGAAGTGTTTCTTCAATCTTTATTTGAAATGCTCTTTTGTTCCACAACTAACTAACTAATGTACTTATACATGCCCTATGCTAATATTAAAGAATAAATAAGCATCTATATCTAGACAATTATATAATAATACATAATATTTATATATCTGATGTTAGGATATTGACTTCATCCAAAATTACATTTTCACAAGTTTTAGCCATGATTCTTTTTGTCTGTAAGTAATATAATACTATAATCCATTAATGGTTGTTCTTCTTCATCTCAGACCTGTGTGTGGAATCCGAGGTAAAACTCTTATCATCAACTTACCAGGTAGCAAGAAAGGATCACAGGTAAGTTTATTATTCTGCACCAGGAGCTCCTGTTCAGCACGTTACACGTTATTACATGCCAACTACATGTAAAGAGCACATGTTACTCTGTTATACACTAGCTTCATGCATGGAAAATGTGCAGCCATGTTACATGATGGCAATGTGCAAGGAACATGTTTAGCCCTATTACATGGTCATTACATGCCAAATACATATATAACCCTACTACATGCTAACTACATGCAAGGTACACATATACCCTTTTACATGATAGGTGCACATGTTACTCTGTTACACACTAGCTACATGCATAGGACAAGTGTAGCCCTCTTATACACTAGCAATGTGCAAGGAACATGAATAGCCCAATTACATGCTTGCTATATGCAAGGTACACATGTAGCCCTATTACATGCTACCGACATGCAAGGTACACATGTAGCCCTATTACACACTACCGACACACAAGGTACACATGTAGTCCTATTACACACCACCGACATGCAAGGTACACATGTGACCCTATGACACGCTACTGACATGCAAGGTACACATGTAGTCCTATTACACGCTACCGCCATACAAGGTACACATGTAACCCTCCACGTGCAAGGAGCGTAGTAACTTTTTTCTACTTTATAAAATCTTTTTGGACGAATGCCCCATGATGAGCGCTCCAGATCCAACACTTGAAGCGGCCGCAAGGCCATTGAGGCTGGTCGTCCACTGCAAGCGACTCTGAGCGACTAACAGGTCGCGCTTGAAGGAGCGACTAATCCAAATGCACAGAACCTTGCTTGCAGGCGTCCACTACAAGCGACTTTGAGCGAGCGACTACAGGCGACTAGCGACTGATCCCTCAGTAATTGGATTTGCAGCTGCTAGTAGCCTGTATGAAGGCAAATAAAGCTACTTAGACAGTAATAAAAAGGGTTATTTCTGCATATGGGCACATTCCCACTCTACAGAGGACAGGGACTGACTCCATTATTATTAACAAATCCCCATGCAGGTGGTGGAATTAATGAATCTGATTTTGAAAGTATTGGAATAACCCAACATGATCTAATTGTATGGGTTTGCCTCAGACGTCTTGTCAGATAGGGACTTTCCATAAAGTACATGTCCTCTGCATCCATTGTACAAAATGACTGACACACCTGTTGAAAACTGCTTCTTTATATTGTACCCAGTCGCTCCTAGTCGCTCCTATCTATAGTCGCTCATAGTCGCTTGCAGTGGACGACCAGCCTGGTTGTGTTTGGAAGATGATTCTGGAATGCAGGCGTGGATTGCCCCTCCTAATATAAGTAACCGTCCCCATCTTTTCACACTTATTGACACAATTATCCACAACATACCACCACGACAGTAAAGTGTGTGCTCTACTGTATATAACAGCAGCGCTAGTTTCCAATAAAAACCATTGCTATGTTTCGTGATGCAGCAAGTCATTGAATAGTCAGTGCAATACTAGCTAGTAAACAAAATCCGGCCTACACCACCGGCACGAAACACATTATTGCCCAAGGCTGGCGGTCATTATTAAAGCCTCGCCAAACGTGGGAAAATCTCATCCTTCCATTTTACTTTAAACCTCTCACCTATTTTTTTCTCTATAAGCCGTCACATTCGGTATGACGGCTGCGACGTCTTTTTATTTAATCCCTTTGGGCCGAAATGTAAATGAGGACTTGATAGCCAATAAATCATTTCTCAGTAATACAAAATGTCTCGTTTGGCCTCTAGTAGGAATCCCACTAATGATGGTTTTTCAAAGCATTGTATAAGCCTTAAAAAGACAAACGCCAAAAAAAAAACCGTCCTGGTAGTGACGGTTTAGGCTCTTCTTCATTAATTTCCCGTGTACTGTCAGCGCCCCGGGGAGGTTCGTTACCTTTCAAACCGTATAGGTAAAAATAATTGCAAACGTGTTTCACCGGGGAAAATAAGGATTAGCCAGATATGTAAAAATACGACTTTTTTTTTTTTTACATTTGTGAATAGAATTTGTAACGGCCGTGAACCAGCATCCTAGCTCGCAGTAATTCTGCGTCATTGGCGTGAATTTATTCCTACAAGGGGCCGCTGCCCGAGCCTCACCTGATTTACCACCGTCTTAGAATTACTTATTTGCATTAAAGGGAATTTATTCCCCACAGTGAAAGAGCGGTCAGTATTCCGTGCGCAGCATCTGTATGCGTCATGCAGGGTCTGGTGTGTTTTGTATGTGTGGCGATAAAGTCACAGATCCGTTTTCACGTGGAGTTGCGTGCATATTTTTAGATACGGTGTAACTGCACATGCGTAGTAACTTTATTTACGTAAGTAACGTAGAATAATATACGCACGTGAGTGCTTTAGGCACGGACCTGTGAATCGCAATTGGGGACATACGTGTGGAGGGGCGGGGTTGAAATAACGTTCCTGAAAAGTTACGTGAAAGAGGGTGGGGGGGGCATTTAAATGAGTCTTTGAGGCCGCAGAATTGCACGTATGGCACACATATGCACACGTAAGTACACACGTAAAGTTCAAGGTGATCTATGGAGGCGTAAGTCTACGATTGTGAGAGGGGAGTGTCGTGGGTGTGGCCTTTCTACGTGCGTGCGTATAATTGTGTACTTTTAAAAAACGGATCTGTGAATATGGCCCATAAAGACTTGTTTTTATTTTATTATGATATATTATTGTTATATGTTATTATGTATTATTAGTTATATTAAGCCCTTACAATGGATGCTTACCTCTGTGTGCAGCTCCAGCAGTCTTCAGTATTCCCCCTGCTTTTGTGTTACAGGAGTGCTTTCAATTTATACTGCCAGCCCTACCTCACGCTATAGACCTATTAAAAGACGCCATTGTGAAAGTGAAAGAAGTTCACGACGAGTTGGAAGACCTGCCCTCACCGCCGCCGCCCCTGTCTCCTCCGCCAACGACGAGCCCCCACAAGCAGACGGAAGACAAAGGGGTGCAGTGCGAGGAAGAGGAGGAAGAGAAGAAAGATAGCGGCGTGGCGTCTACAGAAGACAGCTCCTCCTCGCACATCACCGCGGCAACGATCGCAGCAAAGGTGGGTTCAGGGAGACAGTAACACACTTTATACACTCTGCGTTGTATGACAAACTTGTGATGTACATTATATCGAACATTTAGGGTCTGCTTCAATTGTCCGCGAAGACGGAGCATATTCTTGTCTGTTACTGTAAGAAAAATGAGTGGATTTTATTACGCAATAAGTAAGTCTGTAATGAAGCCGCCACGATCAGACTTTGCGGTCAATTGAATCAGACCCTTAGATTGTATTGTATCTGTTGGCGGCATAGCCACAGCGATAGCCATAAAGAACCCACTAGTGCATCCCTAGCCAACCTGTAGCTCTCTAAGTGTTGTAATACCACAACTCCCAGCATGCTTTGGGTGCATGGCCATAGCTAATACCTGACGAAGCATGCTGGGAGTCGTAGTTTCACAGCACTGGACAGTCACAGGTTAGCCAGGCCTGCACTAGTGTTTGACTGTGATGTGTGCACGTAACGCACCACTGGTTATTCTGTCCTTGGTGTTTAGTTAGCCTAGCAATCTTTTACCCCACTGCATCAGCGCCTATCTCGTCTCTAAGGTGCATACACATTCTGGTGAGGGCCCGGTGATGCAGCTTCTACCCCATTTGTTGCCCTACGGCTAAGGTCTCCTCTGAAACTTACAGTACAGAGCCTTTCTCACGCAAGTTGTTACACCGTCATTGCCAATATCAGAGAGACTTAATGAAGAGAGGGCGATCTCCCTGACTCCCTGAAGTGTTGGAAGTTTCCCTGATGCTAATTCAGTTCCAGAAGTCATTGCAGTACGACAGAAAGAAAGAATTTAGAAATTGTCTCCTTTTTCCCTGCATTGAGACCCAGGGAGGCGGCCATATTCATGGAGGCCAAGATGTCATCAAAGACTGTCCGTTATCTTCCATAACGGAGACAGAAATGGAAAATACACTTAGGTCTCTTGTTAATCAGCTGCCGTGTCGCCTACTATTATCTCTTCTATAAAGATGGAAAAGTCAGCGGATCCTATTCACAGTCTCCATAATAACACAGAAAGTATTTAATCACTGACAATATAACAATCAATAAATACTGATGCCGCTATTTATATTAGGAATAGTTTTCCGGGCAGCGCTAGACACACCCAGGGGTGGAGCTATTCACATGACACACCCCTTTGGCGGTACAAGACACACACCCTTTTTGGTGCAGCATCTTGATGGTGCTATCAGAATCTCCCTGATATTCATACACTGAAGTTGGCAGCCATGCTTTACACACATAGGGCCGGATCCAGAGCTAGCGTCCCATCGCTGCACTCCCCCGACACTCCCCCTTGCCCCAGCGTATTAACACTCGCTTACGCTGGCTGAAGGCTACCCTAACTTCAGCCGGTGTAAGCGAGTGTAAATACGCTGGGATGGTGGCGTTGCAACCTTACTACTCTAACTGCAGCGTAGTAACGCTGGGGAACGCCCCCTCCAGCATTACTACGCTGCTCCTACGGATGCCCAATCCTGGATCGTTGCCGTTGCCGTAGCTATGCCGGGCGTCGGAGGTCTGGATCAGGCCCATAGAGCTGGATCCAGACTTAAGTAAGTGCTTGAAATGAGTTACTCCTGGGTTAAACCATGTTGATTGCAGGGGAGTCCTATTTTATCTGTTGGAAACAGTATTAGAGTTGAGAGGTGATGTTTCCTATCCCAAGTCTAAATAACAGTGTGATAGTAACGCTGGTCAGTATCTGTGTGCAGTAAGCAATTCAAAGCTATATCCCTGCATGCAGAGAATACAATTACCTTGACTCCCCCTGAACTCAACATGGTTTAGCCCAGGAGTAACTCATTTCAAGCACTTACTTAAGTCTGGATCCAGCCCATAAACAGGAGATTCCATCGCGCTGTTCTTTGGAGGGGACAGCAGACATCCTCCTTGTGCCCCTCTCTCCCCACCTCTGATAAGCCACTAATTACACTCTAAGATCCCTTCAGAGGCCACGTCACCGGTAATGGACCAGTTCCTATTCTTTTAGGTTTTGCAGTCTGCTTGCCTGTCTCCTTTCAGTCTATCCCTGTGCCACAATATCTGCAGCAAGGTCTGTAAATGCTTACCACGGAATTAAGTTGTGCCCGGCTAACTGAGTCAGCAGAAGCGTATCCTCCGGCCTCCCCTAAATACTGCATCCGTCAGCCCGGACTAACGTCTCCCGCGCGGGCCTAGTCCTCTCCTGTGCCTGGTGCCTTGGCTGTCCTCCCAGCACTCTGCATTCCACTGGCAGATGACACTGCGCATCTGTTGTTATGCTAATAGTCTACATTTGTAAGGTGTAGTAGCAATGAATAGGAAACACAGCTCACCACGTGCCTTAACCCCTATAAAATACTTGTGGCTGGATCCAGACTTAAGTAAGTGCTTGAAATGAGTTACTCCTGGGCTAAACCATGTTGATTGCAGGTGGAGTCAAGGTAATTGTATTCTTTGCATGCAGGGATATATCTTTGAATTGCTTACTGCACACAGATACTGACCAGCGTTACTATCACACTGTTATGTAGACTTGGGATAGGAAACATCATCTCTCAGCTCTAATACTGTTTGCAACAGATGAAATATGACTCTCCCTGCAATCACCATGGTTTAGCCCAGGAGTAACTAATTTCAAGCACTTACATAAGTATGGATCCAGCCCATGGTGACTGTGAGACAGATCTACTTGGTGACCTTAAAGCTGGCCAACCTGTGGCTCTCCAGCTCCCAGCATGCTTTGGTCTCAGTTATGTCCATGCAGGCAACGCATGCTGGGAATTGTAGTTCCACAGCATCGACAGATCTGCCAGGTCTGCCTTAGAGGTTCACAGCAGCAGAGTATTGTTGCTGGTTCTTATATTACTTTCTCTTTGTGAAGCAGGGGATGCCCTCTATGTAATGAGGTCACAATGCAACTACCACCGGTTTCAGACCCTCCAACATGACCCATTCCATTAGGTACAATAATCCGCTCCTGAGCTTCCAACTGTCACTCACCTGGTTTAAATTAATTAACTGACATTAACAAAGGAGGTTACTATTGTAACTGACAGTTGGAAACTGAGGAGCAGGGTATTTTGTACCTAATGGAATGGGTCATGTTGCAGGGTCTGCGGTTTCTGCACACTTAGAATTGGATCCAGGGATCCAATCCCGCTGCACTCCGATCCGCGCTGATTCCATATTTCAATGCAACCAATGGGAGGTCACCCCCTTTGCGATCGCAGACACGTGCCTTAAGATTTCTGCAGCACCCTCGATTAAAATAGGGGCATCTCGGAACACTTAAAGCAGCCTCACTGTGCTAATTAAAGTCTTTCGCCTTCCCGTCCGCCATTGCAAACACTCCCGGCACATAAGTCTGGTTCCAGAGAACCCGGATCTGTGCTACGGGCTGATCCAGAACTCCGGAATCCTTGTGCTTGAAGCTCCGGTCACAGTGGCAGCAGAGTTCCAGTGGCGATTCGAGACTGCTCTCCTTGCACTTACGGGACTTCCAGTGGCAGGACCCTGCCTGAACATTTACACACTGATCACATAAAAAATAGGGCCGCTGTGTAACTGAGGATCGTACGTAAGAGGTTACTATTATAATACCTTCCCACTCCCAACACACATATGCGCTGTGGGGCATGGAGGGTTAGGGTTAGGCTGTGGGGCATGGAGGGTTAGGGTTAGGCTGTGGGGCATGGAGGGTTAGAGTTAGGCTGTGGGGCATAGAGGGTTAGGATTAAGCTATGGGACATGGAGGGTTAGGGTTAGCTTGCGGGCATGGAGTAAGGGTTAGGGTGTGGGGCAGGGAGGGTTAGGGTTAGGCTGCGGTGCAGGGAGGGTTAGGGTTAGGCTGCGGGGCATGGAGGGTTAGGGTTGAGCAGCAGGGCAGGGACGGTTTGGATTAGGCTGTGGAGCATGGAGGGTTAGGTTGCGGGGCATGGAGGGTTAGAGTTAGGCTGCAGGGCAGGGACGGTTTGGATTAGGCTGTGGAGCATGGATTAGGGTTACTGCTGAAGAAGAGGAAGGTTAGGCTGCGGGAAACGGAGTGCAGGGTTAGATTAAACACTTACCTTTCGGCTGATGCCTCTTTGCAACTCCACCAGTAAAATGCAGACGGCCGGCAGTATCGTTGCAGTATCATGTATTATAAAGGTCTTTTGAATGAAGACCCTCGCACCAGTAAACCTCACTCATCAGCTGCTGTGAAAAGACTTTCTATTATTTCGCTGCTAAATTCTATTCCTTTCAAAGTGTTTGTTTCTGATTTGACAACAGAAGCCCCTGTGCTAAGGCCACCTCCTCCCCTGCTATCTGGACAGCCGAGTGTTTTATAACCGAATAGAGCCGGCTTCCAGAGAATGCATAACATCTATGTTATATAACTCCTGTATAATCACAGGGGGTTATATAACACCAGGCAGACAAAGGAAACACATCCGTGCCTCCCGCCTGATCAAATATTTCAACAGGACTCTGTAGGGGTCATCGCTGCTTTAATTTCTGCGCTTCATCACGCTGCTCAATCTAGTCAGGACTGGATCCGTTTATTAAAAAAAACCCGAATAACTGCTAAGTAGGTCAACAAAATGTAAATGTTCACAGATTTGATAAGCGTTTGCCGGGATAAAGACTCCTAGCATGGAGCGTCTAATTATTCACGTAGTTAGACCTCGCTGCTAGTCTTCACTGCAAACTGCTTCATAATCTCGCAAGGACGTTGACGTATTCCTTTTATTAAACTGGTTTATTGGGCTGTCTGGCGGCATTGTAATGAAGATCATTGTGAAGGCCGTTAAAAAAATTGTACCTTAGTTCTCAGGAATACGCTGTCACGCGGGTGGAGATTGTCACTTATAATATCAATATTGACTTTTTTCAATGTCACTACACACTTAATTACTGATTCTATATTCCGGACATACGAGGGGAGGACACCCGCTCCCCCCCCTGTACCACCCACACACATACGGGACGTTTGCACGCAAAACCCTACCTTAAGGGTTTTGCATGCGGGAGGCCCACACACCAGGCCTGGTCATCCTGTGGCTCTCCAGGTGTTCTGAAACTACGTCTCCCAGCATGCTTTGGTTAGTATCAGCTATGCCTACGCAGTCAAAGCATGCTGGGACTTGTAGTCTAACGACACTTGGAGAGCCATCGGTTGGGCAGGCCTGTACTTTATGATAAGCATTCCGATCGCCACCCGCCATGCGCATCAATTACGCAGCATTGGTCGGCTCCCGCTGGTTGTCACTGCTATTGCCGGGGGTAACTGTTGCCCACATGTCGTCGCACCTGTGCCGACTTGATAAGGCCTAGCCAGAGCTGTGCAGGGTTTTCTGATTCAAGGCCGGTGAATGCCCATCCTGACATTTAATTTATAGTTTGCAGTATTATTATACCGACCAAACACTACCCGTACCCTAATCTTCCCCTTACTGCAGCTTAACCCCATCCTTCCCTTTCCACAGCTTAACCCTATCCTTCTCTTACTGCAGCTTAACCCCATCCTTCCCTTTCCACAGCTTAACCCTATCCTTCTCTTACTGCAGCTTAACCCTATCCTTCCCTTTCCACAGCTTAACCCTATACTTCTCTTACTGCAGCTTAACCCTATCCTTCAGTTACTGCAGCTTAACTCTATCCTTCCCTTAACGCAGCCTAACCCTAACCCTGAAGGGAGCTTCATTGTATCCTAACCCTAACCCTCCCTTCATTATATCCTAACCCTAACCCTCCATTCACCACAGCATAACCTGTACCAATTCCTTACTGCAGCCTAACCCTCCCCCCCTCACTGCAGTCTAACCCTCACCCTTCCCTTACTGTACCCAAACCCTAACTCACCCCTCACAAAGCCTACCCCTAGCCAACCACTTACTGAAATTAAACCGTAATTATTCCCTTACCGCAAGCTAACCCTAATCATCCCGTTACCGCAGGTTAACCTTAACCATCCCCTTACTGCAGGCTAACCTTAGCTGTCTTGTGATCACAACCGTCCTACTAAACCTATAAGCCCACCCTATCACAATCTGGCTTCACAGTCGATTCGCCGTGTAGTTATCCAGCGATGTAAAGCAGGCATCCATCGATCAGGTAAGCAGCGATTAATCTGCCGTTTTTCCCTTCCCACATCTTGGAAACTCTTCCTACACCGCCCTGTACGTCCCTGATGCTGCAATTGGTCCCAGTTCACATCCAGGTGCTCTACGGCCCCCAAACTTCCGTTTTCTGATCCTAGCGATCCTTTTCTTAAAGTCTGAATCTGATTACATTGAGAAATGTTAAATTATTAAAATGGTAAATATGGATTATTTGATGCTTTAGGATTGTGTTGTGAGATACTAGGGCCAGATTTACTAAGCTGCGGGTTTGGAAAAGTGGAGATGTTGCCCATAGCAACCGATCAGATTGTAGCTGACATTCTCTAGTATGTAATTGAAAAGTGAGAACTAGAATCTGATTGGTTGCTATGGGCAGCATCTCCACTTTTCCAAACCCTCAGCTTAGTAAATCTGGCCCCCGGAATAAATAAATGACAGTAATAATGCTTATGACATGTGACCTGTGCTCTCTTCATATCTGTGCTCTGCATGTATCTCTATGGCCTTTCCTGATTACATACCAAGCTCATTGTGTGTCGTTCATCAGACCCTCCCATCCAGCTTCCACCGTCCCAAAGCTCACAAGATCCCAGAGCACAGCTGTCCCCACCACGCTTCCATCAGCACGCTGGAAATGGTAAGAGCCTGCGATTGTTCTCCCTCCATCACTGTCTGTCTGTATAATGCATCGGAGCCATTTCCTGTCACATGAGCAACACACCATTACCAGGGCTGTCCAACCCGGGTATCCTCAATCTGTTGTGAAACTACAAGTCCCAGCATGCTTTGCCAGCTACTCCCTAGGTCTTGTAGGGAGATTTTTTGCTTACCTATATCCTCCCTCTTCACCTTGTGTCCCGTTAGTGCACCCCCTCCCTTTTGCATGTCGGCTCT
>WWET01001605.1:93183-138599 GCA_011038615.1 Limnodynastes dumerilii
TCATTTTACTTTTACGCTATTATTTAGATTTGGACTAGGAAACATTTATTTTTTTTAACAGGTTTTTATACATAATCATCCTATTACGTAGCGCTTTACCAATGCCAAAAAAATCACAGTCCTGGCTTATCGGAGATTGCGGTCTAAATTCTGTAACACACACATGTCAATTTTTAGTCCGCAGCCAATAACCTACTAGCATGTTTTGTCACACCTACATCAATTAACCTTACAAGCATGTTCCACCCAGATAAGGCTTTGTCCGGGAATTGAACCCACGACCTCAGCGCAGATGTGCTAACATCACCTCTCCACTCTAATTGCACTTGCAACACATGAAATGTGCCTCAAATTTAGGTTCCAGGTTACTGTCATGTCATTACCATGTGGAGAAAGTTCCCACCCATCATGCACCAGGGCACAGGTCCCAAATATAGCCATTGAACCGGATTCAGAAGTTCGTATGACTGGGGACTTGCGCATTCCGCCAGGGAACGCAGTACGAGCGATGCAGTATTCTGTTCGGGGGGGGGCGCTTTCTGGCGGTGGAGCATGACGAGCCGCCTTGCGAATGTGGGTTCTCATGGCGGGCAGGGGGGGAGGCATTTATATTGCACAGTAAGGGCTTGGCTGAATTACGAACAAGACCCTTACACCTGGGCCTCGTACATAAAAGTTAGGAACTTTAGGATTGCGTGCACTTAATTACATTCTTGTTGCGCATGCCTAATCCGGGATCCAGGCCATTGTCATCTTGTATAGTGTCAAGAAGGATCTGTAAATTCAGTGGAAAGAAGAGACGTGGGGTTTCCGCAGCTCTGATAAAGGACTCGGACAATGGATTTACATTTAGGACGCTTTAGACGGGGTTGGCGCAAGAGAGAGAATAATCACCACCAAGCCCTCACCTTGAAAGGACATTTGTTTGGCTAGAAACAGCTGCCAACCTCTAAGAAGGACAGTGGCCAAGTAGCCTTTTATTATGTCTAATTGGTATTGGCTACTCTGACACACGGAGGTTATTTAGGTACCAATCATTATAGGTTCCTTAACCTTGCTGTCAGGGGGCTGACTGGCGGACTGCCAGGCACAAAGCTGCCCATTATGTCATTAACGCCACCTCCCGGGTCAAAATAAAAATATTCCGCTGCGTTCAGAGCTGCACACGTCCTTATGACTGCATGGGAGACCTCAGAGAATGTCTCGGACGGCCGACTTCCCCGACGGTAAATTTTAATCATAAAGGGCTCCCTCTTGCTACAGCAACCCTGCTCGTGGTAGTTTCACCAATCAAATCTTTAGATTCGTTCTCTGAGTTTAGAGCGCGTGCGTTCGCAAATTGCAAAAGAGAACACTTTGGCAGAAAAATGAGCCCACTTTCTGTAAGTCTGGATCCGGTTCACAACGAGGAGCTTTTATTCAGGCTGCTTCTTCTTCCTCCATGGTCACTGAATGTCCCCAACTCATGGCTGAGAGAGATACAACAGAACCCATCTTAAGTTGGTTAGGTAATTAGACCAGGAACAGGAAGTGGCTGGTTCGCCCAATAGGAATTGCAAGAAAACGTAGTGTCGACCAATGAGACAGATGCCAACTTTGCTCCTGTGGGGCTGTCACTCCATGCTGGCGTATCCTCCAGTGGAGCAGAGTTGATGTCTGACTCTAACCCACCCCTTCTCCGTGCCCTATAGCAGTCAGATCTCCTGCGCCTAGAGCCGTTATGCCTCTGGTTAATCTCACCTGACCCTCCATACCAGAATTTTGGAGGAAACGTTTTACAAGCCTATGTTTTTGCAAGTATCATTGCCCCTTCCATGCCTCTGTTGTATCTCATAATTAGACCATTGGTTTTGGGTCATGAAATTGTACTCTGAGTGCTCTCCATACTATTATTGTCATATTCATGTTTGATTTTGCATGTTTTCGTTTTCTGGTCATATACATAGTTCATTGTGTGTTGTCCATCAGACTCATCCGCCCGCTGCCAACCTTGCTGAAATCATGGCAAAAGGTCACATGCCTATTCCGGGTTCCGGTCAGCCTCAATCAGATGCCGGAGAGCTGGTAAGAACCGCAGAGTGTCATTTATAGGGTCACTAATCCCAAAATACAAATGAACGTGTCATGTGTGGAATTGATTCAACTAACAGACTAAAATATGTATGTAAGAGATCTTACATCCTTAGGGAGGGGAATCATTTACTGGAACCGTTACACGCTGGATGCACTCCATCAATCTATTCCGCTCTGTGATTATTGATCATTATACTATTGGGCCTGATCCAGAACTAATAATGACAGGCCATATTATGCAAGCTGCTTGTGTATCTTGGCTCTAGATAGCGTTCTGTGCATGTGCGCACCAAAGCAACGATGTTCAGCGCTGGTTTCCATGGCGTCACAATATAGCGCAGCTCGTGATGAGGTCAGTGACGCCCATCACTCCAGCACCGGCCTTCTGTAGGTTGTGGCGTGACAGTCCTCCCTACTTACAGTTATACGCAATGTGGGTGGGGGGGGGCATTTAAATTAGACAGTATGGGCGGAGTTAGGCCCTTCCGCACATCTGGGTGTTCTGCAGCACAGCATTGCGTGTGGAGAGGTTCAGATAGAGTTATGGACACGGGATGTCCCCTAACGCTGCGTGTGCAAAGTGCACGTAGTCTGGATCAGGTTCCTAATTATTAGCTTAGTTTATCTAGAAACGTCTTTTTTGAATGACTTCCTGGTTTTACGGCGTTGAAAGTTATTGACGCCACATTGCTCGCTCTGAAACGTTCTTACGGCTGTGGAATATTTGACATATATATTGATGACTTATATTACAAGGTGCTTTTTATTTATCGCCATCTTTGATTGATTTCCATACGCTTTATTCTTACTTAACTTTTGTTGTATTTTTATGGCGGAGATATTGGCCCTGATCTACAGATATGAGGGAAATAAGTACGCTCGGATTCGCAAAAACACGCACCTAAGTGGCAAGTGCTCTCCCCTGAATCTCCCCATGTTCTAACAGATCTTTACTGACTTCTGTGTCCATAGAGCGACCTTATCTCTCTGTGCGTATCTTTGTGCGGATGTTGCTAAAGCACATGCTTGCCCTATTTACATATCTCCCTCCACCCACTTTTCTTAAATTCCTACTTATGGACTACTGTCACGTCCCGCCACGGCGGGCGTAAGCGTAAGATCGTTTGAAAAGCCAATCTGCGCATGCGCCGGGCAGATGTTGCCCGGCGTCGCTACGGCAACGACCGATCGTGGATCGTAGGGACGCTGGAGGGGACGTCCCCCAGCGTCCCTACGTTCAGATTAGTGTAGGTGGGCGGGGGGAGATAGTTAAATGAGGGTGGGAAGGCGTGCTAAGCGGCCATACGCTCCTGTGCGAGCGTAAGGCCCCTTCCTTATGCCGGCTGAAGTTAGGGTAGCCTTCAGCCAGGGTAAGGCAGGGGCCATACGCCCGCACAGGGGGAGTGTCGGTCAAAATGAATGCCGATACGCTGTGCTTTAGTAAGCACAGTGCATCGGCATAGGTCTGGATCAGGCCCATTATCTCTGAACTTGAAGTTACGGTAGGCTTCAGCCGGCGTAAGGAAGGGGCCATACGCCCGCACAGGGGGAGTGTCGGGGGAAAATGAACGCCAGTACGCTGTGCTTTAGTAAGCACAGCACATCGGCGTAGGTCTGGATCAGGCCCGGAGTGCATAATGGGCTTCCGTGTGTAACATCTGGATGGTAAATGCGCAATTCAGAAAACAACGCCCAAGATACGCACACGGACTGCATATATTTAGGTATGTTAAGTGTGAATCATGTTCGTATTTTGTTTTATTACTATTTAATAAATCTTTAAGATAAGTTCAATGATCCGATAAATGTACAAAATATCCGGCATCCTCATCCACAGTCTCTAAATACATTAGAGACTGTGCAAAGAAGAGCAACTAAAGTGGTCCATGGCCTGTGTCACACACCATAAAAAGAAAGGCTAGAGGAACTAAACATGTATAGCTTGGAGCAGAGAGGGGAGATGGGGAATATGATAGCAGCTTTCACATATCAAGGTGTGTAATCAGGTACAGCTGGGGGGCATTGTTCAAAGGAAGATATGCATTAGAACAAAGTAGGATGTGTATAAACTTGATGGTGGTAAGTTTTGAGGAAATGTGTGGAAAAATGACTTTGCTGAAAGGGTGATAGATAAGTGGAATAACGTCCCATCTGAGGTGGTTGAGACTAACACAGTAGAACAGTGTAAACATGCTTGATAGTATAAAGATATCCTGAATCTCAAACTAAAGAGAGAGTTGTAATAATTAAGGTAAGATATGACCATCCTAAGTCTCTTTCTGTAATTGGGGAGGTTAACCCCACGATTACTCAATCTGAGAAGCGCTGGTCCGCTGGTTAAGGCCTCTGTGCTTCTCCTTTTGTAGAATGAACAGTTACTGTGTGTTATTCTTACATTTAGTGCTTTTTATGTTGTCTTTTACTGTGTGAAACAAGCAGGAATCGCATACAGACACTCACCAATTCCATAATGTAAAGCGTAGGCCAGATGTGAGCGTAAAATTTATTTACCCGACACGGTAGATGTGCTGACCCGCAATATTAAATATTTCCCAGCACAAGCATTTCAGTTTTCTGCAGCCTGTATTGAATTTACAATATCCGTACGGACAAAAGCATTTGTGCAAAGTAAGCCGCCTTTTCAGCAAAAGAAAGACAGGTTCATGTAAATGATGTCTCTCCTGTGCCTTCCGATCTTCCGCTGTGAGCGCGCAGCATTAACCCCTCCTCCACTATCTGCGCCTTATGTATTATTTCTACCTGCGCGCTCCCAGAAAGCAGACGCATGCGTGAGATTCTCATTGGTGTTAAACTTTAGGCGTACAACAGGCTGCAGCTTGGGGAGCCTTAAGATTAGGCTGCGGGGTGGGGAGTCTTAGGGTTAGGCTGTGCGGAGTGGAGTCTTAGGGTCAGGATGCGGGGAGGGGGGTCTTAGGGTCAGGCTGCAAAGAGGGGAGTCTTAGGGTCAGGCTGCGGGGAGGGGGGCCTTAGGGTCAGGCTGCGGGGAGGGGAGTCTTAGGGTCGGGCTGTGCNGTAGGGGCGTGTTGTGCGGAGGGGAGTCTTAGGGTCAGGCTGCGGGGATGGGAGTCTTAGGGTCGGGCTGCGGGGAGGGGAGTCTTAAGGTCGGGCTATGCGGAGGGGAGTCTTAGGGTCGGGCTGCGGGAAAGGGAATCTTAGGGTCGGGCTGCGGGAAAGGGAATCTTAGGGTCGGGCTGTGGGAAAGGGAATCTTAGGGTCAGCCTGCGGGGAGGGGAGTCATTGGGTTAGGCCAAGGGGAATGGAAGGTTAGGGTAATGGAAGGGATTGGTTAGGGCGAGGGTTGAGGTAACATTCATACTCGCCATTTGGTGCGACATCTTCTTTCTTTCATCGATCGATAGTTTCTCCTCTGCGAGACAGACACAATCTATTTGGGCTGGGAGAAAATGGCCCTTTTGGAGAAGGACCGTTCACAGCGGTGACACACCACCCTCCTTGCAATGGGGCCTGATTCTGTCACCCTCTGCCCCTGCTGGGTGGGTTTGTAAAAAATTGTGCAAAACTGAGAGTCCGACCGCATGTGCGCATTTGCGTTTGGCTGCTTACCTCCGCATAATACTCTCCAAGAATGGCACCGCTCTGTACAGAAACATGGGAAGCCGGGTACTCACTACTTCCTACGCTGCCATCCATACTGTTAAGAACAATGGTCCCCTTGGCTTGGTGACATCAAGCCCCGTCAGTGATTAGCACAGCAACTATGGTATACACTCCTGCGGTCGCGCCTCAGCGTCTCAACGTACAATCACATCGTGTGATTTGATTATTAAAACATGCTAATTTTGCTAGTCAACAATGTCCCAATGTTGTTCCGAACGCAAAGCGCGTACACAGTCCTGACCATCGAGGGCTGTACTCAAAGAGCTGTTTTCACGGGGAGGTGCGTGCGTATTTTTAGGTACGTTTTATCTGCGCATGCGTAGTAACTTTATTTATGTACATCACGTAGATTACACGCACGTCATCTACGTCCTAACGGACGTACATGTGAATGGCGCTTGGGGACATAAGCACGGATGGGAGACGTAAAAACATGGGTGGGGGGAGGCATATAAATGAACGCTGGTGGGAGCACGGAATACATGTACACACGTAAGTACACCTGCAAATAACAGAGTAATCTATGGACTGGTAAGTCCCCAGCATTACGGCCGGGAAAGGGGAGTGTCATGGATGTGAGCGGGTTTGGCTTACGACGTGCGTGTGTATAATTGCGTTCCTTATAAATAATGGATCTCTGAATACAGCCCCGAATCTGCACCACTTCCTGCCCTTTACGGGCGTACATATGGAAAAAAAATTTGAGCAGAGGATTATGGGAGATTACGATCACAGAGCTATAAATATCCGGGCTAGTTGGATCTAATTCTTTACTCTAGCGCATGTTATTTCTGACGCCAATGTGCCGATTTTATGTCATTAGCATTTTCTCATTTATAATCTCGGAATATTTGCGTAATCCGCACTACTTCTTCATACAGAATACTTTATAGGAAGTAGGCCACATTTTTGCCCTTGTTGTTGTGTTTTGGTATTGCCCTTATTGTGTGTCACATTTGTCCTCTGTTGTCACGACCCTGACCTCACCTGAGGCTTTCGTGACTTATCCGGGGCTCAAGGGGTTAATCACAACAGCCGCCTGGTCTGTTCTACAATGACTAATGCCCCTTCTCCCACCCCACATATGACTTATTACCAATGAGCTGCCACCACCAAGACTATTCACAGGAGGTCTTAGGTTCTCCTTTACCCAAATCACACAAAGTTATACTTGATCAGAATTATCATTAACTCAGAATGACCTCTTCTGTTACCCTTAAGTAGCGCTTAATAACAGCTGGTCTGACACGTGAATCTGTAAGATCACAGAGACATGAATTTATTGATATTTAATATGATAATAATCACAATGCTTCGGTACAAAAGAATAACAAAATGGACATACAATATGCAGAACAGTTTCTTATAAAATAAACAGGTGAAAACACAAAGACTTACACACGAGAACCGTCTTGGCCCGGGACAGACCAGTAATCAGGGTCACCTCTTCCGTTTGGAAGTCCCATGAAGTGAACCAAAGTTATGAATCTATGAAACCTTTTTAAAGACAAAACCTGCTCCTCTCCAGACAGCCCCCACCTTTGTGACACATGACAGTTTGGGGTCTGGAGAGGATCTTCTGCAGAAATCTAGCTTTTATGACCCCCCCAATAAACTGATCCATTTACAACAGGGCCCTAACCTGACCCCCTTGTTCTGCCCCATTACATTCAAAGTATTTCCATGAATCACCAGACCCTGGCCAAACAGAGGTCACTCTATATACAGATATTTAATTTGTACACATAATATTTGATTATATCCTGACATCTGTACACAAGCTGTTAAGCAGATATTAGTGATCTTAGATTTTGCTGAGTGTATTTCAGAGTATGGAGCGATACAGTACAGGTCTCTGTCCCTTCCGATTGGTTTTCTTATGTCACGTAACCTGGAATATTTTCAGGGCTGTCCGTTATGCCTCTATTGTATTTGTTTTGAGGGTACCTGAATTTAGCCACAAGTTGTAACAAAATCACTCACAACAAGTCCGAATCGGCCCTTTTTTGTCTCTACACTAACTGAATATCGTCTGCAGAGACTGCTCATTACTGTAGGAACGGTTGGGGCTTCAATTAGAATCTCGGCCCGCGAGAGATGGGAAATTGTTTGCGCTGCGCATTTTGCCGTCTCTTACGGTAGTCAATTTTTAAGCGCACCTGCACGAGGCGCATATAAAAATAGAAGAAAAAAATTTGCACAAGCAGCACTGCGATGCTAATTGAATTAGGCCCTTTGAGTCCCCACACTGATGGCTGTCATTGTGAAATAGAGACAGACGAAAGTTCCTTTTCGGCTGTCTATATTTCGAATGGGATATGAGTGGCATATGGGTGAGTATGCCACTCATATCCCATTCGAAATATAGACAGCCGAAAAGGAACTTTTAGAAAGCACTGCCCGTCGGACCTTTGGAAAGATAAGTAGGACTTTACGGTTAGGCTCTAGAGAAGGGAAAGTTAGGGTCATGGAAGGGGGGTTAGGGTCAGGCTGCAGGGAAGGGAAGGGTAGGGTTAGAGTAAGGATTAGGGAGAGGGTTGGGGATCAGATGCTTACCTTGTCCGGTGCTCCACGGATCGTTTGCTATGCCTCTTCGAGTTCAGAACTGGCTGGGAGCGAACAACCCTATTGAAATAGCACACCATGCTTGAAGACCAACTGCGGGGAAAGAAGCTTCATACTTAAAGCATGTCCCCATAGTGGGAAGGGGGAGAGGTATTTAAATCATACAGTAGGGGCTTGGCTAGACCCTAACGCACCATGTTTGTTTATGCATGCATCCATTTTCCAATCCTAGCGACCGGGAAACGCCCCCTTTCCGTAAGTCTGGATCTGGTCCTTTGTATGTGAGCAAGCTCATTGGATGATATCTGGTATAGTTGTTGAACAGTCACCATCTGGGAATTCCTGATTGCTGTCCACTGTATAATAAGCTCCAGTGTGTTACAAGGAATAACATTACATGTCCTTTCTTCAGTGCTTGCCTCTGAGACAGCAGGCACATGTGAACCAAGTGTTTGTTATCGGCAGTATTACTGATCTCTTAAGAGGAAGTTTTATTAGTTGTAATTCTGTCATTCTGAACGGTTGATGGTTTTTTCATTCCTATATTGGGTTCTTTTTCTTTCTTTTTTTTTTGTGTGTTAATAAGTTTTTCACTTTTTTTTTCACTTTTGTGTTAATTTATTTATTTTATTTTTTTTGCAAGTGTTTGCTAATATTCTCCTTTTGAAATTGCAGATCCCCGATTCTATCATCTCTCGTGGCGTACAGGTACTGCCGCGAGACACTGCATCACTTAGCACCACCCCTTCGGAATCGCCGCGGGCGCAGGCTACATCAAGACTTTCCACCGCATCCTGCCCAACGCCAAAAGTAAGTGCTTCTCAATTCAGAAATGTTGTTGTCGGCAGGCACAGGCGTGGACAGGTAAGCCTTCATAGGGGCCTATGTTTTCTGGGGTCTGCCTGCAAACCTGTACAGAAAGGTTCTAAATGACTGTTCAGCGGTGACAGGGTGCTGATCGGAGTGTTGCTGGAGGTGCATTGTGTGCTCTCTTATCCAATCTTTTTTTTTTAGTTTTGCATGCCCCAAAAAAAGATTTAAAAAACTATTGAGACTATATTACCCTTAGAGAATGGTCCGGAATCAAAGTTACGTAGTTATCGTCTTACGTACGTTGTTTTGAGAATTGAGCTACTACGTACATGGTTTGTAGATAGTGTAAATAAGCTACTATGCTTGCGTAGTAGCTCAATTCTTAAAACAACGTACGTAGATGATAACTACATAACTGTGGATCCAGACCAATGTGTTTATTAATCAGTCACTATGAAAAATGAAATAATGACATCATTGAAAGTCGACCACATTTCTACTGGAAAAGCATCATGGGAAATTGCAATGAGCAGATGTCGACTGTGGTCTAGCGGTTGCCGCTTCAAACATTTCATTAGCGATTTGTGGTCATGGTAGTTACATAGTCATCTGTGGGTGCAGATGCAGGCCATGTTACCCAGTTTTGTCAATCTTTCATTGGTTTAATGTTGATCACTTTTTAAGAATTCGATCGTGGCTCTGAAAATATCAAGGTCATCTTTTTGTTTGTTTGTTTTTTACATTTTTTTAATCTATGTATTATATTGTGCACCTTTTAGATTTCTTTTTTCCAATGTCACATATTTTCTTTTGTTAAAGACATATAAATATTTATTTTTAAACCATATGGACTTATTGCCAATATAGAAAGTTTTAATGCCAACCACCAGGGCAGAATGAATGCTGGGTTTCTGGCTTCTATTTTATTTTTATTACCATGATTTTACACCCCACCTGCCCAGCCAGCTGTATTGCCTAACCTTACCATTCACTGAAATGCTCCCGGCTGTATTGGTGACTTTCTCCACCGTGTTCTAGGTTCTTTTTGTAATTTGACACGGACGTCAGTGTGAATAACACTAGAAAACCGTTACACGAACTCTGTACAGCTGTTTTTATGTCTTTTGTCTTACTGGATGCCCTATAGCTCAGTGTTTGGGAGGGGACGGGGGTGAATAAAACTACCTGTTGAGGCCAGATGTGGCTCATAGCAACCAATCAGATTCTAGTTGACATTTGCCATTTACATACTAGAAAGTGAGAGCTAGAATCTGATTGGCTGCTATGGGCAACATCTCCACTTTTCCTTTTCCGCAGCTTAGTAAATCTGGTCCTTGGTGTAAGGGAACACCTGCCTTATTTGTCATTGGGGCGTGCATCATCATAGCGCCACCTCCTGGTCCAGTTGTGTAGCAAGGTGCTAAATTGAGAAAAAGCGTAAAAAAGTTGTAATGCATTTTAATATATGCATTTTTCAGTTACTCCTCTGTTACAGTCATTGCAATGGTTTAAAATGACTTGATGACATAGGCCTTGGCTTGTCCTCCTTTGCAGCCAATCCGAGACAACCAGTGCATGCGCATTATTTTAAATGGAAGGGAAGTCCGTGTAAGGTTGTAACACTGCTTTAAACTTGTTTATATACCGCACCACCTTAATTATCCTTTAATTGTCTTTGACCCCAAATCCTTGTGGGAATCCTGAAACACAACAGTTATAACTAGGTTTGCCCCAGTACACACAATACCCAGTAACTGACCTGCTATTTTATCCATTTATCCATTGGCCACTCTTCTGCTAAATCTTAACCGTGAGATTCCCTATATTGGGTCATGTATCATGTGTTTTTATAATGGGAAATACTTTGAACACACAGAGTCAACGTATCGACACAGGTAACAATTACCCATTATTATTGTTTATTGAATACCTATAAAGATAAATTCTTTATTTATTAAAAAAATTTTAAATAGCGCTTTCAGATTACATAGCACTTTACAGAGACTTTATCACATCAGTCCACAGTCACTTTGGAGCTACATACTAAGCTTCCTAACACATACACACGCATACATACACACACATACACACACACACAAACTAGAGCCAATTTATTCAGCAGCCAATTAATCTACCAGCATGTTTTTGGAGTGTGGGAGGAAACCGGAGCACCCGGAGGAAACCCACACAGACATGGGGAGAACATACAAACTCCACAAAGTTAAGGCCTAGTCCGGGAATCAAACTCATGACCAAAGCGCTGTGAGACACAAGTGCTACTCATTGAGCCACTGTGCAGCCATACTGGCCATACAGTAGTGCGATTATTGGTCCAATCATCCAATTGGATGATCGGACCAAAAGTTGCCATAGAGTATGGCCAGTATTTTTTATCCTAATGGCGATAAAACGGACCAAGCAAAAACAGCTTTGGATGCAATAATTTTGTCTTATGACATGTTTAATATATATGGAACCTCCTGGGCGGAGTTTCTCTGTGTGACTCCATTATTACTGGCTAGTGCGGCAGCTATAAAGTACAAATTTATCATAAAGAACCTGTCTATTCAATGCCTTTTTGCTGAGTAGATCTTATGTCTAACCATTTGGAGCCATGTTGATCGCTATACGCCTCTGTTTTTGGGAAGCCTGTCCAGTTTCTTAAGGTCGGTCAGACGAATTGTTACTCATTTTTTTTCTCCAACTATGAAATGTATCCTTATAAATAAATGATAATAATAAATGATACATAAACTCGCTCATACAGTACTTAGCGCAGCCTCAGAACGCTTCTCATCGTTTGATTTCAGGGTGCTGCGCTCTTAATTTCTCACAATTATGGATAACGGACACTTGCATACACCTCTTTTCTGTTCATGCACAGAGCAAGATGACGCTAAAAGCGACACATCATCGGATGATCATTTTGGGGCCGTAAACAGAGATCCGTTTTCATGGCTAGTTCCGTGCGTATTTTTACGATCAGACCAACTGCACATGCGTAGTAACTTTATTTACGTAGTTAACGTAGACTATAAGCGCGGAAGGGCCTTACGGACGGACCTGTGAATCGCACGTTGGTACATATGGACGGATATGCGACGCAAAAATACACATGGGAACATTTTTACAGAGGACACATGAATGCACTCGGAAAGTTACAAGTGGTTTATGGCGGCGGAAATCTCCGACAGCACAGCCAAGAGAGGGGAGTGTCGTACTTGTGAAGGGGTTTGGCCTGCACCAGCCCTGCGTATAATTGGGATCTGATCGCCACACGGATATCTGAATACGGCCCTTAATTCTGAATAACCTTTACTTTGTGTGCTTTATATACTTTTATTCCCATCAGATTGCGTTATGTATAGTTGGCAACTGTTCCTGTTCTCCTCGAGAGGGGTGATCTCCCTGGCTTGACACATTGATGACAGAGTTTAGAAATTGTCTCCTATTTCCCTGCATTGAGGCCTATGGAGGCGGCCATTTTCATGGAGGCCAAGATGTAATCAATGACTGGCAATTATCTAAGACACTATGGGCCTGATCCTCGTGTCCGTACGACAGGGGAATTAGATACAGCGCTTCTTACAATGCCATAAGGGTTACGTACGCCTGCTGTTACGGCAAAGGGTCTGTCCCCTCACTTACGATAGTCATCAAGGCGGAGATCGAATCTAAATGAGAGGAAGGGGGAGGAAGACTTACAGCCGCAGACCTGGTCGTAAAAACTAAGGTAAGAATTTACTACTGAGAGAGGAGGCATGCACTCCCCTCTGCGGCCGTAATGACCTTGCGTGCCCGTAAGGCATGCGTAGGTCAGGTTCCGACCCTATGGCTTCAATAATGGAGACAAATGAAAAATACACTTTGGTCTCTTGTGAATCAGCTGCAGCGTCACCTACTTTTATCCTTTCTATATAGATGAAGTCGCCAGTGGATGCTATTCACAGTCTCCACAATAACACTGAAAGTGTGTATTCACTGACAATATAACAATCAATAAATACTGATGCCGACATTTATATTGGCAAATGGTTTTTGTGGCAGCGCTAGACACACCCATGGGTGGAGCTATTCACAGGGCACACAACTTTGGTGGCACAAGACACAGCTATTTGGTGGTACAGGACACACCCCTTTGGTGGCACAGGACACACCCCTCTGGTCCGGCATCCCTGAAATTCATTTGCAAAAGTTGGTAGACATGAAATTAATTAACTCTTTCTTTTTTGTGTAAGGGTGGGTGCAAACTTGAGGTGTTTCTGCCAATTATCATGCTGATCACATGACAGAAAAATTTTCAATGCCATCTTATAAGTGCACACTGTGCAGCAATGCTGTGGAATCACGTATAACAGCATCTGATCATTTGATTGGATTTTTGGAACTGGCTAATTTTTTACGTTCAATGATATCCCAGTGTCAGCTGTTCTAACGCTTCCTGCTTTAGTTCCGGGTTATGGGCGTAAATAATCAAATTTTGAGTATAGCGGGGGTTATGGCAGAGGTCTGCAGTTAAATCATGTGTAGTGTGTATGGCAGCATCATCAGGCTACTCATAACCTCAAATCTGGACCATAATCGGGATCCTCGACAGGGGTTCTTAACCTGTTTTTGAGTGTATCAGTTGCCCCATATAGAATCATGTTATGTACCACCCACCCACTATAGAATCACGTCAAGTACCACCCACCCACTATGGATTCATTTGAAGTACCAACTATCCTCTATGGAAATATGTCACATATCACCCATGCTCTATGGAATCATGTCATGTAGCACCCACCCACTATAGAATCATGTCACGTACCACCCACCCACTATGAAATCATGTGAAGTACCACCTACCCACTATGAAATCATGTGAAGTACCACCTACCCACTATGAAATCATGTCACGTACCACCTACCCACTATGGAATCATGTCACGTACCACCCACCCACTATGGAATCATGTCACGTACCACTCACCCACTATGGAATCATGTGAAGTACCACCTACCCACTATGAAATCATGTCAAGTACCACCTACCCACTATGGAATCATGTGAAGTACCAGCTACCCACTATGAAATCATGTCAAGTACCACCTACCCACTATGGAATCATGTCACGTACCACCTACCCACTATGGAATCTTGTCAAGTACCACTTTGCGTATCATGTAGTCACATGCCCTATACATACATATACGTACACACACACACACATATAACATTTTTATTTTATTTTTTTCAGGAGTTTTGTTGTTTTTGTTTACATATTTTTGCAGTGATTATAAGCTGCATTTTGTATATATGCCATTTAGCCCCCAAGATATCAAGATATTTTATAAATTTTGTCCTTGACCATTTGTTATCAGACCTCCTTACAACCTTGCCCAGTTGCCCTGAGTACCACCTGACAATGGTCCAAGTACCACCAGTGGCACTAGTACCACCCCTTTGTTTAAAAGGATCTGATTGTTTAGAAAATACCCGTTGTATACCCCCAGCTTTATTCAGTTCCCTTTAGACCAGTGCTCCTCAACCAGTGTGCCACGGGATGTTGCCAAGTGTGCCACAGTGAAAGGTCTCCAACAAAGTACTGGAAGACCTTGCCTTTAGGAAATAAGGGGATACTGGGGAGGCTGCAGGTACATGCTGAAGACACGTGATTGGTTTCACCTGGGGAGGCTGCAGACACATGAATGGGAAATACTAGGGAGGCTGGAGACACATGAATGCAGACTACTGGGGAGGCTGCAAACACATGATGGGGGCTAACATAGTTAAATTAGTTATAAGAAAAAAAGTTAGCTGTGATTTTTAAATTTATCAAATAAAAAATAATATAATATCTATGTACTTTGTAATTCCTGCTTTTTTTTTGTATATTTTGCTTTTGGTGTGCCGCGGAATTCTGGGAAGGGCTTAGGTGTGCCGCGGAATTCTAGGAAGGGCTTAGGTGTGCCGCGGAATTCTGGGAAGGGCTTAGGTGTGCCGAGGGTGAGAAAAGGTTGAGGAGCACTGCCTTAGACTGTAGTTGTGTCTTTAAATGATTGTGCCTTGCCGCCAAGTTATGTCCACTTTCCACCAGGGAATACATTTTCCGTGATTTTGCTTCGTTTTTGCTAATTACCAAGGTCCGGATTCACAGTTACGTAGTTTTCGTCTTACATACGTTGTTTTAAGAATTGAGCTACTACACGTGTGAGGTAGCTTATTTATGCTATCTATGTACGCAATCTACATACAGAAATGGTACGTAGATAGCATAAATAAGCTACCACACATGCGTAGTAGCTCAATTCTTAAAACAACGCACGTAAGATGAAAACTACGTAACTGAATCCGGACACAAGTTGGCAATCAAATGAGCATCTCTGGTATAAAAGGAAAGTCTTATTGTTTGCTCCCTCTAATATTAATAAACGATTATATGGCAGAGAAGGGTTTTTTATATACTTGAGCCTCTCAACATAAAAAATAATTGTACTTGGGATTTAAAGATTATGCGTTCTACAGGATCTCCTTTTATTTAATAGTAATTAGCTCATGCAACATTTTCTCCGTTTACAATTGTGAATTAGGCTTTCCTCTCTAGTCGAGTCTCTGTGGGGATAAATATTTCATTTTTTTTTATTTCTTTTTGTAATTTTTTTTATATGCTTATTTGCAATTAGCAAATTTTAGACTTAGAACTTGTTTTAGTTCTGGGACGGGTCCAACATTACTGACTCTAAAGTAACAACATTTTTTTGGGGGAATTTTCCAAATATCTTTATTAGAATCATCACTGCATCAGTACAATATTCAAGGTAAAACAGTTTGTGTACAACTATTGTGACACAAAGGCATAGCAAAACCAATGCACATAACTATATTATTGTAGAACAAGGTACAATATCACATCCTACAACATGTATAGAAATCCATCCAGTATAGCTGTGCAGTAAGAGAGGCACCCACCTCCTCCTGTCCCTGGAGGCACAAACCAAAAGGCAATCCCTTCACAATACAAAGCGGTAAGGTATTTAATCTGTTTAAAATATAATAGGGGGGTCATTGTCGAGTTTTCTCATCTCATACCATGTCATGTGTTGTAAGGAGTCATGGATTTTTTTCTTTACTGATGGGGATAACAGATCCATATAACACTCCCATACCTCAAATGTTCAGTTTTAATTTCCCTGTCTAGCAATGTTTCCACCCAGCCCATCTTAAACACAAAGTATAATTTTTGTTTAAACAATTGGATGGATGGGGGACTACCATTGCTGCAAAATAGTTTTGTTGGCTACCGCACTTAATATTGTTAATAGACGTCTAATTCCCCATGAGATTCCCTCATGGGGGAGGAGTGAGCACACCAAACACTGCCCATTCTGCTGACATGGGAAGGAAACTAATAAGGTGATCCTCTGCAAACCTTTTTACCTGGAGCCAGAAGTAGCGAATAAAGGGGCAAGTCCAGAAACAATGAAACATGTCTGCTCCAGGCTCCAAGCACTCGGGACATTTATCGTCAGCAGACAGCCCAGCCCTCAACATCCGCCTTGGGGAGAAATATGTGTAATGGTAAAGATTAAAAAAAAATTCCTGATACTGGCTCGAGGACAGGGTTTTGTGGGAATGATTCATGGAGCGTATGCTTTCACAGGACATTGTTGGAAAGTAGGGTAGCCACTGTGACATGCCAGTTCGTACAACTGCGTGGTCCATAGGGACCCTGAGGAGTCTGTAATGTTTGGAGATATCTTTTGAACCGGAGGGTGGAAGGGACAAAATAGTATCTAATGGGTTTATGAGGTCTAAGTCAGATAGGTTACGTAGGACTGTGCAGGAAACAAAATTTTTCCTTCGCTTGTACAAATGTATAAGGTTTTTTAACTGGTTTGTTTATGAGGCTGCCCACTGATAACAGACCATCCCTCCTCCATCCAGGGAAGGGGCAGTTAGACTCGCCATTTTGAAAATCAGGGTTCCCCACAAAGGGAAGGAATACAGATTTGTGCGCATTCAAGTGGTGTTCATGACGCAGCAAGTGCCACGCCCTCCTGGTCGACCATAATAAAGGGGTTGTCTCTTTGGTCTTGTGTAATCTCTTGGTCATGCAGGTGAAGGAAGCTCACCAAATGCATTCCCGACAGGAAGCCTGACTCCACCCTCGTGTCAGCATACATATTGTAATCATGTACCCAGTCCCTTATAAAGCGTAGAATTGAGGCAAAATTGTAATCGCGTACATTGGGAAAATTTATCCCCCCATTGTTTTTCTGTTGCTGGAGCTTGAGAAGGCTAATCCTGGGACGCCTACCTGCCCAAATAAACTTGCGAAAGAGAAAGTTCAATTGCTGAAGATCTTTGAGTAATGAGAAGTGGTAGGGCTTGTATAGTGTACATTAACCTAGAGAAGGAGACCATTTTGATTAAGCTCGCCCTACCTAGAAATGATAGGTGCGGGTGTTTCCAACCCTCCAGCTCAGTGGCAATGCGCGTTAGGGACTCCGACACATTCAGCTCATAGAGTTTAGCCGGATTTTTAGACCGCTTCACAAGTAAGTGATATAATGGCGTGCCCATTGCAATTGAAAATTAAAATCCCAGCTCGGTTTAGTGACCCCCTTCCGCAAATACAACGCCACGGACTTCGACATATTGATCCAGAAGCCCGAGACTGATCCAAAGGCATCCAATTTGTCTAATATCAATTGTAGGGCAGTTTTGGGATTGGATATATAAAGTAATACGTCGTCAGCAAATGCTGACAACTTGATTTCCACTTTGCCCACCGAGATGCCCCGAAATAGGGGCCAGCTCTGGATAATACGGAATGCAGATGTTAAAGAGCAACGGGGACATCGGGCACCCTCGCCTGGTGCCCCGCTCCATCAGAATAGGTGACCCCTTCGTGTTATTGATTAGCAAAGTGGTATAAGGGTATAATACTCCACCAATTGAATAAAGGACGGGTCAAATTCCCTGCATTGTAGGACCGCCCGCATATGTGGCCAGGCTACCGTGTCGAAAGCTTTATGGGTATCCAACCCCAACAACATATTCTGGGAAGAATTTGAGTGATGTGACTTTACCATAGCCGCTATGGCTGTACGAATGGCTCGGACCGTGTGACGCCCTTGTACAAAACCCATCTGATAATCTGTTAAAAGGGTGGGGGGATAGATTGCAAACGTGTCGCCATAATTTTAGATAAAATTTTAAAATCTTGGTTCAAGAGCGATATTGGACGGTAAGGTTCTACATTTTGATGGTCTTTACCCGGTTTTGGGATAAGGGTCATCAGTGCTCAGTTAAATGAGGGATATGTGGGTTGGCGATTTTGAATTTGCGCGAAAAAGCTCCAGTAAACTGGGGATTATTTCATGTTGCAGGAGTTTATAATATTCACTTGTGTAGCCCTCCGGCCCTGGTGATTTGCCTAAGTGAAGTTGGGAAATTACTGCCAAAATTTCTTCAGTTGTGATTGGGGCAGAGAGAATTTCATTTTGGCCTAGTGAAAGGTGAGGCAGGTTTGCTTCCCTGAGAAAGCCATCCCACGCCTCCGGGTCATTGGGTTGTGCCTTATATAAATTAGTGAAATACTCTGTGAATTGGTTAAGAATTTCCTCGGTGCGCAAAAGTACTCTATGGTCTTGGCTGTGTTTAATCGTTGTGATGTGGGTTTTCTTACGCCACTGTTTGGACATGGTGGACAATAATCTCCCAGTTTTGTTGCCCCAACGATAAAATGTATTTCTTATGAAATCCAAATTGGTCCGGGCTTGGTTAGTTAGGTAGCCTTCGAGGAGTCTACGGGCCTCCAGGTAGATCGAGTAGGAGCCCTCCGTAGGAGACTCTACGTAGGATTGAAATTTATCTGCCACTTCTTTGCGGAGTGAATCATATTTCCTCCGAGAAGCCTTTTTCTTTTGCGATGTATAACTGATTATATGCCCCCTCATCACCGCCTTCGACGTCTCCCATAGAAGCACTTGGTCATCCCAGTGTTCTATGTTATCGTTCAAGAAATGAGTCCAGTGTGTAGTGATAAAATGTTTGAAGTCAGCTGAGCGGTACAAGTTATCTGGGAAACGCCAAAGACGGGACGACAAGGGTGCACTAGGAATTTGTAGAGAAATCGTCACCGTCGCATGGTCCGAAACCAGGATATGCCCAATCCTGGCATCAGTGACCCGCGGCAGCAACGCATCCGAGAGCAACGCATTATCTATCCGTGACTGGGAGTTATGTACTCTAGAGCTGAATGTGTAGGGCCAAAAATCCTTGCAATACATCATAATAACTACTATTATTATACATATTTAACTGTTTTACAGAGTAGCTGAAAGGATATATATTTTCATCAGCACGATATCTTAGAAAACCGGTCTGTGGGGTTTAACAGTCGCCAGGGATCACTGAGCTGGAGGGTATTTTTAAGCGCATCCATATGCGTCCACATATGTGGGTGAAAGTTGGCAATAGGTGGTGACTTGTCAATAAGAGGATTGTCAACAGTATTGAAATCCCCTCCTAACATTATATTGTGTGTAGATCTATTTGCCAGTAATTGCGTAATGGTGCTAAAAAATTCCCGGGGACAGTGGTTCGGGCCATAAATATTAACTAGCGTGTAGTTCATATGCCAAATCCTAACCTCCAGCAAGAGAAACCTACCCTCTGGGTCATGAACTTCGTATAGCATTTCATGTTGCAGATGTCTACCAAAAACAATTGCCACCCCTCTAGTTTTAGTGGTGTAGGAAGATGTATGACAGTCCCCCAACCAGTTGGCCCTTAGGGTGGAACCATCCCCCTCCCTCCAGTGGGTTTCCTGCAAGAAGATTAAATCAGGGTTTAAACGTTTTAGGTGTGTGCTGACCTTTTTACACTTAATGGGAGTGTTAAGTCCACCCGCATTCCAAGAGACCACCTTTAGGAGTGTAGGGCTCGCCGCGCCCGGATCACTAGTATTACTATCTGGCGGAGTCATCCTACCCCAGTCCCTGGATAAAGAAGCCGTGCTGGGCAGGAGGCAAGGCGGACATCTGGGAAGAGCTGGGCCGCCTGCAGAGAGCATCGAGGGCGACCCTCCCCCGCACACCGCATTATCCGAAATGGAGAAATAAAGAGCATCAACAAGAGATGCATTAGTTGTGGGACAATACAGAGAAACGTTGTACAATGCAGCGATAACCGTTTTTTAAAACATAAGAACAGAACATTACAGAAAATGGTGCACCCCATTTTACACATGGGTTGTCCACTAAATGAGCCTTTGAAGTGACTCAAGTGGTACCTCAACAATAATTATAAAAACATTGCTGTCAGGGGCATCGTGTGCATTTAAGCATAATCAATCAGGAAATTAAATCGAACATCTCTCAGTATATCATGTTATTGCCTCAGTAACAAATCACTCCGGGCATTCCGGGGGGACCTGTACCGACCGGTCTAAATTGAAATGAGCTTTGGCTTGTTGAGGGTCATTGAAAAAAGGGTTTGGCCATTCTCTATCACTCTGAGTTTAGCTGGGTAAAGTAATGCGAACTTCTTATTTTGTTTGCTTAATAGTCGACAAACTTCAGAGAAGGCCCTTCTCTTTTGAGAGTTTTCTACCGAGAAGTCCTGAAATAGGAAAATTCTATGACCCTTAACCTCCAAACGTTGCTTTTGATGGTAGGCAGATAGATAGTGTTCCTTAATTCGATAGTCAAGGAATTTGGCGATAGCCAGTCTAGGTTTGTTCTGGGGGTCTTGTCTTTCAGGCCCCAATCAGTGGGCTCTTTCAATTTGTGGTGGTGCCTCTGCATTAAATATCCCTAGGGATTGAGGAATGAGGGTACCTATAAACTCGCATAGTTCATTGCCCCTGACCGACTCGGGGATCCCCACGAAGCGCAAGTTACTGCTCCTGTGGCAGTTCTCCAAATCGTCGAGCTTATTAGACATAGATTGAATAGTTTGAGCTTGTGCGGTCACTGTTGCCTGAAGAGTCTGGATTGAATCCTCAGAGTCACCAGTCCGCTGCTCGAAGGGTAGACAATCTAGACGTTGTTGCATCAATTTTGGCTAAGACCGAATCTAATCGGGTTTGGAAATCGTCTAAATTTTTTTATCCATGAGGGGAAGGATAATTTTAGAGAGCTCCCTAGCTGTGTCCTCAATAGAGATGGCAGCTGGTATTGGCTCCTGGGAAAGTCCTGCGTCCTTAGCTTCCTCCAAGGAACAAGCCGCAGCTGAGCTTTGCCATGTTTGCCCATTTTGGCGAGTTTAGAGGGAGAAGGTTGAGAAGACGGCAGACCTATCTAAAAATCTTTCCATTACCCACTAAGACACAACACCCGACGGGAGCCTAGATAGGTTATCAACCACAGATACTGTTCAAGACAAACAAGATGCCCCTAAATGCAATTGTGAGAGAAGTTACCGATGTTGCCCCCTGGGCATGTCCCTACAAACTAGGAATCACATAGCTTCAGATTGTTGTACACAACGGGGACAAAGCCCCTGGAAATGGTATTAGGCAGAGAAAAGTATATAACTCTTTATGTCACTGAGTCATCAAGGGGAAGGGAAAAAAGAAGGGAGGAAAAAGGGCAGGGAGGTGGATAGAGGGGTAGGGGGGTAAAGGATGAGAGAGGAGGGAATGGGCAGATGGGACAGACTAGGAAAAGTCACAGACAAGGGAACAAGTAAGGTATAATGACTGTTGGCGGTATACTAGACAATTCTAGTCAACACTAATACGTAACACTCCAGTCACCAGCCAAAGGGCTAATTGAGAATAATTGTAGCTGGGCACCCTTGTCAGCTCCGATGTGAAATAATTCCTGAGGGGTTGCAACTCCACTGCACACCCCCTCCAGACAATGTAAGTGCAGAGAGTTTACAATGGGAAAGGGCAGTCCACACCCTATCCACAAGGCCAGGAGAGATCTTCAGCCACTGCCCCCTATCTAGGTAGTCCCACGGCCACAAGAGGACAGTGACCCTTTATAAGGGGATGGCGTGGCCCGAGCAAAACCAGTGGCCTTCAGCCGAGGGATATGCAACTGGGGAATCCGTCAGGGCAAAACACCTACGCGCATGGTCTGGGCGATGATAGTCTCCTCACCAGCAGAGATATATGGGCCCAAGGCAGAGGAGAGTCCCACTAGCGCCATCAGAGGAGGTGTATGGTGCACGATTTCCCTTGCGGGAAATCGTCCCGTTTATCGGGCCACCCCCTGCTGGCCACCTTGACACTAAGACTCCCTTACAAGAGCCTGACCATAAGACTCCCCTCCCCGTAACCTAACCCTAAGTCTCCCTTCACCACAGCCTAATCCTTAGATTCCCCTCTCATGTCCGGTATTCTGAATCCGTCCGAATACAGATCTGTGCAGGTCTTACATACGCCGCCCACTTACCTTAATCTGCACGCCTGTCCCCACCACTCCAGAATGGGTTCCCCAGATGGGGAAACTTTGGCCAGGAAGAGGAGGTGCCACACACCGGGGGCGTATCTCCCTTGACAGCCAGCCAGCCAATCAGCTGCAGGGTCCTCCTGGCAAGATCGACAGGAGACCTGTGCAGCCAATCATTGCCAAGATTGACTGAATGCTGCCAATCAGCATTGCACTGGCTTCCTGTCAATCTCAGCAGTTCTTCAGCCTTGATTATCAGTCACAGCAGGAAAAGTGAGTAGCGCCGATATCGGGACCTTTCACTTGAGGGAAATTGTCCCGTTTATTGTGTTTCTTCCTACTGTGACTGATAATCGATTCAGCGTATGGCCAGATTAAGACGCTCTCAAAGTCGTTGCGTATTTTTGACCATTGTCCAGTAATTATAGCGCGGAAGGCTGGCTACGTAACATGCTCTTGTTTATAATCTTGATAAAACAGAACGCTGGGTCTAATTCATTTAGCTTTGCACATGCGTTAATTGCGGTGCGAAGAAAAATCTGCACGTTTTTACTACGTAAATAATGGGAAAAATCGCACCGCAAGCTTTTTCCCGTCATCGCGGCTATTTGAATTGGGCACAATGAATCTTTTACCCGGTTGTGTTTTGTTTTTTTTGCCGTTTTTGATGTTAAGCCTCCACCGGTTTGTCGTATCGTCTCTCGGTGAGATACACCTTAGGGAACTAGCACCCAAAGCTTTATCCCAGTCACATGACCTGCTTGGTGAGGTGCTTTCTGTTACGGCTTGTGGAATTTCCTGCCTGGTTGGTAAATATCTCTTCCAGGGCGGCGCTCTCTTCTAGAGAATGTTAATAATTTAGCAGCTCTTGTGAGACAACTTTCAGAGATCTCCTCCTCAAGTTTAACACGATGTTTGATTAAGAAGAAATCTGCTGTAAAACAAATTAACATCCAAACATTTTACATTCTCTGGACCAGATGCAGAATGAATGCTGGCAGCTGATTTAAGCAAGCTGTGTCTGTCGGTAGAGATGCGCGAGCGCACTGCGCATGTATGCGGCAACTGTTAAGCATCGGAACGCTGAGCATATGGAATTGTTTTCTGTACATCAGGGCGCGACGGCAGCTCTGTACGTTGGAATATACCTACTGGGGACGGGAGAGGCATTTTATTTGTTCAGTGTGGCTTGGGTTAGGCACCTGCTTATGTGAGAGCACTTTGCACGCACAGCAATCTGTGTGGCGGTAGGTTTATGGGCACGTGAGTCCGCTAATAGCCGCATGTAAGTGGGGAGTGTCATGGGTGGGGACTTCAGACTTCAGCAACAAAGGGCCAGATCCAGAGCTACGTCCGCATATTTACGCTAGCCGGAGACGTAAAAACGCTGTTTTGTATGTACAGCGCATACACGCGGCAGATGTTACGCCAGATAACACTGAGCGTACGTACCAGCCTAGTTTCAACAGCGTAACTACGAACCCGTAATTACGCTTCGGAGGCGGGGTGAGGTATTTAAATCATACAGTGTGGGCGTGCTTAGGCGCTTACATACGTGCAGCCTTTACGTCAGTACGTCAGTAGTTACGCTTTGAAAAGTTAAGGTAGGGTTTGGATAAAGTAAAAGGGCCAAAGTACGTACGAGCGAGGGGAGTGCCTAGTAATTGCGCTAGCGTAAATACGCTACGCTATGGAACGTAGCTCTGGATCCGGCCCAAAGTGCATGCCGAAATCACACTTAAACCTGGATTAGGATCACTGAGGCCTGATTCACACTTAAGTAGGAAATAAGAACGCGCGGATTCGCTAAACTACGCACCTAAGTGGCAAGTGCTCTTCCATGGCGCTCCCCTCGGTCTTACGGACTTGGCTGGCTTCCGCCACCATAGGGCGACCTTAAATCTCCGTGCGTATGTTTGTGCAGAGTGTGCCTAACCCGGCCCATACTGTCCAATCGAAATCCCCCTCCCCACCCACCGGCACACCCCCTTTTTACGGCTCTCAGTAGGTTCTTAGAGCACCTCTGTGCGTAATGTGTTCTTATGCGGAACGTCTGCCGTGCGCATGCAGAGACAGCAAGAAACCGCAAACCTACGCGCACGCCCCATGTATTTTTAGGAACAATATAAAGGGTAAAAGGGGACAGAGGGCGCCTCTGCCATTATTTAGCACAGCAATGTGTTCAGTAAGACCAGCAGCAAGCACACATATAACTCTCTTTGGGGTAGACCTACGCGCTTGATACTTTTCATAGTACTCCTAAGTACTCCCCTCTCATGTACGTACTTTGGCCATTTTACGCCTACCAAACGCTGCCTTAACTTTACCCAGTGTAAGTACTGACGTACGTACAGGCCTCACGTACTTACGAGCCTAAGCACGCCCATACTGTACGATTTAAATGCCCCACCCCGCCTCCGACGCATAATTACGGGTGTGGTATGGCTGGCACGCCCCTTCGTGCGTAATTACGCTGCTGATACGTGACTGGCCCGCACGCTCTGAGTTACGTGGCGTAACATCTGCCTCCCGCATGCGCAGTAAATACTGTTGTGCAATTTTACGTCAGCGGCTAGTGGAAAATGGCTCGCATACGTAGGTCTGGATCTGGCCTTTTATGTCTTGCAGGTGCTTGCTGCACACTTCCATATTTATTTCAATAAGTGGACCTTCTTTTGTTCACGACAATAAATAAGCAGTTTTTACCCGTTTCATTTATACCCGTGCAGATATACAGCACATCTTAATGTAAGCCCAATGGAGTAGCGGATCTCTGCCTGTTTTTGGCACCGCGTAAGCTCAGAAGAAATGTGCACAATCTAGACCCAATTGCAAGTCCCTTAATGTACGCTTTGTGTTCTGCGGAAGGGGAGGGGTGGAGGGACGTCAGGTAAGGCCGTGCTTGTGCAATTTCACCCTAACTTACAACCTATTTTGGGCCATTGCATTAGCATTAAACCTACTGCTTAGGTCTTGAGCTGACTTAAAAAATGTATATATTATTATTATTTTTTTTAATATCTAATTTCATTCATGATTTTTCGTGCACTGAAGCATAAGCACTATTTCCAGTGAAGTGCCCTGCGCTTCTGTTTGGATCACTGGAGTAAGGGAACGGATCTGGTTACATTAGGGCTGATCTAGATCTACGGCCGCCGCCGTGGGTATGGCAGATGTTGCCCGGCGTATTTCGTTATTTTGGTTGCTGGGAATTTGGCGTCCGTAACTGTAGCGTAGTTACGGTGGAGGGGGCGTTCCTCTCTGTTACTACGCTGCAGTTAGGGAAGGTAGGCGGGGGGGGGGAAGGAAATTAGGAAGGGAGGGCAGGGTTAGGTAGTTATGATGTTCTGGCCTGCGTAATTACACTTTGTTACGCCGGCTGAAGTTAGGGTAGCCTTCAGCCGGTGTGATCGGACAGGGGGAATGTCGGACGGAGCACATCGATGTTATCGATGTTACGCTGAGTGTTAGTACGCTCAGCGCAACATGGTAGTTCTGGATCAGGCCCATGGTGCATTGTTCTTAGCTGCTTTGTGTCCCTGCGTCCCCATCTCCATCCCTGTGTCTCCTGTTTCTTTAGCCCCTCATATGTTCGTTCTTATGAGCAGGGCCCTCCTCCCTCCTGTCATCACCCCTCTAGCCGTATAATGGCCACTGATAGAACTTATAACAATGACAAAGGGCCAAAGAGTGAGATCTGCACCTAACTCACTCATCTTGCCCCTATGCCGCCCCTTTAGGTGTCTTATGGCACTTACAAGTAAGAAGACATTGCCTCTCCCCATCTCCCCTCCACCACCCTCCTCCGGCTAATCTAAATCCCTGCCAATTTCAATAGGTTTCAGACAGGAAAACTTAAGGCAGACCCTGGCTGTCACAAGTGAGAGGGGTAACGAAGCCAGCGCACGGTATTGAGTCGATTGACCCAGCGCTATCAGATCCCTATTTATGTTTGCATTTACATCCAGACCACTCCTATCATTCGCATGTTCCAGAGCTTGACTCTACCTTAATATTTCTGATCCCCTCCCACTGTGACTGCCCCCTCCCACTATGACTTCCCCCTCCCACTATCGGATACTTTGCAAATCGGATCTTTGAATGCTGTTTGCATCCCGCGCATATGCACATTGTAAAAGCGGATGTGTGTCAGCCTTCCCGCTTGGAAAACAGGCACCTTGCAGTATTATGAATTTATTATTATTTATTACAAGTGTGTGCAGTCCAGATGTGTCCCTTTAATAAAATAAGATAAAATGAAAATAGTGTTTATTATAATTGAGTCACATCATGGCTTTGTATATAACTGCTGTATGCTTAGACAGCGTTTACGTGTTACTGCCCCTTTAACGACAAAGAAATCCCATTCCAAAACAGAGATAATCAAATTGCCTGCGCTCCATCCACAGCAGCGCAGCCCTCGCCAATAAACCTCCGGTCACAAGCTGATGATTACAGACACACAGCGCCGGAACCGATCGGGGGAGGGGAGGGGGGAGTCATGCTTTTCATTCCACCGTATTCTCCCTCCTAGATCATCAAAAAACAGAAGAGGCTTCCATTAAAGCCCTTTCTTTTAAGTGATCGACGTAATTGCATTAAATGTCAGCGAAATCAAAACAAAAGAGTCGCAGTATGGAGCCAAGATCGTAAACCTTTCCCCCTCTCCACCCCCCACCCTTCCGCTGATTGAATTACCTGATTGATTCCAATCTAGAATCTGCTTATTCCAGTGTCATGTAGGCATCTAACGACTGCTAAAGGGGGCTCTGACCTCCATTGCAAGTAATCACAGCTTCATTGTGGGTTGATGTTGTTTTTCTAAAGGCTGAAAAAAAAAATCCATGCCAAAAAAAAAACCAAAAAAAAAAACACAAAAAACCCCCAACAACATAAAACAAAAAAACAAATACAACATAAAAATAAAAGAAACATTAACATTCTGTAAATCACATTTGCTACTGGTCATTTCTTGGAAAAGGCTGTAGTTATACCCCCTGGAAGATTGTCAATAGCTGCTCTGTGATTGGAAGGAGTTTTTTTTTTCTCCCTTTCCCCCTCTCTCCGTTTTCCCTATTTAAGTCGTGCATCAGGGTTAGCCATGCGAGTTACATGGAACCATGAAAATGCTGGCACCCTGAAGCCGTTGCTTTAAAAAAAATAAAAAAAAATAAAGCAAAACAAGGCTTTGTGCAGTGTAATATGAGGAAGAAAAAAAGGGACACTCAGCCCTGCAGAGAATGGCAGGTAAGTCAGCTGCTTACGTCCTCCGCTTATAGCGTCTCCCCAGCTACGTGAGAATATGTATTTTGTGGGAGAGCTTCGGCTCAGATGTTTCCTGTTGCCGCTGTTGAAGGATTCTGCTGTGCTGCAGATTTTTACCCTGTATTCTCCGGAGCTCTTTTATAAGATGCATTTCTCCAGCGATTTCTCTAATGAGATGCCATCTCGCAAGGGTTGCAGTGACCTGATTAACTCTAATGCAACCTTTCTCCTGCTTCTGGGCGTTATTTATGGATTGCCGGGCTCGTGTTGTTGCACAATGCCTCGTACAGCCCTCTTTTCCATCTAACAGCTGTCCTTCCCAGGGGAGATTTTGCTAAACATTTCCCGGCTCATCGTCATCTGTTTCATCAGGTTCTGCAACGCCTCGTTTTAGCTGCTCGTAAGCTGTCTCTGAAAACGAGACCTGGTAGCTTGAAAATCAACGCTGATGCACTGTGACAGAAGAGACCAGGTTAGGGTGACGGATAGCTCGGATAAATGACATCAGCCTCTCTTTGTGTCTCTATTATAATCTTCCACGAGACCATGTTTGATTGCAAATACACAAATACTCCCTGAATACATGTTGGTTGTTTCCTTACCATGCAACATGCAGAAATAATTCTATTATGCTTTTATTTTATCTTATGTTTACCCCTTCCCGAGAGCAAAACCTTTCCAGCTCTTGATTTATGTTGTGTACTGGGAATCAAAGATGGAGCATTGTCACCAGGTTGCTTGCTTGATGCTGTTTTTTTATCTTTGTTATTGTTCAAGAAAAGTTAGGAATAGCTGGAGTAACGAGTGTTTCTGAGATCATGTTTATATTGTGCTCTATGTAACGTCATTTGGAGCTGTCACATTGTTCTTGGTAGGCTGCGTCGTCTTGCAAACTTGCTAAAAGTAAAACCAATGAACGTTTTTTTTTTGTTATAGATTTGATGTTAGATAGAGATAACTGTGCAGTAGAAAAGTGACACTAATGTGTATAGGGAGACATTGTCATTGTTACGCCCTATATATTTACTGGTTCTATTTCAATGTTTAAAACTGTATTTCTAGCTCAAGTCTGTAATTGTGTGTTAAAGATGTTGGGGTGAGGAGAACGTTTGTATGGGGGAGGTCTGTATCGAGCTGTGGGGGTAGGAAGTCATTGTCACGCTTGGGTAAAGGAGGTTAATGTCACGCTTGGAGGGAGGAGGTCTATGTCGCGTTTGGGTGGAGGAGGTCTATGTCGCGTTTGGGTGGAGGAGGTCTGTGTCACGTGGAGGGGAGAAGGATAATATCAAGCTTGGGGGGAAGGTCTATGTTGAGTTTGGGTGGAGGAGGTCTATATCATGAAGGTGGGAAGAAGGATAATGTTGCCTTCAGGGGGGAGGTTATGTAGGTCTGTGTCACACTTGGGGGGAAGTCTATGCTGTACTGAGGGGAAGGGGGGTGGAGATTTAAGGTGAGGAGGTCTTTGTTGCGTTAATTTGGAAGAGGTCAGTTCTTCTATGCTAAACTTGGAGGAGCTCTATATATCTTTGTTTGGGGAGGAAGAAGAGGAGGTATCAGCCAAGCTCAGGGTGAAGAGGACTATGGTTTGCTGGGGGAAAGGGGGGGTTGGGGGTGAGGACATCTTTGCCGCGCTTGCTCCAGGCGTGGGAGGTCTATGTCTGTTTTTGGGTAATGGGAGGAGGTATCTGCCACACTCAGGCAGAATGCGGTATTTCTCAGGGGAAGGAGATCTCTGCCATGCATAGGTACAGGAGGTGGTCTGCGTTGCTCTCGAAGAAGGAAGAACTAACCGTAAATTTACTATACAAAACCTTTCACTTTGCCCGGTCTCGAATTCTCTTTCTGAACTACGAGCCTAGACCCTGAACACAATCTCGCTCATTGTGTCCCTGTTTCTTTGCATGCTAAATATAATTTAGGACGGGATTCAAAGATATGATTTATCAGTGTTCGGAAATCCGAATTCAGGCTGCTCTATCAAAGAATCCGAGGGATTACAGCGCTATCCACTCCCCTTGCATAGGAAAACATCCGAGACCCATACCCTTCCTTAAACAAAAATTAAAAAAGGGGGAGTCTTGAGCAGTTTTGCAAAAGACTGAAAGTCCTGATGAGCCATTACTTTGTCTCCCATAACTCTTTGTTCAAACAAACATGACATCATAGATTTAAATATGGCACCCACAAAGGGGTCCCAGATAAACTTTTAGCAGAATCTTTGGACAGAGTTGTTGTTAGTGCGTACACAGAATTGGAACAACACAATTACACTTTTGATTGTGACTTTCAGGAAAGTTATAAAATTCAATGAAACGACGCGATGTGCTTTGGTACAATCAAACATGATTGTGAGAACATACACACTTAATACAATATTTTACCAAATAGGTATCGTGTGATCAGCACCATAGTAGGGTGGAAATATTGTAGTGTGTACCCAGCTTAACACAGTGTTTCTTATTTGGAGACCAAATTCTAGGGTCTATCATTTCCATTCTACAGATGTGTCCCCATTCAGCTTTCAGCTTTCAAAATGGGAAAAATCCTATTATACATAGTGTGAAATTGCCATGTATAGCGGGAATACTCACTGGCAAACACTTAGTAAAATAAAACCACAAAAGCTCTGTGCTTACCTTTTAGCTTCCACATTTAACAATTAAGCTTTACACTCTATGCTGCTAAAATTGCACCATGGAGTGTAAAGCTGAATGTGGACACATCTGTATGTTTATTGCCCTGTTCTTACTTTTGCTCTGTTCTTTTAATGTTGATTCATGATTTTGTATGTAACGCAGTGTTCTGTATAACCTAAAAATACAAAGGAGAAATAAAAATAAAATTGATATGGAGCAACTGTAATATATCATGCTCACAAGGTCATGTATGGAACATTATGTTCCTGCAAGTTCAGTTGTGGTACTACAAATTGTTAATAGACTCTTATCTGAAGCTTAGAAATTGGCCCTGATTTACATCTAAGAAGCAGAGGCTTCTTAGGTGTGTAATTTCATGATTTTTTTTAAAACTGGTCAGCCTGACTACGCAATCTACATAGCCCTTAGGCATGTAGATGAACTACGTGCGGTCTTTAAAGACTGTACGTAGTATTTTAGGTAAGAGGAGGCGTGCCACGAAAGTTATGTAAAGTGGGTGGGGGAAGGGATGTAGGTTAGGCTGGGAGAAAGGGCTTGTCTATGTGAATTTTCCATCCTTAAGAGGGAAAATACGCAGGGTGAGTTAAGGTTGACTATGGCACTCATGGATAGCCGGGACTACTGTCCTGAGCCTGCAGCTAATGGGGGCCCACCATCGTTACAGGGCCAAATTCTTCCCTGCGCACCGGCCAGATGGTAACGTGGGTCTGCAGGCCCCGCCCACATGACGTCACAGATGATGTCACATAGTGGGCGAGCCCCGCTGGTGTGTCCCAGGCCCCACAAATTCTGAAGGTGGTCCTGGCTGGGCGTGAGCCTTATTGGAACATAAAAACCAATGCAAATAACGGGAGGGTTACGTGCGCTTCAGTGCTGGATCTGTATGTACGTACAGTGGGTTGAGTAGGGACACATAACAGTCAAACAGATATAGCTACACTCCTAGCTACTTCTTAATGATCCCAACACAAGTACGTCCTATTACACTGTTATGTATAATGGAAATAGTGGCTTTACTGTGTGCCAGCTCTTCGTTTGACGCAGCTCATTGCATAAGCAGCATTCCCATACCTTTAGCATTGCAATGGGAAGGTTACATTCTCAGACCCTGCAACATGACCCATTCCATTAGGTACAATTTAATCCACTCCTGTGCTTCCAGCTGTCACTCACCTGATTTAAATGAATTAACTGCTATTTAAAAAAACTATTTGTCTCTTCAACAAAGGTGGTTACCCTAGTAACTGACAGTTGGAAGCTCAGGAGCAGAGTTTTTTTTGTACCTAATGGGTCATGTTGGAGGGTTTGCATTCTACCACAATGGCCTTATGTAGCCTCTCGAGTGTTAGCTGTCAGCCATTTTCTGAACTTAGACATGGCCTATGGCTGGTGCAACTGTCGTGCCATAACCTGGGACTTCTTCCGTCTGTGTTAGGATCAGGATTGAGCTCATTTGCATGAACACTCCCCCTCCTGGACACTAACTGCAGTCATAGCCCCCCCCCCCATTCCATGCAGAACCCTTTCCAGACGGCGGATTAATGTTATGAATCGCCATATTTGCATGTATTGTTTTGGGCACGCGCAGTGTGTATGTCGCGCCATTAGCCATGTCTTCCAGTCTGGATCAGGCACAGTGAGTGCCAAACAAGATGGCGGACTATGCTCACATGACCTCTGCACCGTAGAGGTCAGTCATACATCAGCAGCCAGCTCTGTACTATGCATGGATGGTAGTAAATACACAATGCAGCCTTGGGGTTTGCTTTATGGTCATGCCATTGCATGTTCCTCAGAATGACGTCTCTCTGTGTGATAGATCCGCTTCACAGATAATAAAATCTTCTTGATATATCACAGGTGTAGTCTGGAGGTGATGGATTAATAATAGATTCCGTGGTCTGGCATTAAAACTTTCTTTATAGGCACTAGATTTCCTTGTTAATGAACTACTGTTACGATTTGCCACAATATACAAAAACAATGGGTTGCTTGTCCTAGTGTAATTGTTATTCCATGCTGTGCGCTATAGATCAGTATATGCTATGTAAGGTCTGGTGCTTGAAAACATGCTCTACACTGACACATGAAGGGGTTATTTTGAGATGAGATAGGAATGGACGTCCTATTTATGCCGTATCTCCTCTTGTTCCCCTTGTTTGCCGAGATGTTCTTGACAGGTCCCTCTTTCCTCCCTCCCTCCGTGTGTCTCTCTCGTCACTCCCCTCTTATCTTACCCTGCTTATTATCTTTTCACTTAGTATTCACCTTTCTCCACACGTTGCTATATATTTTACGCAATTAACAAAGTCATCTATGTATTGATTTTATAGACCTCTTTCTGTCTCGTATCTTATTTCTGTCTGTTTGTCTCCCGGGCTTGTATCTATTTTCTATCTTTATTTCTGACTCCTATTTATCTTTTATCTATCTTTACATCTTCTTTCTTCTCTTCCTTATATCCTTCCTATCGTGTGTTATCTAATTTGCATCTATCTGCTTGTCTTTCTATCTTCTCTCTGTCTCTTGTCCACCTTTCTTTCTTCTGTCTTCCATCTTTCGTATGGACTTTAACAGACTCGTGTGTTTAGAACCCTTCCTTAGCATGTCCACGCGTAACATTGTGCGAGTGCGCTGCTCAGTTGAGTGAAAGTGGCTGACTCAGTCCATACTTAAATAACATCAACTGACCCTTCCTCACCCGATATGTGTTTCCTCGATCGTACAGCGTCCACATACCCTACATATGGAATGCTGAATTTACTTGTCTCTGTACGTTCAGTGTTATAATGCGTAACCTCTGCTTTGAGCATGCTCAGTGTGTTTTCAGAGGCAACAGACGTTATTAGGACAGGATCCAGTCCCTTCTATCTATCTTCCTATTTTCTATCTACAATTACATCTTCCGTCTTCTGTTTATCTTACGGCCGTCTTTCCATATCTATCTTCCATCTGTCTTCTATCTTCTGTCTATCTTTCCATCCTTGGACTATCTTTCCATCTTCAGTTTATCTTCTATTTTCTATCTGTCTTTCTATTTTCTGTCTATCTTTTTCTTTCCATCTTCTATATTCCTATTTTCTATCTTTAATCTTTCTTTCCATCTTCTATCTATATTTTTTTTCTATCTATCTGCTCTCTTTTTTTTTTATTTTCTATCTCCCTATTTTCGATCTCTCTTTTATTAATCTTTCAATCTTCTATTTCCATACATCTTTCAATAGTTTATCAGTCTTATATCTGTCTTCCATAATTTTTTCTTTCTGCCTTCTACCTTCTGTCTATCTTTGGACTATCATTCCATCTTCTATTTATCTTCTGTCTTTAAGTCTTCCCTCTATCTTCTGGCTTTCTATCCGTCTTCTACCTATTTTTCCATCTCCCGTCTATCTTATCTGATATATTCTGTCTCTGTCCTTTTCATTGTGGGTAAGGTTTGTTGCTGTCTGTTCTCATTTATCTCCCTTACAGAACCCCTCCCAGTAACCCCTTTAACTCTGCTTTCCGTAATGCCTGCTCTCTCACTGCCATCCTGTAAGCTCTCTGTACCAAGCATTATATTGGGCTTTCTGCAAGCTCGGCATTTGTCACAATGGAACGAATTCACAGATAAGAATGAAAGAAGTAAGTGCAGATTTGCAAAAACATGCACCTAAGCGGCGAGGCAACTCCCACGATACTCCTATCGCTCCTACGGATTTTAGCTGACTTCCACGTCCATAGTGCTATCTTAACTCTCCATGTATATGTCTGTGCTTAAGTACGTGCTCCATTTAAGTGCCTCCCCCCACCCACTCTTCTTAACTTCCTTCTTACCAAGGACTGGAACGTCCCTTCTTACTTAAGTACGGAGTTGAAGTCCTTTCTTAATAGATTCTCTTGTATAAATCTGGATCTCATGCGTATCTTTGTGTTCTGGGCATGCGCAATTGATCCCTTCCTAAAATTAACGCACAGAGATTCAGCTTATTCTTAAGTGTGAATCGGGTCCAATGTTTTTATCGTACATTATGCATTGCAGCCTCATACACAGATCTTCCTTCCTTTAAACTCTGTATACTCACAAATTAACCCACAAGCACCCATTCTTCTGGTTTACTTTCACCATGTCCATCCCTAGAGGGCGCTATTTCAAATCCATGTTTGCTAAATAAAATACACAGATAGATGTCACCCACTGAATGTTTCTAGTGAACCAGGGCCAATTCTGCTATAATATTATTAAGAAAACAATCAATTTCAGAAAAATGAAGTAATGAAAAGGACATAAAAGAAAACTCAAACAAGCATATCTATCGATAATATATTAGAAAATCAAGTGTTCTAACATATGAAAATGGCTGCTAATTATCCTGATCAAATTCACAATGTATAATAGTTACCAAGGTCCGGATTCACAGTTACGTAGTTTTCGTTTTAAGAATTCAGCTTCAACGCATAGATAGCTTATTTACTCTATCTATGTACCATTTCTGTACGTAGCTTGCGTAAGCGCGGTCTAAAGATACATCTAAATACTGCGCTTACGCAATCTACATACAGAAATGGTACGTAGATAGCATAAATAAGCTACTACACATGCGTAGTAGCTCAATTCTTAAAACAAAATACGTAAGACGAAAACTACGTAACATTAAATCCGGACCTAAAAGAGGAGTAGATAATAATCCTCTCGTGTAATCACATAACTTAGTAACACTATATTAAGTCCTTCACATTTTGGCTCATTGTATTGTTGTCTAAACATGGCCTTATGCAACCAGCTTTTATATTTCCTATACCCATTATAATGATATGTTTTTATGTTACCTGTTTTTATGTTATGTTATTGCTAGACAACGCATTTTCTTCCTAAACAATTCACCATTTCTTTACTTTCCTCTCCTATATCTTCTGTTTTCTGTTATTCACCACTCTCCCTCAAAATGTATCAAATATTTCTCTTGACATTTTCTACTTCAAATGTATTTCTCTAAATTATTCCCACTGACACATCATTGATCGCGTTCAGCCACTACTATTTTTCAAGAATGCAATGCTAATTATTTAAGGTTACCTACAGAGCCTGCAATGTCACCTCTTCATCATCTTGTACCTCTTAAATCTCAACTGACGATCAATGCTATGACTCACACTCACCTATACGTACCCTCTTTATGAACGATATCCTGCTTTAAATCTATACGTACCAGAGTCAGTCCGATTGCTTGTATAAGCTTTTAAGTAGAACAGATAAAATCAGCATTCACTAATCAAATCTAACTTTAAAATCGAATGAAGCTGCAGCAATTTGAAATAGTAATTTTTATCGATTTTATAGACAAAAAAAAATATTAGTTATTGATCATTCATTATGAAATTATGCAGCCCCTAAGCCAGTGATGGTAACCTGTGACACTCCAGGTGTTGTGAAACTACAATTCCCATCAAGCTTTGTCAGGTATCCGCTATGCTTTTGCAGTTAAGGCATGCTGGGACTTGTAGTTTCACAACACCTGGAGTGTCACAGGTTAGCCAACACTGCCCTAAGCTATTAGTACTACTTACATGGATGGCTGTTCAATTAAGTGTGTGTGGTCATGTCACTGTAGTAATTTGGCTACACCCCATGAGCATGTTTAAAATGGATGGTAGTAGGTAGATAAAGGGCATCAACCACTGTCTAAACATGCACATGACACACATACATTGTCATGACCGCACCCTCAATGATAGGTTATATCATGTAATGAAATTCCGTCAATAGCCTTCTACAAGGCTCAGTGAAAAGAGATGTGAACAAATGAAGGCAAGATTTGAGGGTCACGGGGCAAGAGCCCCCGATTACTGAAAGAGAACACACGTATTTTCTGGATGCTTAGCTGATAAGAGTTGGAGCTCACAAGGGCAGAGGCATCTTTGTCACAACAGGTGTTGTAAAACTACAGTTCCTCCCAGCATGCTTCAGCAGTAAAGTAGTAGATTGATGCTTTGCAAAGCATGATGGGATTTCACACACCTGCAAAGCCACAGGTTGCCTATGCATGATTTATACATGCATAATGCATTTTACCACCTCCTAATTTGTTGGAAACAACAGTATATATGTTATGGTCACAGGGCCTGATCCAGAACTACGATGCATAACACATCTATGCACCCCCCCTGACACTCCCCCTGTCCTGCCGTAGTTAACTCTGTTACGTCGGCTGAAGGCTACCCTAACTTCAGCCGGTGTAACAGAGTGTAATTACACCGGGACCGGAGCGTAAGTTAGAAACCCTGCCTTCCCTGCCTCCCACCACCTACCTTCGCTAACTGTAGCATAGTTACAGCGCTGGTAACCTAGGAACGCCCCTTCAACCGTAACTACGCTACGGTTCCCTAACTACGCTCGGCAGCATCTGCCGGGTGCATGCGCAGATCGCAGATAGCCGATCTTAGGCATACACCCACCGTAAATACGGCAGCCGGCGTAGTTCTGGATCTGGCCCATAGTCACTAAATTGTCTTTTTTACAAATGTTTTACTTTCTTTTTCTATTTTTTTTTTCCCTCTGGTGCAACAAACTAGAATAGTCCATCAAGAACACGATATATTATTCATTGTACCATCTTTTACAGTCTTACACATTCCCATATACATTAGACAATGCTGTTCATGCTATAAGAATAGTGGATGTTAAATATGTGGCAAAAAATTTGAAATATAGTTGGTGTATACTTTTGCTAAATATGTAGCACTCTTTTTACACATAAGGGGCTGTATGCAGACTAACGGATGTATAATATATACGTCCGGTGTTTAGCGTTTTTTGATACTGCGCTTGCGTAGTGCATTTTTTATGTAATTTACTTATCTTTACCTTACATAGATTACGCAATCTACATAAGGAAAAGATACATAGATAACGTAAAAAATGTTCTTCGCATGCGCAGTAGGAAAAACCGCTAAACACTGGACGTATATGTTATATGTCTGTTAGTCTGCATACAGCTCATTATATGGTTTATTGACATTTTCTTTATCTTCTAGCCTTATATTCCTTGTCAGTCTGCTTTTCTATTCCAGATTTAAGCCCTTATTATTCACTTGAGTCTTTCTTCTTTACTGCTGTTTATTTTTCCTCTTTTTTTTTCTTTTTATATTTTTTCTCCTTTTTAATTTATTTTCATTTTTTTATTTTTGTTTTTATTTAATTTCCTTTTTTTTTTTCTTTCTTTTTTTTTTCTTTTACGTATTTCCTGCTCTGTAGCAAGTTAGACGGCCGGATGAAAACAAAGGGGTTACTAATAGAGTTGGATCCTTCAAAGTAAATATATTTTTGAAAACTTCTGCAACCATCACCTGCCACTATTTTACCCAAATATCTTTTTTTTTTTTCAGTTGTGATTGTTTACGTTTCATCTGACATTTATCACACTGAATAAAAATTGCCAACACCGGTCTATTGTTAGGAAATGAAATTTGTCTTTTTGCTGATACTGGGTTGAGAAATTAAATATTTTAAAAAATTCTGTGGCTTTAAAATCACTTTGCTGTTATTTTTAATATTTTTACCTTTTTGAGTCGTATTTGTGAATTCTTACCACTGACCAATGCACAAATGTAAATAAATTACACATATTTATACAATATGAGAAGTGTTCACTAAATAACTGATACACATAAATAATTTGGCCGTGGTTTGCCGCTTAGGTGGCGCGGTGCTGTCCGTTTTTGGCAGTCTGCCCTCAGAAAAGATGGCTTCTGTGATCACGCTTTTCGAACAGCGGATCAGTGACAGGTAGGTTTTTGTAACCCTAAACCTGACCATCCCCCGCAACCAGGTGTGGGGCTCCGGTCTCAACGGCTGATTTTTGAATCAGCCGTTTCCACTCAGCCAGTTACGAAGTGGCTGGGATTTCGATGGCATGTGCCTCGATGAGGCATAGCAATCGATCCACGGAGCACCGAAAGCTCCATGCTCCGAAACGGTAAGTAAAAATAGTCCCCCCACTCCTTTCCCTAATTCTTACCCTAACCCTCCCCTCTCACTACCCTAACCCTCCTTTCCTATCAGCCTGACCCTAACCCTCCCTTTCTTGCAGCCTGACCCTAGCCCACCATCTAATGCAGCCTGACCCTAACCCTCCATCTCCCATAGCCTGACCCTGACCTTCTCTCCCCGGCGGCCTGACTCTAACCCTCCCTACCCCGCACAGATAGCGTATTTACACTAGCCGGAGATGTAAAAACGCTATTTGCACTGCGCATATGCGCGGCAGATGTTACATTCCGTAACTCAGATCGCACGGATCAGCCTATTATCAACAGCCTAACCACGGACGAAGGGGCGTGACAGCCATACGACACTTGTAATTAGGCTTTGGAGGCGGGGAGAACCATTTAACAATATGAGCGTGCTTAGGTGCGGTTTGGAAAGAGTAAAACGGCCAAAGTATGTACGAGCGAGGGCAGTACATAGTAAATACGGTACGCGTTGATGCGTAAAGGGAACGTAGGTCTAGATCCGGCCCATAGTATCTTACAACAGAAAATAGCTAGTCCGCCCATTTTATTTATATTGTTAGTTTAAACCCATAACGGCTCTACTTGACCCTCAGACAGCCTAACACCGTACATTTATTACGATGGTGCATTTCTGCATCTTGATTTTCCAAGTATAATGCCTGTCGCTGAGCATAGTAAATTTTAAATGATGGTAAATTGGAGCATAATGTAAATAAGTGACCCAAAACTTTAATACCAGCTCATAAAGCAACATCTGAAAACAAAAACATAAAACAATCTCGCGGTATGACTCTGTGCCCAGACTTTAATCCCATTAAGAATTTTTGGAATTATTTCAAACGTTTCTTTTACTATTGCTGTTTGTTCAACCTTGAACATTATTTTAAGGAAAAAAACATAAGAAAAGGCTGTGTCCATATTGCTAGAATATTATTATTGTTATTATCATTATTATTATTATCATCATTAAAAATATATTTTTTTACTTTGTTTAAAAGATTAGCATCTTGTGTTTGATCCATGGTAAGAATTCTTTCATACTATATATTAGCAAATAAAACATAAAAAATTCAGAGTGAAAACATTTTCTTGCCACATGATTTTGCAGTCATTTTTTTATTTTTTTTATTTTGTGGTCTAGTATTGATAGTTGTGATTTGTTTTAAAAGCATGACATGTAAAGTTTGTGCATACTTAAAAATATATTTGACAGAAATACAATTCCTGACTTTTACACATGCTTAACTAAAATTATAAGTAATGTATGAAGATGTAAGTATGAGGATGCACCAAATCCTGGCTTCAAGCTCCAATTTCAACCAATTTTTTTAATCCAAATTTAATCTTCTCAAATGCAAGTTTAACATTGTTTTTGAAACATGATTGTTATAATGTTACTGTATATAATAAAAAAACAAAAAAAAAACTTTTATAGTATAAGGCTGTAGATGCAACCGATTACAACAAATTTGTAAAATCTACATGTGTAATGCTTTTTACAGTTGCTTTTTTTCCCCTTGTTTCATGATTTATTAAAATTTAGTTTTTCAATAATGTATTATATTGAGGAAAATAATTAATAGCTTGATTTAGAGAACTCTGACGCATTTATATTTTGTTTTTATGATGATGATGACAATAATAATAATACTGACACCATAATACAAAAGGCATTTACAATATAATTTGTTAAGTAGAAGAAGGCTGCTCAGATTGTAAATCACAATTTTTTTTCCCGACTTTAAATATAATACACATGACAATTAAGCCATTACCTGGTCAGATTCAAATTTTATAATTTATGAACTTGATAAAATTTTTGTAAACCTAATTAAATAAAAAATTTAATATTAATGCATGTATAATTTTACTTATTTTTTGTAACCCCACTCAATTTTGTATCTGAGATACATATATATAGCACCCCAGCACTCTTGCAATTAACCAGCAACAAACCATGACATTCTATCTTTAAAATAAAAGTCCCATCTTTGGGTCATATATCATGTATTTTTAAAGAGCTCACCCCTGGGAGAGGTCCTCAAGTCTCCTAAACAGCTACTTTGAAACAGCGCCCCCTGTCATCTGCTATCCCAGACATGCTTTAAACAAACAGGTTGAGGGTTGCTCAAATTAATTTATAGGGTTATCATATATCATATCAGTTTCTTTGATTTTTATTTTAAAGATAGAATGTTATGGTTTGTTGCTGATTAATTGCAAGAGTGCTGGGGTGCCTTTTTTTTGTATCTGTGTAAACTTCCCATACACCTTGCTAGCACCTGCTCTATATTAACTTACATATTGATTTGAGCAACCTCCATTTTTTTCCCCATAATCGTATTAGTATCAGTTGATATTTGCGTATTTGCTTTCTGGCTTTAGGAAAATGTGTTTTGGTTTTTATGGTTAGGCCTATGAAATTGTTAAAATGGTAATTATAAAGCATTCTTTTTTTATAAAAAATAATTTTTTAAGTAATGTGTATCAAGACAATTTTGCGATTTTCTGTCCCCCTTATTATATTTCTATACCTCTAAACATATACCTCCTATAAAGCAAATTAAACGGTTACTTTTTGACTGTCTGGAGTTGATTCAGACAGTATGTACTTAGCAATTACTACTTTATTTATGGGGAAGGCAGTAGAGGTTGGACAAGCTTTCTCTCACCTAGTCATATATGAATAAAACTGGAATGCACGAAACGATTATTTGTTTTAATTTTGTTTGGAGAAACCTGTTAAATGTTCTAAAAAAAGTATTTTTTTCCTGGAATATTTTGTTAATATTTAAAGGGTGTTTTAAAAAGTAAAATATATAATAATTTTTTGGGTTCCTCTACAAAAACACTCTATTTGTATTTTATAAGATAAATATTATAGTAGTGGAGTATTTTTTTACCCTTGTAATTATCAGTAATAAAAAAGACCTCAGTTATGTTAATATTTCCCCTAAATTAAACAGATTGTGTGTTTGCCCCTCTCAATAATAATAAAATTATTAAAATGAAAAAACTATTATGCATATTATATTGAATTGGCCAAACTTTACACCAGATCTTGTCAAAAAAATTATCAGTCTACCAGTAAATCACAGGGCTTTCACTGGTAAATACATGATCAACTGCTGTAATCTTAAAGGGTACGTGCTTGCAACATCATGACGTTTTACAAAAAGCTTACTTACGCTTTTATTTTTTTAATTTGTTTAAAATTTCCTTTTTCTTTCTTTCATTCACCCCAAGATCCCAGTTGGTTATTAATAGAATTTGTTGCCACAAGCTTTTTTCAAAATTCTTTCATAGTATTACATGGTCCAAAGTTTTAGACAGTAGAAAGTTATCATCATGTTCTATATTCCAGGAGCAAAATCGATGAGTAATACTTAGCTTCAGCTGGTGTTTATTGCTTGATAATGTTCAGCAGATATCCAGGAGCCCCTATCTGGATCAGCAGGTGTCCAGGGGCCCCATCTTGATTTCTTTTGAGCCAGAATCCCCTATTAGGTTATCAACATGTTTTAAGTAAGTTAATGGCTACTTCTTATATTATTCATTTATGCATTTCACCTATACGAATATAAGCATGTATTGAATAATAATAGTGGTATCACTATCACCTCTGCTCCTACCAAGCACATCCTTATCGGAATGTCTTGGCCTTGCACAGAAATTTATTGTTTTACAGAGTTCCTGAAACATCTGGTTTGAATATACAGTACATTAATAACACATACACATTAAACATATAAATATAATGGAAAATACCATCTATCTTAGGCTGCCCGGACACACCTAGCAAAACACTCATTTAACAAATCATCTGTATATTATTGGGTGCAGTAACTTCACTATGAAGTGTTTTTGTGTGTCATACGAAAGAGGAATATGAAGGATGTCTCCTGACCAAATATCCAAGAGAGAAAACTTTTACTTCATCGAATCCTCTCACATTTTCACTTTTTTCTAAGCTCCAACTTCTTTGCAGAATCAAGAAGTGACTAGTAAAAGGCCTTGGCTGAAGGAAAAATATAAATTACTTATTTACCCTTTCTTTTTTGTTAACTTTTATTATTATATCAAGATAAACAACATATTTTTACCCTTTACCATACGCAAACATCGAAGTAAAGTATGATGATTTTATAAAAATGCTGTGACAATAGGTCTATAGTTTCATTTCTGTTTCAGATTTTTATATTTGGTTATTGTAACTCTAATGTTGAACTTGAAGAATAGTCTGTATGTTTGACAAGGGTGTTCCCTAAGTATAGTTACACTTAGATTTGAGTTGTCTGAGTTACAGTATTTACCAATGAGTGATGAGGAAGATGATTGATTGGGGAAAACTTTGGTTGTGTGTTTATTGTGGATTATAATCAATTCATGTTTTTTTTTTTTCTTATAAAAACCAACGATCGTAATAGTGGTGTATTTGGCACACAAGGACCTGGACTTTGGTTTCATGCAGTTGTGGGTGTACGAACACATTTTCGAGTGAGGGTTTATATACTCACAGAACTTTAGCAAAAGATTTGCTAAGAGTCTCTTGGCCAATCTCTAAGAATAATAAATAAATGAGGACAGTATTGCGCTAATTATACCAAGGCTGCTAGCCTCTATGCCCAGGGATTCACCAGTGGATCCCTAATAAATGTAACTGAAGTGATTGTATGTGGTGTAAAGAAGCTGGTGCCACTGGGACACTTCTGTAATGTTGGCAGTTTATTCCAAAAAAAGGGGGGGGGGATATTATTGCCCTATTCCTAAACGCTAGATAAGGTCCAATGGGATCCTGAAGCTTAAAGTGTATTTTCTTTTTTTCACTCAATCGAACATGAAGTAGATTGGAAAAACAAAATACATTTATTAATACAATTGAACATAAAAATGAGCAAACTAGTAGAATTCAAAGTCTGTACCCCAGTCCACTGAAACTGCAGCGTGATGAGACCAAGTCCTGGAGCTGACACGTTTTGGGCGGTCCACCCTTTCTCAGAAATCTTTGAGAAAGGGTGGAACGCCCGAAACGCGTCAGTCCAGTGCCTAGCAACCACAGAAGCAACGTCATCACCTGCAGACCGGGACCTTTTGCACCGTCTTAGTCTACCATGAGTTCTCCATCTTTAGGGCATGGAAATTTTAGGATGTACAGAGGTTTGTATGGGTTAGCTTAGCAAAGTAATGCCCACTTCAGATTTCAGCTCTGCTCCTTTGTTGGAAGTCTCTTTGTTTTGTTGCTTGATTGGTCACAAGGTGTTTCGAACGATTTAGCAAGGAGCCTTTGACCCTCCTCAGAGCTCGCGCTGTGTGATATATTGGCTACAATATGACTGACATTCACTTAAGTTGAGCACATTTCAGAAGTGTGGATCTGATTCTTATCTGTCCAAAGCTATAGTAGTTCCATTATACTATAACAAAGTATTGTAGCTGGCTAAACTATTTATTTAACTATAGTATACTTCATCCTCCTGATTTGTTCAGGTTACACAACTGTTTATTTCACCCCTTGTGTTATGATTTCCCCTACACCCCTTCCGCCATTTTTCCACTTTACTTCCCCATCCGTGAACCCCATTTCCTTTACAATAATGTCCAGTGATCCACAAATCACAATAGGGACTGTATTTGTCCAAATAAAAAAAACCTGCAGATGATAGATTTGGTGCATCCATAGAGAAGATGTGTTATTTTTCTTACACATTCTTCTTGCCAAAGAAACTGTCAAATTTCGATATCTATATGATGACTAGACCACCAAATAAATGTATACATTTTTTATCATTTCCATGCAATTTTCAAGGGCCCATTGACCAAATGTTTAAATTAAAACTTGAAATCTATAGTCAGTTCAGCAGTAGGAATTCACAGCAGTATAATTTTCAAACTGCTGGATTTGGATTTATGCTTAAAACTTCTCACCATTTCTATAAATTTTAAATATTTTTAAAGATGGCGTTGGCAATTAATGTTCTGAAAAAGTCGCTTAAAAAAATCAACTCTGCTTTGTCTACAGTGAGGTGATCTATATTTGCGGCAGTGCATGCTTCGTGTCTTTTGAAAATATTGAATCTTGTTGCTTGCTAATTAAAGCAGTAAATGTTTTAAGCTGAAACAAAAGTTTTTACTCATTCTTTTTTTTAAGAAACAGGATGCTTTTTCAATTGATTTTCTGATGTCTACATATAGCTTCACCGAAAACTGGAGAATCTCAGAGATCATCTTCAAGGAAATGACAAAGGATACTCTCTCCGAGTAAATGTACGATTTAACTCGGCGAACTTTACTTTCATGCATCTATTTTTTTTTATTTCTTTTTGATTTTCTACTGGCCTGTAGCGCCAACAATCCGAATATTCACAATCCTCATTTAGCCTTCCTTGTTTCCCCTTTAATTTATTTTCACATATGTATATTTTCAAATTAGCAGGGGTTTCATTTGAATTTTCAAAGATTGTAGGAACAAACTGGATTAGTGTGATTGTTAATTCTCTTATTAAGGAATATATATTGATATTATTTAATGCCTTGGCTCAAATATGTTGTGTTTCTTAGTGTTTTATTGTTCTGATGATTTCTAATTTTAAAATATAAAAATTATTCCAAAAAGGTGAAATAATATTCAAAATATTTGTGAATAATAACATTATAATAAAAAAATGTATAGTTTTGTATTTTGTGGTGGAAAAAAGTTACTGATTATAAGCAGAATTAATAGGATGTTATTTTTGTTTATGTATATAATTCTCGGTAGTTGAATTGTGTCAATGGTATATGTATTTTAAATGTTTTTGTGCGTTTACAGTTTGTAGTGCAAGTAGTTTAGCACTGTGCCAAAGCCAATGTGTATTATTTAAATTGTTTGATATGTTTCACAAGTCTTTATTGAAGGCAGGAGAGGTAATATGTTTGTGTGGGTTTGTGTGAGAGAGTGAGCATTAGTAGAATATAAAATTACTTTATAGTATTCTATAGTCATCCATATCCACAATTTGTAATGCCAGAAATGTAATTTAG
>WWET01001605.1:149631-173929 GCA_011038615.1 Limnodynastes dumerilii
TGTGTTTGTGTCTGTTATAAGTTTTAGAACCAGTAGTTCTACTGTATTTGTGTGTTCTGTAAGTGTTTTTGCACCCCCCGGAATTTATTTATTTAGGGTAGGATCTGAACCCCAAATAGTGTTATTTTTTGTGGCTGTTGTTAAATTTTGGTTTTTGTTTTTTTGTTTTTTTTGTTTTTATTTACTTTTTTTATGTTTGTTTTTTGTTAAAGTAGTACTTTATTTTCCTGTTGTATATTAAAATGTAAAGAAAAAAGAGACTAATAATAAGATAAAATGCATGTAATACATGTCATTGTTTTATTTTATTTTTTTTATTATTTTTCATTTCATTTTTTTTTTTTTTAAATCTATAATTACCGTATTTCCCCATGTACAAGACGCACTCCTGTATAAGTCGCACCTTAATTTTGGGGTCCCAAAATTAAAAGTGCATCTTGTACATGGGGAAAGCCCCCTCTCCCCTTTCAGGTTTTCTTACCTTTCAGGATCATCCACCGAGCGGGACTGCGGCCAGAATATGACGCCCTGCGGTGGCAGAGACTGGGAAATGAAGTCCCGCGGTCACAGGCTGTCCCAGTCTCGGCCACCGCGGGACTTCATATTCTGGCCGCAGTCCCATGCAGTGGATGATCCTTAAAGGTAAGAAAACTTTGGAGGGGAGCTGGAGCCTAGACTTCATTTTAGCATCCAGCCGCAGTCTTACTCCAGAATGCGACTGGATGCTAAAATGTAACCCCCCCCCTGTATAAGATGCACCCTGTTTTTGGACACCTTATTTTTCCAAAAAAGGTGCATCTTATACATGGGGAAATATGGTATATGTATTGGGTATATGTGTTAACTCCTTTATATTGTGGGAAAAGCCTTATGTTATATCACTTTCAGCAGTATACACTCTGCTTAATCTAGGCTGTATCTTGATTTACAGAGGGCAATAATGAGATTCTGGTCCTGCAGCATAAATCATTTTCCACCAACGCAAAATAAAAAAGTAAAATAATATTAATATCGTAGTTTTAATTTTGTCCTATCTTGTGATCAAGTTAAACAAGTGATTACAAATAGCTCTTTGTTATCATGTTTTAAATTCACTTACCAAGTTTTAGGGGACTGTCTGTGGCAAGCCTAATGTTATTAAGCTACACCCCTGCTCGGTATTGACGCACACCAAATCACTGCACATTAGGAGGTGGTTTTAATGCCAATATTTACCGTAAAGGTCGTCATTGAGCCCTTCACCATTCATTGGACCAGGGATTTTGGGCATTGTTGCCTTTGAGCTTGCATTGACTTGCTCAGAGTCTGCAAAACTGACTGTCCTACAAATTCCAGAGGATGGAAACTGAGCATTGCACATCATGAGTCAGTACTGTGTGCTTCTACCTCCGACCATGAGAGGCCGCCACTCAATCCCCTTCAACCCCCCTCGGCCAATGGCTTGTTGCGCCCTGGTCCATAGTTTAAATTCACTGTTGTTTCACTAATAGGAGTTAAAATGGTCTTCACCTTCCTGCCTTTTTAAATTGAAGGCACGTTTACTATTGCAATGGACGCACAATATATTCTGGACCGATCTGTGACCCTCCAGGTGTTGTGAGACTACGGGTCTCAGTAGTTATCGGCTATATCTATGCAATTAAAGCATGCTGGAATTTGTAGTTTTATAACACCTGGAGAGATGGTTTGTATATACTAGCAATAATAATGCTTCACATGAGAAGCCAGAAGAGCGTTACTAAAGTTTTCAACACATTGATCACGTGCCACCCTCATGGTCTCATGAAGCTATGGACCCTCAGCCATTATCATCATCATCATCATCATCATCATATGCTTAGACATATCCTATAGCTGGGGCAAATATTCCGGCTTAAATTGTGTGCACTTACACAATCGTTTGGTTCTGGATTGAGCTCATTTGTGGGAACACGTTCCTTACTGTAAATGGGCTACATTCGTCCTCCCTCCCTATCTCCCATTTTTTTTCATGCAGGCAGTCACTGCTGTGTGTTGCCTTCTATTCCGAAGAGCCGCAGTTGAGTACTCTTCTTTTCTGGGCATTCACATATGACAATACACAGAGATACCCTATACTGCATGTCACTATATATGTTGAAGAATGGGTAAGGTATTGTCCTCTTTATTAATAGCTAAGAATAGGTGAGAAAATTACCATTATATAATTAATTACTACCATCTGTAAATTTGGTCTGCCTTTTTGCTTAGCTTTCCCATCAATTATTTATATTGAAGACCTTGCACTGAGTTTTGAGAATTAGGTAATTATTAATAAATTTTTGCTGCCAATGCTGATTTCTTATTTTTCTTATTGCTTTTTGTTTATGACAAGTACAGAATGCTTACACTAGCAACATCTATAAATAAAAGTATTTGGTGGGTTGATTGCATAGATGACCAATAATATAAATGTAGTAGGGCTGTCACACAGGCCTACCAGTAATACCAATAGGCAGGTTTAGGTAACCGGTCATGTAGGAAAGAAGGGGAGTTGGTGGTCAGCAGCATGGAGGGGCTCAAGGATGGTGGCTGGATTCACAGATCAGAATGAGTTAGGTGGGGCAGTATCCGCAACTAACTAATCTGATCTGCCTCCCAACCCAGCCCCCGTTTTTAGGAGCACTTAAGAGTGCCATAGGGCTTCCTTATCTAACCGTTCATATTTTCTTTCTTAAAATGGAAAATATGCACAGTGATCCCTTCTCCACGCCCTCCCCGGCTAATTTAAATCCCTCCCTCTCACCCACTCTTCTTATAAAAAGACAGAGGCTGCCGTGGCATGCCTCTTATTTATTTATTAACAGGTTTTTATATAGCGCCCACAGATTACGTAGCGCTTTACAATTTAACAATCTCTAGAACAACACTGGGTAATAACAGACAGACTGGGTGGGTAGGATGTTCCTGCTCGCAAGCTTACACTGTATAGGACAGTGGGTTTGATACATGAGGGCAAGTGCTATATATCATACAATGGACCAGCCAGGGTGTAGGGCAAAAGTGTCTGTGCTCTGTATGCTCCAGTCACACAGCAGTGTTAGTAGCAGAGATGAGAGAATTGTAGAAAAGAGTGTGGGGGGTTTGTGTTAATAATATGTTAAATGGCAGAAATGGTTGTTAATATTGTACTTAATGCTTAGGGAGGTTGTGGAATTTGATAAGCTTGCGTGAAGAGATGAGTTTTAAGGGAACGCTTGAAAGTTTGTAGAGTTGAGAAAGGTTGTTGCAGAGGGTGGGTGCAGCCCGGGAGAAGTCTTGCAACCATAAATCTGAGAATTTATGAAGTGCAGAAGTGAGTTGTAGATCTTGTGATGATCTGAGAGAATGTTCTGAGATATATCTTGAGACAAGTGAGGATATGTATGCAGGTGCATTATTGCTTATGGCTTTATAGGTTAGCAAGAGGATTTTGTATTTGATTCTGTAGGTTACAGGTTGAGCGTTTTGCCAGGAAGATCAGTCTCGCTACTGCATGCAATATAGACTGTAGAGGGGTAATTTTATACTGTAGGAGTCCAATAAGAAGGGCATTGCAGTAATCAATGCGGTGTATAATTAGTGCATGAATGAGCGTTTTAGCAGTTTCTTGTGAGAGATATTTTCGAATTTTGGAAATGTTTTTTAAGTGTATATAACATGATTTCGAAACAGATTGAATATAAGGCATAAAGGACAGTTCAAAATCCAGTGTAACACCTAGGCAGCGAGCTTGGCGAGTAGGGAATATTTCGGTGTTGTCAACAGAAATAGAGAGACCAGGTGGGTAGCTGTTGTGGGCAGGAGGGAATATTAATAACTCTGTTTTTGAAAGATTAAGTTTAAGATGGCGAGAGGACATCCAGGATGAAATGGCGGAAAGACATTCAGTTACGCGAGCCAGCACGGTTGGTGACAGTTCAGGGGTTTGATAGATAGATAGATAGATAGATAGATAGATAGATTTGTGTATCATCTGCATAGAGATGATATTGGTAACCAAATTACTTTATTAGCTGTCCAAGGGAAGAGGTATAGATAGAGAAGAGCAAGGGACCCAGGACTGAGCCTTGAGGTACCCCAACAGATAGCGGAAGGGCAGAAGAGGTAGATCCAGAAAAGTGGACACTGAAAGAGCGATTGGTGAGGTAGGATGTGAACCAGGAAAAAGCTATGTCCTGAATTCCTATTGATTGTAACATTTGTAAGAGAAGAGAGTGGTCAGTGTCAAAAGCAGCAGAAAGATCAAGGAGAATTAGAAGAGAGTAGTGACCTCTAGATTTAGCAGTAGCCAAATCAGTGACCACTTTGATCAGTGCAGTTGCAGTGGAGTGTTGAGAACGAAAGCCTGAGTGATGAGGATCTAGAAGATTGTGTAAGGAAAGGAAGTTAGTGAGGAGAGTATAGATAAGTCTTTCAATCAGCTTTGAGGGGCATGGGAGCTGGGAAATGGGTCGATAATTTGAGGGAGAATTTGGGTCAGAGTTTTGTTTTTTCAGAATTGGAGTAATCAGTGCGTGCTGGAATAGAGACGGGAAGATGCCAGTCTTCAGAGAGAGATTGCAGATTGTAGTTAAGGTTGTAATAAGCACAGAGGATAGGCATCCACTGACTTGTGAGGGTACAGGATCAAGAGGACAAGTAGTAGAGTAGGAAAAGGAGAATATAGCAGATATTTCCTCTTCATTTGTGAGATGGAATGAGAACATAGTGCCAGAGGGTGGAGAAAGTGTGTTGGACAGTATATTAGTAGAAGAGGAGTTGGAGGATAATTCCAGTCTTATGTTATCAATCTTGTCCTTAAAGTACGTTGCAAGATCATGGGCATTGGTGGATTATGCACAGGAGGGTTTAGTATGGAATTAAATGTACGAAAGAGGTGTTTGGGGTTAGAAGCCCGAGTAGAAATACGTTTTAAAGTAAGATTGTTTGGCATTATCCAGGGCAGTTCTATAAGTGTGATAGGTGTTTGTTTAAGTCAGAAAGTCATCGGGCAGACGAGATTTTCGCCAACGACGTTCTGCTTTGCAGGAGAGTTTTCTAAGGTTACGCGTGTCATTGGTGTGCCATGGCTGACATTTGAGTCGCCGTGGTATGAGGTGTAGCTGGAGCAACTTGGTCAATGATGTCTGCTAGTGTTTGGTTTAGGTGAGAAACTGCTACATCAGGAGAGTGGAAATTAGGGACATGAGATAGAAGTTGTTACACAGATTGAGAAAGTTGGTTAAAATGAATGGCAGTTTGCAGGTCATAAGGTGATGGTCCGAGAGAGGGTGAGGAAAGTTATTGAGATCAGTGGCTGAGCATAGCCTAGAGAATGCAAGATCAATGCAATTACCATCCTTATGGGTAGTAGAATCAATCCACTGTGAGAGGCCAAGAGATGAGGTAAGAGAGAAAAGCTTAGAGGCATGAGGAGAAGGAGGATCATTAATGGGAATGTTGAAATCACAGAGGATAACGGTTGGTAAGTCAGAGGATAAAAAATGAAGGAGCCATGTAGAAAAGTGTTGTAGAAATTGTTGGCAAGATTAACTGGGGGGCGATAGATTACAGCTACACGCAAAGGAAAAGGGTTAAAGATGCTAACTGCATCCTTCTTAAATGTCTGCGTGCGGTCTTTAAAGACCTAAATGGTAAGTAGATTGCTAAAATGACCTACTACGCATGCATAGTAGGTCATTTCTTAAAAGAGTGTTCTTAAGAAGTACCAGCTTTTTAAACTTAAAGTCTGTCCAAGGATTTTGACATTAAGCAGGTGACCTGATTCCTGGATTCTGACTTCCAAGACTTCTCCCATTCACCACCCTTCCATCTTGATCAGTTATTACTGTGAACCTTTGAAGAACCTGGATTCCATTTTTCTTAATGCCATTTTGATGCTCTCAAATTCAAATGGAAGCTGAAATCTCTACCAACATTTCCAAGAGTTTGGAAGGAACTGCTTGCTTATTTTTTCCCAGCCTGTTCCTTGTTGGTATTGTTTGTCTTCTTATAGAAGACAGAATTTCATGTGGTTTGAATAATTAGATGCTGGTTGGAGAGGTCAATGAGCAGACACCTCTATATTGCAGAAGGCCATGACATGAGATGACAACGTCCACTAGAGATGATTTACTTAAAGGTGACCATGGGTGGCTTGTACCTCTTTGGACAATCCTTTTGCTGTTTTTGGAGCTGACCACAGACCCGATATAACCATAAAGTTGACCATCATCTTAAACCACTCTATTACCATTGAAAATGGTGATTTCATCTGTTTTGAAATAAATTAAGCCAGGCATGTTGTAAGAAGATTGCTAACTGCTCCCAATCCCAAGTAATCCCTAATGTTTGCAGGGAACCATTTTGAAAACCCTCACCTGATCCATCTTGTGCACCCTCCTTTATCCAAGGCCACACATGTTAAATAGTCTTCATCTGACATATGTGTTCTACATCTGGAACCATTCTTGTGACCGTCCAGCGTTAGTCTGCTAACAAAGGACAGTTCCCTACCTTACACGCAAGAGTAATACTAACGTGTAGTCTACCTTCAGACAGCTTGCATTCATTCACTGGATGTGTCTTTCTAAAATTTTACTGGACATGTTTAGGACGTGTAGGCAGATTATTATAAAAGTTTTTTTTTTATGTCCGGGACTGATATAAAGTCTTTCCAGAAGAAACTTTTGAGGAAAATACAATATATAAACCAGAAAGATTAAATAAAATTTAGTTAATTTAAAGACTAAGAAACCTTTTTTGAATGCAGTAGGTTGGTGCTATAAAGACTACAATGCAGTCACAACATCTTAGACCCAGAGAAACTACTCTTCTGAATTTCCAGTCTTTGTGCTGTATTCTGAAATACATTTTTTCCCCGCATGCATTCGGATAGCGGTCTCTTTTCAATTCTGCACGCATTTTGCTGTGCCCAAATGGAATACATTCTGACCCGTACAGACTTAAGAACAATGATACTTCCAACAGAGAAGCTTGGTTGTGATGGCGTACCTTGTTACAATGTACAGATGTGACCAGATACACCTTTCTGAAAAACTGAAAATACCCGCAATGCATGTCATAAAAAGCCATGTATAGCTAATAATAGTGTTTTCACTCACCATTTAGTTTAAGGACTTCTGCTGAGCACAATCAATGGAGCTGATGTCGCCCATTTATACACACAGTGGGAGCTTCAGGACAGTAAGTAATACAAGTTTCAGCCCAGTCCATGTTATGAAAGAAGCGCCCTGTGGTCTCATCTGTACATTGTAGACGTGCCTACCGAGCCATTTTCCTATATCTCCCAGCATTGAGAAACTCTGAGTGCAGGATAAATAAGCCACACCCCAGTGCTGGCCAACCTGCCCACCAATGTGCATATTTGGTCAAGTCTCCACCCACTTTGCATAATCCCCACCCCCTTTACAGGCCGCAAACCTGAACCTGAAATAGGAACAATTGGGAAGTTTGATTTTCCATGCCCTGAAGATGTAGATGTTATAATGCGTTTAAGATTTAGGATATCCTTTTATTTATCCCAAGCATGTTTAGATTGTTAATTATTCCGCTTATCAACTGCTCATTAAATGAATTAATTCTTCCACAAATTTCCTCTCAAGCTCTAGAGCCTTTAGTTTAACAGACTATCACGGCCTTCCAATTGTGTACTCCCTTATTTCCTTTGCTCTCAGATCCGATCATTGACTAATTGGATTTCTGAACCTCGCCCTTCGTTACTGGGTCTGATGCCATTTATTACTGTTTCCGTTACAGAATTCCTTTAGATGGCTAAACATTTAGGCAACTAACTTTACTTATTGGAGGGTCCTCTGGTTTCTACACATGGGCTGTATTCACACCTAGGAGAGATCCGCACCTAACTCACCCATCCTGCCCCTAACCCGCCCCCCACTCGTACGTTATGGCACTTACGAGTGCCATAGGGCTACCTTATCTTACCGTGCATAGTGTCCTTCAATGGCTCCCCCACCCCGGCTAATCTAAATCCCTCCACCCCTCCCACTTCTACCTAAACACTCCCCGAGGCGGCATTAGCACGCCTCTTTCTACCTATACTACTCAGTGCGGTCATTACCTAACTGGTACGCAGATTGCTTAAATTACCTACCTACCTATGCCTAGTAGGTCGTTTCGGGAAACTCTGCACCTAAAAAGCAAAAGCTTCTTAGACGTGAATACGGCCCATAGTCTACAATTGCCCATAGTAAGTTAATGTTCCTGACTGTTGTGAATACAAATAGTCTGTACAATACTCTGTTTTATGTTAGTGATCTATAATTACTAATTAGTAATATTATATGTATTTATCTTGTAATTACATGTAAAAATGTGCTTTGTTGCCATGTCAGTGGTAAGCTATTGATAAAATACTGTTTCTAGTATTACATTTAAATGTATAGACTTCCAGTATAACTCATACACCTCCTATCTAAGCTGTCATTCATAGGGTTACTAAGGAGTTGATGTCATCAAGCCCTGCCCATGCTTAGTAACACTCGGGGCTTTAAGCTGTGATTTTCATGAAATCACTTGCCTGAGGCTCGGCTCTTCTAGGATTCTGGGAGCGATGCTGAAATTCTTTGAGAGTTGGCATCTGTGGTATAACTAGATATGAAGAATAGCATTATGTGTTCTTAGGGTGTGTGTGATAAATAACGCATTATTGTCGTTGTTTTCTCAGGTCACCATTTGCTAGTTGTGTCTGCTTGCTTGATTCTGCTATAGCCACACGTTTCAGCATTTAGAATCCACAATGCCCTTTCCCCCTAACAAAAACTCCCTTCCACCCACAAATGCCTATTTTGGAAGTAGCACCATCTACATATGCATCAGTCTTTCCTTTTTTTGGGGTGTCCGCAATTTGGGGCAGTTTTACCAAAATCACTGTTGGGATTTGTGCCATCCCTAAATAAATCGGTAATATAGGTTGCTTATGGGAGTCTCTAGTTTCAGATTAGTATTAAATAAAATAATTATCTCCTGAAAATAATCCCTGTTGGCCATAGAAATACTAATGAAGATATTTTTATAAGCATTCATCCTTTTGTGTAGAGCTTAATGCTCCGAAACACGTTAGTCACATATAGCTCTAATTTAAGGGCCTCTAAGGGCCTGTAACTGGAGATGTAAAGCCAAAATCTAGATGCTAATATTTGTCTAAGTAGATTCGTTTTTTGTTGTGGTTATAAGGTCATAAAATAAGAGAAGCATTTAAGAATTATGAATTAGATTTACTAAACTACGAAAAAATACAAAAAATTCTCCGATTTTAAAACTATAAAATCAGCAATGTAAATTTGAGGATTGCAGGCAATTGAATCGGACCCTATAGGTCTGATAGCCGACCAATGGAAGCCAAGCCTCCACCCACATTTCTCCAATCAGAAAGCAGTATTAAATCTGAAATTTAAGAACAACAAACAGGAGGTGAGGGTGAATGCATACAAGTGCATGCCTTGCGTTGGATGCTGCATTGTATACCGCAAGCCCGTCTGCACGTTTTATGTCTGAATCCCATATATGTATACCCATGTATACATGTATATCTACATCTGTAATGTCCATTGACTGTGGGGTTTTGCTGTTGTGTTGTTAATTTGTATTTGCTATATGTGTTGCTGTTTAATGTTTTTTTTGGTTGTAATGGTTTTTGTAAGTTGAGCCTTTATTTTTGACCCAGTAAATGGTAAAATGGTAAAAAAAAATTGTGGGTTCCCTCACAGAACCATCTAAATAATTTGCCCATTATAACTACCTGTCTTGATCCCGGATTCTTTCTTTAGAAAAGGAATTAATGTCATTTTGGGGGAAGGAAGTTCTTAAAAGTCATTTAAATTTGAAGGTGATAAGGGCTGGAACCAGACATACAATTTTGATGTAAGAAGGTCATCATGCAAAGGTTTTGGATGCCTCTATATATGCTTAATCACGCTATTAAGTCATTCGTGCATATTTACTTTTATCCACTCCCACACGCAAAGATGGGCTTTCTAGAGCACATCTTAAGGTCTACGGTTGAAGCGTGCATCTCAATCTCGATCGGCATGCATCAAGGAGGAATTCAACTCAACCTGGCCCATTTGTAGAACGGGAAAGCACCACAATCTTTTATTCAAACCCATCGAAGTTAAGAATAAATCAGAAATCTGGTTCCGGCCCAAATTAAGGTGGTTTAATAATGTTACATCGATTCCAAGAACGTTCCTAGCAAGTATTGGAGGTAGGAGGAGAAATTTAGCATCAATTCCAAACGGAATCTTCCCGGAATGCACTTTGCTGGTAATTGAATATTGCCTTTTATTTTGTTTTATGTTATTTTTTAGTATCTCCAAAAACTGAGATTTAAGCAAAGTTAATATTGTACCATAGCTAAGGGTCAATGTTGCTTTACGCTTGCCTCGCATAGTGTTTCTTTCATTCACCCATAGCATGCCTGTGTACGCCATATGGTCATTGTAACTCCAAGAATTCTAATACATATAATGTTATAACAAAGCAATGTTCATTTAACCGTAAAGAGAAATCAAAGTATGTTAACACGTGTCACAGTATGTATGTTTTATTCCAGGTTTTGATATATAAGCATATAATTACACCCCACAAATGGGTTCCACTGAAGAAGGGATTATGATTTGAAGATAAGAGTCTGTGGGTTCAGTAGATCCACTAGTGGCAAGCTTCCTATCTATATAGGCTGCCAAAAAAATCACATAGCCATAGATTTCAAATATACATTGTCAGTGGTTTTAATGTTTAATAAAATACAGACTGACAACTTTCAAAGTGTTTATGTAGGGAAGTAACCCTTTTCCAGATAGCTTTTGTCTCCGTTAAATCTAATACAGATTAAAGTTGTACAACGGAACAATTTGTCCTTGTATTAGCAAAATATAAAGTCTTTCTGAATTTTAAGTGAATGCTATAAAAAAAAAAAAAAAAATAGGAAGACTTTAGCTGTTGGTAAATGACAGAACATGTTGATTGACCAAGGCATATGTGTGTTTTAGTTTAAAGGAATATTTCTTCACATGCTGCACTGAAAAGCCATAGGAAACTGAAAATTGCAATGTGTTTGTTTGAAAGAACTGTGTAGTTTTGATTTTGCAACTGATCATTTTCCTTTCAGCAAGAGTTTAGGTGGCAGCGGTCACCTATCTCTTACCCAGATGACTGCCTTGTGCACAAATTTGGAGAGCCAAGAAAACAGAGGGCCTGTTCCAGACTGGAACCTAGGGCCAATGGCATATCTTATGTCCGCGTGTTCAGGACAGATGTGCGCGCAAGTGCGGCAGCCCAATGCTGCGTCCACCTGGGTTTGAAGGGGTGTTTCCGTTGGGAGAAAAGGGGTGGATAAACATAGTTAATATGCTGTAAGGGCCTGTCCTCCGCAGGTGAGCCCAGTCCATACCGGAATGTAATCATACCTGCGCACAGGTCATGTGTAAGTCCATGCCGCTACTGGTGACCGATGCTCCATAGCCTGTATCGGACCATGTTTGAGCATTTACTATGGGAACATGTCACAAAAAGCAAGGGAATGATGCTTATGCATTGTGCTAGATATTTGCAGTTTTTTGTGTTTCTTTAAATATGATTCATTTCATTTAATTTGGTAATATTTTGGGGCAGATTGCTGTGGCGGTAGCAACTCTGTCCACTGCATCAGCGGCCTTCCGGTAGTGGATTGCTGTGCAATCCGAAGTCCCGTTCGTGTGAAGATTAACCGCTCCCCTCACACTTACGGGACTTCCAGCGCAGGACCCTGCCTTAGAATTTACGCACTGGCCCCATGGAAAATGGGGCCGGTGCGTAAATAAGAATTGTGCGTATGGTAAGAAAGACCTTACGGTACGATTAAAATATGTCACGCCATCGGAAAGGCTTCCGGCACGGACGCCTGAATCCTGAGGTTCCAGATCCTGGAATTCTTGCACGTTCAGGTTGTCCATTAAGAGCCTGCATAAAGCATAAACATCATTTCCTGTATACATAACAGTGTTGTACTCTATTCTGGTGTTTCTATCACCGGGGGAAGAGCACAAACTTACATTGTGCTTGGCCAAAACGCGTCGGAACACAATCTGCCGTACCAATCCAGAGCTAGAGTTGTGTTCCCGTCTTGGTCGCTTTTGCCCTTCCCATTATTGCCGTTGGGGAGTATGAAACGTTCCAGTCTGACTCAGGCCCAGAATACAAAATATAGAATGTTAAATATATTTAACAAAGCATCTAAGGGCCCAATTCAATTAGCCGCACACCCGCGTTATTTGCGGTGCAAAGCTAATTCTGCAAAAAAAATTGTGGATTTTTATGCGCACCTTATAGAGGTGCACATAAAAATCGCTGCATTTTTGATACCGTAAATGACAGGAAAAAGTGCACCACAACAGAGTTTAACTGTTCGTCTTAAACTTTAAGAACAAAATCTGGATGAGACCCAGATTCACCCAAAAGAAAACGCTTGGGTGTTGTCCGAAACATCCAATCAGATTCCAAATTTCATATATCAAGGTAATAGGTCACAGGCCAACCTTGAATGTTAGATATGTATGGAATTACATATAGGTGTAACTTTGTTTGAAATTAATTCAGACACTAAAGGTCATTTGGACAGTCCGGGGGCGTTCATTTTGCCCCTCTAGTGCATCAGGTTGCCCGTAAGTAATTAATCAAGAGTTTTCCATAAAATAATGGCTAGAATCTGATTGGCTGGTATGGGCAACCTCCTGAGATGGAAGGGTGTGCCTCTAACCATTCTCTATCATGAAGAGGTGACTGTATGTGTTTGTGTATAATAAATCCTCCAGGTAAGTGCGTCTATTTTTTCAAGGTTTGTAGCTCTTATTTACCGGTTTTCTTTCTTCACTGTTGGAATGAGTTTCTTCTATGCTTCCTAATGTTGTTTTGTTTTTTGCATATTTGTGCTTTTATTGTTTTGTGTACAAAATTAAAGTTTTTGTGATGAAGTCCAACATATTGGACAATAAAATGTAACTCTAAAGCTGCAGTTAGCTCCCTGCATAGTCTATGTGCCTTCAATCCTTGCATTGCCTCACGGCGTAGTGCAATGGTTGACGGCTAACCCTTGGATTCATTGTTGGCCGAGCCTCATGCACCAACCACAATATTCTGCATTATTTACAGCAAGAGTAATAATTATCCGGGTGTGGGTCCCCGCAAAGAATGGCCCTATTTCGATAGGGCTGTTCTCTCCCAGCCAGTTTCGAACTGGCTGGGGTATCGATTTCTTATGCCTCAAAAAGGCATAGCAGTTGATCCCCGGAGCACCGAACACGGTGCTCTGAAAGGTGAGTGGCTAAACTAACCACAACCCTTCCCCTAATTCTAACCCTAACCCTCCTCTTCCATTATTCTAACCCTAACCCTCCCTTCCCCGCAGCCTTACCCTAACCCTCCCTTTTCTATAGCCTAACCCTAAGACCCCCCTTCCCTGCAGCTTGATCCTAACCCTCCCCTTCTGTGCCCCTAACTCTCCCTTCCTAAGCGCCTAACCCTAACAACCCCAATACTAAAATTCCCCGGAGAGGTTACTCACCTCTCCGTAGCTGTCATCCGGTGGGTCTGCGAAAATGAATGAGCGAGTATGCCAATCTGCACACTCACCCATTCATAAAAAAAAATTCTAAAATGGCCCCCTGTTCGAAATAGAGACAGCCGAAAAGTAACTTTCGTCTGTCTCTATTTTGCAAAGCGGGCCATCGGACCGGAGACTGCAACCGTAATTATCCATTCCCAATATTAACACCTATACCCCATCATTATTACATTATTTTACTAAGGTGCAATGAGGCTCTGGTCAGAAATCAAGCTACAATCTCTTCTATTTGTTAGTAACAGGTGTTTAGATGGCTTCCTCCTGTTTTTTAGTTCTTTCTGATCTTTAACAATCATTCACATCAGTTTCTGCGACAATGGGGCTTACGGTCTTACAGGACCGACTTTAGAATTGCGCACAGCAGCCTGTTTACGCTTTCCGAATGCGTAAGAACTCAATGACAATTAAGCATCGGAACTCCCAGGAAGTGATTCTAGATTACACATCGTAAATGTTTCTGACAGCAGGGCGTGAAGGGGGAGGGGGAGATATTTAAACCATTTTATTGGTATTTTACTATTATGCACAAGACCCATTTTAGGTGGGGTGAAGGTAGGGTCTAGCGTACGGAAGTTTCATATGTGCGAGGAGAGGGCACTTATCTCACATGTACGGAATTTGTGGAACTTACACCAGAGACTTCTGAGCAATGTTCTTACTTAATTCCTTTTCTGGTCCTAATTCCCTAATACACACTCACAGACAGACAGACTTAAAAAATACTTTGATTTATGTTGGTTAGCAGCCAGTTAACAGCCAGGTCATTAGAGTGTGGTAGAAAATCGGAGGAAACCCACGCAGGCACAGGGAGAACATTTAAACTCCACCCCGATAAGGCCTTGTTTAGGAATCAAGCTCAGGACCTCAGCGCTGCGAGGCAGAAGTGCTAACCACCTCTTGCATGCACCACCATTTTTACTTTTTTATTTTAAAACCCAGAGAGGAAAGGAGCTAAAAGCTGCTTTGAAAAATTAGTTTACACTGATGCTTTGATATAATTTTGCTAATTAATAAATCTTTCCAAAAGAAAATTGGATGTAGTCAGTTTCTCATTAGTATCTGCACCTGTCATATCAGCAAAACAAATGTCATTCTAAGCCTTCCCAGAATGGATTGGCTAAACTGCTGAACACACAAGCCGCCGCAGGCTATTAGCTGAGAGGCAGTGACTTTTGTGTCCCCCAAGCCTGAAGATGAAAGATTTCAATTGGATAAGGTTTAATGATTCTGTTTAAAATACCAATGTCCACGTTATATATAATAGAAGAAAACTAAGGCCCGGATTCAGAGTACCGGACGTATAACCTATACGCCTGATTGAGCAATTAAAAATTCCATGTGACATTCTCAATACATAAATGAACTACATTTTAGACAACTAGAGGGTGCACTGTAAATGTAAATGTACTTTCCCATACAATGTTAGATATCTCAGATACTCTTTGAGAGAACAATAATTCTGTTTAAATTTTGAATATTTTCTATAAAATCCATTGCAGACACAATGAGACATCACGATGAATATGCAGCAATTTTCCAGATGTCTTTGCAGATAGTGTCACACACACACACTTTTCTATACATTAATTTGGTTTTAATTATACTGATTTGCTTGGAGTGATTAGTGTGGCAGAGATGCCTAGCAAAGATGTCTATAAATCCTAATATTGCAGATGTTTTTTTTCGGTTATGTTTTCTTTAATAGCTCATATAAATATATATATATATATATATATTTTTTTTTATCTTATATGTTCTTTTCCCCCTGTCCAAAAACCCGACTATGTTTCCGCATTGTAAGCGGGGCGTTCGTTTCCTTCACAGTAAGGTCAAGGAGACGACTTTTCATGCTATACTAATGACATGATTTGTTCCAATACATAGAATTTGAAGCCCCCCTAGATATGGTTGGTTCTCCAGACCGTGACTAAATGTACCTTCAAGCTTTCATTAAGATCCGTCACATAAGTGTGCTCTGTGTCATGTGACATAGACTGGGCATCGGATTGTCAGGACGGGAGATAACCAGTTCTTAATCAAACCAACCAATGCTGCTTATCAAATAAAAGGGTGCTGTGTGTGGAAGCCATAACTACCAATCCAGAAGCAGCATAATTGTAGGTGACGGTGCAAATCTCAATGAGTTTTTTTTTTTTTAGCTCTAAAAAGCTGAATTTCATATGAGATCATTAAGCCTGGATTTTGGATACAATGGCTCTACATTCAGAGCTCTAAACAATGTTAGATCCCCACTAAAAATGCTGGATTATGCGTATAAGTTCTGATATTGGTGCTCGTAGCCTGCAAATTCGCAGAGCATGAAATGGGGGCATTATCCTAGGCTTTGTTCACATAATATCATTGAGGTGCTTTCAAAGCTTTTAACAATATTGGATCTCTAATAAAAATGCTGCGGGTACATTCTGATAAAGCTGCTCGTAGCGTGCAAATTCTCAGAACGTGAATAGCGGGCGTTATCCCGCACTTTTTTTTGTAGAGCACCCACTTTGCGGGAGTCCTGATCCAGTCCATTTTACTGTGCAGGTAGGTCAAACGTTTTCCGATATCTAAACCTTTAGGGGAAGGGGGAGCACCGCACTTCTGAACATTTCCTGGTCAATCATTAGGCTTACTAGGCAGCAGCTTAGGGCACTTGGCTTTAGGGGGTGCCATCACAAGTTCCTTGGGGAAAATTAAATTGTTAAAAGTGAAAAAAAAACTAATTTGGACTTAAAGGTGATTTATTTTTTGCCCAGCGTTTTCGGGCCTTCAAGTTCTTTAGCCTAGGGCAGCCATGACTCTTAATCAGGTCCTGCTTCCAGATAATCATTAGCCCAAAGCTACCACCACCAAATCCTCTCATTCCATACAGATATATGAGATTTCCAGTTTATCCCCACTAAACTAAAATGGGAGCGATGAAAAAAATCTGGATTTCTTGTAAGAACTTAACTCCACGCTCACTGTACAATTTGCTTTAAATCCCTTCAAATATCTGTAAATATCGGGGGTGGGATCCAGATCCAATAACGTCAGCCGCCTTACGCAAGCCACGTGCGTATTTTGGCCTTTGCGAGCACACTGCGCATGCACGTGGCAGATGTCGCACATTGTAACAATAAACGTATGGAATCTTATACCTTAGGACGTGACAACACTGAGCATTCGCGTATACCTAGTGAGGACGGGGGAGCATTTAAATTGTACAGTATGGGCCGGGTTGCGCACTTCTGTACATCAGAACGTTTTGCACACGTGCACGGAGATTGTAGATGTTAAGCAAGGGTCAACGACCCCTAAATCAGCTAAAATCCGCACAAGAGAGAAGAGAGGCATGGGAGCGCGCTGGCCTCTTGCGTGCGGACTTTAGCTACTCTGTACGTGTGGATCTTATGTCTGGATCAGGCCCTGGTCCTAAGTATCAGAAGTCTGTCTGCGTGAGGAGAGGGGCGCAAAGCGATTGCACATTCCCAACACATCACCCGTGTCTTGCACATCCAAGCGCTTTAGAATTGGACCTGAAACTCCGCTCCGTAGCATGTTTCTGAATTTTCCGATATGGACCTGTTGTAAATGAAATATAACTTTTCCCCCCTTTTAAACCAGCTGAAAATGAAAGTTTTTTGTTGCTTTACCTTTATGTTCTGTATTATTCAGTACGCTCTGTGACATTGAAGTATTTTCTTTTTCTTTCTTTGATTTGGTGTCTGTGTTGTAATTCCCATCCCCCCTCAAAGAAAACCCCCCAGCAACATGAATTCCACTGCCAACAACATATACCCTATCAGGAGAACTCTTCTGCTCCATCCCCGATTCACAACTGACCTTGAAAAAAGCAAAGACCAGGACTGTTACTTAGCTAAACTGTGACCCAACGTATCTGAGACTTTGCCTCAACCATCTCAAGTATCTCTGCTCATTTTCAATCTTTTGTTTTTGTCCATGCAATAGCTCCACTATAAATTGGAAGGGCTTAAGGATGAACTCAGGAGGAGTAGAGGCTGCGAAACAAGAGTAACTATTACTGATCGAAGGAGCTGCTTTCATTCGCAAAAAAGATGCTTTGCGCTATGAGTTTGAGCTCCTTATACTTCGTGAAGATTCCTGACTTTCATCTTCCTTCCTTAGCGCTGTCTATCCACTAACATATTTCTCTTATTAGCTTCTCTCTTGTGTCCTTTGGATATCTGTTTTTGTTTTTTCGTTGTTGTTTTTTTTTCCACGCTAGATCTTTACTAGTCTACTTGTTTTTTTTTATTATTATTATTATTATTTTTTTTAGGATTTTTTTTTGTGTTGTCCTAGCTCCATTTCACAAATTCTCTTAACTCGTTAATTTGAAGCACTTCTACTCACCCCGTTCTGTTATCCATGTGTACCTGTCAAAGCGTAAATGTTCATAGTCTGTAGAAGGTGTTATCTTGTAGGTACGGTCCTCTTCACATGTCCACTCCACCCGTTCCTTCCATCGTCCCATCGTCCGTCCTGAGTTTTGGTTTCGGCTTTGTTTCTTGAATTCAAGAAAAAAAAGTTACAAATATTTTTATGTTCAACTTTTTGATATTTTATTTATATTCAACTCTTGACAAAGTTCCTTCTTCTAATGAACGGCAATGAGTCCAAATACTGTTGCTTTTAAGGTTGGGCGATTACTTTCTAAAAATATTTTACTGATGCGTTTTTCACCAATCAGGATCGGGTATGTTGAAGGGGGGAAGGGTATACTTCTGTAATAATCAGTGCAATTTATGGACAGAATGTTTTGATTGGAGCATTAACAGGAAGGCCAATCAGAAGTCGCATTTTGGAGCTTGAGATTAGCCTTCCTGATCATGCGCAACACCCCCAACTCAGAAAACCTTAGTAAATGCAGTTATATATAGTTCTAAATTATGGGAAGAATTATAAAAGTTAAAGCAATGCCCCCAGGACTATATACCTCCAAAAACACATTTTTTAAGTGTTTATTAAAGCCTGTTGGGCCATTGTTGGATTTTCTTACTGCTGGCTTAAAATAAATTTATTATTAGTGTTGAGAGTCATTACTACCGCCAAAATAGTATCTCTAGAGACCCCCAACCTGGCAGTGCATTACCTTTAATCCAAGCTTTCAAGTTCTCTGTTACTATTATATCCTCAGTCATACATTATATATACAAAGTGTGGACTGTAAATACTGCAGCCTGTTAAAGCCTTTTAAAACCACCCGACAAAAATTTAAAAAACAAATCTGAACCAAACACGTGCCATTCCATCAGTAGAGAGTATCCGTTTCTTGTTTTCTAAACATTGTTTTTCCAGGAAGGACAATCAATCATTATACCATTAGCTGCAGCACCACTGTCATAAGATGTTCCATTACAGCAAGTAGGCTCTGTTGCTTGGTAGATTCCAACCTGTTGTGTGGATGTACATAATTTCAGTTTATGGGCTGGCTTCTGTATGGTGAGAGTTGACGTTTGACCATTAGAGGAGACAATGTGGGATGGGGAAAACCATTGGGATTGAAGGAATTAGGCTTTTTGGCCTGGATTCACAGCCCCAGACGTATTGCACATATGTCCGTAAATTACCGATAATAGCTACTACGTATGCGTAATAACTATTTTACGTAATCTACGCGTCGTTTAGTTACGTAGATTGTGTATATGCGGTCTTAAAGACCGCATATATGCAATCTATGTAACGAAACGATACGTAGATTACGTAAAATTATTACGCATGCGTAGTAGCGATTATCGGTATTTTACGAACATATGTGCAATACATCCGGGGGGTGTGAATCCGGGCCTTTCTTTTTTATCTTTTACGTCATTGACCAGGCAACGCGTTATCGGCAATCCCATTTGGCTGCCAATTCTACAGAAAACTGAAGCATCATATTTTGACTATTTTCTGGTGTCTCTTTATGCCCTATATAAATCTGTAGAATTTAGATTTAATTTTGAGACACTACTGTAAATTTTTTTTATGTGATATTTTATACATCACGTAAGCATAATTAGCATATGGTTCTTAATGCCATGTCCTTGCTCCCTGGGGAGTAGTAACTCTTAGGAGCTTGCCCATGAATTGTCTTCTATGCTAGAAGGTTTGCAGACCATTGCTGAGCAGTGGACTACAAGCCACTATAGCATGCATACAGAAGTGCTTATAGGCTGCTGCTGTTGCTTATACAACCCTGGTGTTCTTTTTCCAGGTCCAGTCCCGATGTAGCAGCAAGGAAAACATCCTCAGAGCTAGTAAGTAGATGACGATAAATGAGGTTGTGTCTCTCATGTCCTACTGAGGAGGAAAGGGATCTAGGAGTCATAGGACATAAAGGTAGACGAGCAATGTAACAAGGCAATGAGAAAGGCCAGTCAGATGCTGGGTGTAGAGGGAGAGGAATTAGTAGCAGAAAGAGAGAAGCAGTAATTTCACTTTATTAGGTCATTGGTGCGGCCTCACCTGGAAACTGTGCTCAGTTCTGGAGGCCGTATCTCCAGAAGGACATAAATGCATTAGAGACTTTGCAAACAAGAGCAACTAAAATGGTGCATGGCCTGTGTCACACACCATACAGAGAGAGACTAGAGGAAGGAACATGTATAGCTTGGAGCAGAGAAGAGCAACTAAAATGGTGCATGGCCTGTGTCACACAACATACAGAGAGATTGGACCAGAGAAGAGCAACTAAAATGGTGCATGGCCTGTGTCACACACCATACAGAGACAGACTAGAGGAAGTAACATGTATAGCTTGGAGCAGAGAAGAGCAACTAAAATGGTGCATGGCCTGTGCCACACAACATACAGAGAAAGACTAGAGGAGCATGTATAGCTTGGAGTAGAGAAGGGTCAGGGGGATATGATAGCAGTTTTCCGAATATGGAACTGTGAAATTCAGTTGTGTAATTTGAGTAATGTAATATATTGCTTCCTACATGTTTATCTCTTTACTCTCCTGTTTTAGGTCACAGTGCTGTTGACATCACTAAGGTTGCAAGAAGACACCGCATGTCTCCGTTTCCACTAACATCCATGGATAAAGCCTTTATTACAGTGCTGGAGATGACTCCAGTCCTTGGGACAGAGATAATAAATTACAGAGGTATGGCGGTACCTTCCTCACTCTTCATTTGCTGGTTTAGTAGAAACCAACCCTGCTTCTAGAGCCACAATATACAAGTTCAATCTACATCTGTTGTAGCCTTAACAATAAGTGCTCGTGGTCTGTATGCGTCAGGCACACGGCTCTATCTACCTCGGTGTGTCAGAGCGTAAGGTGTAATAAGATACAGATATGTTTTGTGAGAACCGGCCAGACCAACCGGGACTCTTCAGGGGTTTTGAAACTACGAATCCAGCATGCTTTGTGGCTATTCCAATGCAGTCAAGTTATGCTGGGACTTGTAGTTTAACAGCTTGAGAACCGCTGGTGTAGAGAGAATGGACCATACTCACACATCAGTGTGTGATCCGTAGGTGCTTATACACATGTATCCGCACCTAATTCCCCGCTCCCCTCTTCCGCCCCCGTTTTTAAGTGCCTAATGGCACTTACCAATGCCATAGGGCACCCTTAACTACCCAAGCATATTTTCCCTCTTAAGGAGGGAAAGTACGCATGGAGGTTCCCCAGCCCTCCCTTCCAGCCTAATTCACACTTCCCCCGACCCACTTTACGGAACGAACACCTGGCACGCCCCCTCTTACCTTAAAAACTATAGGCCTGATCCAGAACAACGCTTGTGAGCGAATTTACGCGTGTCGGAGACGTAAAATCGCCTTTTGGTAAGTCCTGCGCATGCGCACCATAGAAAATACGCTCAGAAGTGTAGCGTAATTGTGAACGTATGGGCCATTCACGTATGTGTCACGTAAATACTTACGTGTGGGCGTGCCAATTTTACGTTAGTACAAAAAACGTCTGAATTACGTTAAGTAGGCGGAGGGTTTGTATTTAAAGTGTACAGTATGGGCGTGCTTAGCTGCGTAAATACGTGTTGCCCATACGTACGTGTGCGTATCACTGCGGTTACGTTGGCAAAAGTTAAGGTAGGGTTTGGAAAGCGTATATCTTGACAAAATACGTACGTTCAAGGGGTGTGACAAGGGGAGTGTATAGAATATACGCACACGAAAATACGCTACGCAAATAAATGTACGGCAAACGTAGTTCTGGATCTACCCCTATGTGCGGTCTTTAAAGACCGCACGTAGTTAATCTGTATACGGGACCACTACATAAATTGCAAAGTCTATATGGCTACACATGAGCACTTGCTCTGTACGGAATAATATGCATCTAAGACGCATCAGCTCCTTAGGTGTGAATCCGTCTGGTTCAATGTGTTGAGGCATTTGAGAAACTGCTGGAAGGTCTGAAACTCCTGAAAGTCTTGATGGAATCCTTTATTATAGCATGGATCAAAATGTTAATAAAGCATGGAAGCACAGAATGATAAGAGCCACAGAGCCCAATTATTACAGACATTCGCACGTGTCTAATTTTCAGTTCCTGTATAACAATATTGCTAGGGTTAAATGACCAGAGGGGGGGGTGTGGCTCTGTGTATGAGGTCATCATGAGGTATCACCCTCCAGCAATACTACTAGGTCAACTACCATACCAGTTTGCTAACGGCACCTGTTCTTCTCCTAGATGGAATGGGCCGTGTCCTTGCCCAAGAGGTATATGCAAAAGACAACTTGCCACCATTTCCCGCGTCAGTAAAGGACGGCTACGCCGTAAGAGGTGAGCCTCTTCCTTGTGTGTGTTATGGAAGCATATTACATTTTCATTAAGAGATAAAGGGATAGACCTTGAGTTTCCGTTTGTGATGTTTAAATCTCATTCTCAGCTGCCGATGGCCCCGGAGATCGTTTCATCATTGGCGAGTCCCAAGCCGGGGAACAGGTGAGATTTTACGTTTCTTATTACTTTGTTTCGGGTAACGCCGGTGGTTAATAAAATATGGACAGGCAAATATAGCGCCTACAATGCCATCACATACACAGTCTGTTTTATGAGGTGCATTAATTCGTTATTTGTCCTTCATACATTTAGCGCTTATAGCCATAGGGACAGATCACGTGGTTTGTTATTCCGATGGAATGGTCATACTACGGTGGGATAATGGGGACAGCCAGTGGCGAATTTATGGGCGCTACAGGCCGGGCCTGTGGTGACAGGGAAGGTTTGCCACTTCACAGAATGGGCCCTGTGGGTCCTCAACAATATTGACCAGGGTCTCTAGCCCCAAGTGCATATCTCGAGTGGCGATGACGATGGGGGTTGTCACCACTGTGTGTTAATAACTTTATTGTGGCAGATTTTCACTTTTAGTTGTGGAGATCCCAATAATAAATTATGCTGGGTACACAGGCTTTGGGGCGTGATTTTACCTTTTTTGCATAGTCCTCATCATGCCATTCTATTGCAGTAGTTAACAACAACATTGCGCCCAAACTTATTCCCTATGCAATTGCTCAACACCGAGATGCTGAGCCCAACATGCCCTATTTAATTTGTACCTCTGAGAGATCCGAATTACTATAGATTTCAAAAAAAATAAATAAAATACACCCTATTATTGGTGCACTACAGGTCACAGCAAGCCCAGGCTGCCATTAAACACTTGGGCATGCTGATACTTGCAGTATTCCATGGCTGCCAGGGCATGCTGGCTTGTGTGGAACCACAAGCGTGGCATTTTGTTCACCTCTGTTGGACGCATTATGAACTCCGTGATGGCGTGTCTTGTGGTAGACTGTTTCAGAGGAGCAACATTCAGCATGGCGTCCGTCCAGTGGGCACATTGCATCACGGAAAGCGTCCATTTCCTTCTACCAGTTTTTCTTGAATAATCACATTTTTTGTATTTGTTTATTTTATTTTTTTAAACTTTAGCCAACTCAAACAGTGATGCCGGGGCAAGTGATGAGGGTAACTACTGGTGCTCCTATCCCGTGTGGTGCTGATGCTGTGGTGCAAGTGGAAGACACCGAGCTGATAAGAGAGTCAGACGATGTGAGTACCCAGGAGGCCGTCTGCAATGCGCCACTTTTACCCTGTAACGCCAATGAGCATTGCCCTCTGTTTCTCAGCCAAGTCTTCGTTAGTCTTACTCGTCATAATTTAGTCTCATGAAGGGAAATGGTTGGTGGGTAAGCGCTGAGGGCGGGGTTATGCAGATTGCATCGTTGCACCTCACTCGAAAGGGGCGGGGATTATTAGCTACATTCTAGATATTGTTAGGATGAACCCTGGCCATTCCATGACCACTGGGAATAATTTTATTGAGTTTTATGATCATTATTAATGGGATTATTCTCAATTTCTGGTGAATGACCAGTATTCTAGCATGTTTACCCACTCTTAAAGTTATAAACTTAAAAAATGTGTTTAATTGCATTAATTAGTAGCCTTAATGTAAAACAGATACAAAAAAGACACCCAGCACTCTTGTAATTAACCAACAACAAACTATAACATTCTATCTTTAAAATTAAAGTCAGAGGATTTGTTACATACATCTGCAGATATATGATAAGCCACCAGCCACTTACATTATACAGATATATGATAAGCCACCAGCCACTTACAAGGCTTCTCTGTTTTGGTCCTAACTCTCAAACTGTCAGAGTCCCAACTTTGGGTCATATATCATGTATTTTTAAATTGAGAGCTCA
>WWET01001605.1:174267-191051 GCA_011038615.1 Limnodynastes dumerilii
CACCAGCCCCTTACATTATACAGATATATGATAAGCCACCAGCTACTTACATTATACAGATATATGATAACCCACCAGCCACTTACATTATACAGATATATGATAAGCCACCAGCCACTTACAAGGCTTCTCTGTTTTGGTCCTAACTCTCAAACTGTCAACTTTGGGTCATATATCATGTATTTTTAAATTGAGAGCTCTCCCCCAGCAGAGGTCCCCAAGTCTTTATAACAGCTACTCTGAAACAGCGCCCCCTGTCAGCTGCTATCCCAGACAAGCTTTAAAACAAACACACAAAATGGAGGCTTATATCAATTTAACGAAGAACAGATAAATAATGTTTTAGGGTTTTGCTGAACTTCAGAGATGCACCATATTTCATTTAGTTTGCACATTATGGACAAATTCAGTTCAATTTGTGAACGGCATAACGCCAATTGGAGGCGCCGTCCCATTATAACTTAGACAAAGGTCACATGTTCCCGGCATGTAATAAGGGAAACATCTCTAGATGACTTCATTGTTATAACTTCCCTATTATTTTCATACTTTGATTTATTGATTGACAATAAAAGAAAATTGTTATTTTCGTGAGAATGATGCACAGTTTTTTATTTTTACTTATTTATTTTTCAAACGGGATGTGGTAGACCCTGAGTTTTGTAACTTATGGACAGAAATGAGGGAGTCACTATGCAGAAAACATGTCCCTAGTTTTTCTCTTAAGTGTTCACTATTGCGGGGAACGTTGGCGGCTTTTTACCTGCAGTGGGAGGATCTGAAGCCATTTTTATCTAGGGCCCATATTCAGAGTACCCAACGTCTTTCAGACCGCATTTACGCAATACGTAAGAAAAAGATACGTAGATTACATCAAAAAATGTCTGCACATGCGCAGTAGTAAAAATCGCTAATCACCGTATATATATATGTTATACGTCTGGTACTCTGTATACGGGCCTAGGTGTATATTGGACCTCAGTTTACGAACCTCTGTCAATAATGAAATATTTGGTTTTATTTTTTTCATGGAGCAAATTTGGTTTCTTTAACTTCTCAATGAACATGTCATTGCATTGGTGCAATATATTTATTTTTTATTATTGAGAAATCACATTTATTCTGCAGGGAACAGAAGAACTGGAAGTCCGTATATTGGTGCAAGCTCGCCCAGGCCAAGATATTAGGTGAGACTTAAACTATGTGAAGCTTACAAGGACCCAGTGTCCACGTTATGTTGTGTTTGTACGTATAACCAGAGGGCCAAATAGGCTACGGCAGGCCTGGCCAACCTGTGGCTATCCAGGTTAAACTACAACTCCCAGCATGCTTTTTCCGTTATCAGCTATACCTAAGCAGGTAAAGCATGCTGGGAGTTGTAGTTTCACAACACCTGGAGAGCCACAGGTTGACCTGCCCTGGGCTAGGGCCTCCAAGGCTCCGGGTGACCCGCTCATAAATGGAGGCCCTGTGTGTTGCCATCTCCACAGGTGAGGCAACGAGCTACGCTATGTAGGACCCCTGCTGCAGGCATGCTCTTCCACCAAGCAGATATTCCCGAGGATCCGTCACGGAACCTCTCTCTCTCTCTCACTATAAGAATCTCAGTGCACGCAACGTGATGAGGGGACACAGAGGTTCCATGAACGGCCATCTTGAGCCTAAGGGACAGATTTACTAAGCAGTGAGTTTGGAAAACCAACCAATCAGATTCTAGCTCTCACTTTCCTATTACACACTAGAGAATGTCAGCTAGGTTCTGATTGGTTGCTATAGGGAACATTTTCAGTTTTCCAAAACCACAGCTTAGTAAATCTGGCTCTAAGCACTGCCTGACATAGGGTCAGCTCTGCATACAACTAATGTAAAATATCACAGCAACTTTGTTGTTTTATCATTGTTTCCGGGGTCTGTGTGTATGTTGATCCTCTGAATTAATTTGGTACCTGTTGGGTTTGGGGGCATCTCTAGGACCATTGGACAAGATGAGCAGATGTTGGTCTGTGGTGGCAATCAGACGCTCAGCTAGTGTAATCCTCCCTGTTTCTTCTAGACCAATAGGCCACGACATTAAGAGAGGCGAATGTGTCCTGGCAAAGGGCACGCACATGGGGCCTTCAGAGATCGGTCTGCTGGCAACTGTTGGTGTGACAGAAGTGGAAGTCAACAAGTTCCCGGTCGTTGCCGTTATGTCAACAGGAAATGAGGTTTGTGCAGTAAGGGGCCAGGAAACGTGCTGTACTTTCTACATGATCCTCAGTGACAATGGTCAAAACATGAACGCGGGGCGCCATTGTGGGGACGGGTGTGCTTATCAGCTGAGAACACCCCTTTTTCGAAAGGGCTGTTTTCGAGACCACTTTTGTGAAGATGGAGCTCCATTTGAAACTTCCTGCCACCACACAGACAGGTGATTGCCGCTCTCTATTTCCCTGACTCCAACCCATATGCTAATTCTTACCCTAACCCTCCCCTTCCATTACCCTAACCCTGCCTTTCTCACAGCCTAACCCTAACCCTCCCTTCTTCGCAACCTAACCCTAAGTCTCCCTTTCTCTTTTCCATCACCTTCCCCTGCAACCTATCTTTGTCTCCCCTTCTCCCAACCATCCCCTCCCCACAGCCTAACCCTAAGACTTCCCTCCTCCCATCCATCCCCTCCCCACAGCCTAGTCCTAAGTCTAACCTTCTCCCATCCATTCACTCCCTGCAGCCTGACCCTAAGTCTCCCCTTTTCCCATCCATCCCCTCTCCGCAGCCTAGTCCTAAGTCTCCCCTTCTCCTATCCATCCCTTCCCCGCAGCCTAACCCTAAGACTACCCTTCTCCCATCCATCCCTTCCCTGCAGCCTAACCCTAAGTCTTCCCTTCTCCCATCCATCCCCTCCCCACAGCCTACCCTTCTCCCACCCATCCCCTCCCTACAGCTTAACCCTAAGTCTCCCCTTCTTCATCGGTCTGCTCACGCGAACGCCAGATGTTACGCATCGAATCTCTAAAAGTACAGAACGTGTTTCCATACTCGTTTGTATATAAAGCCTGTTTGTAAGTCTTTATCCAGCCCGGTGTTATCTCTCCGTTATATCTGTGCCGTTTACCTGCAGCTGTTAAATCCCGAAGACGACCTCCTGCCAGGGAAAATCCGTGACAGCAATCGCTCCACCCTTCTAGCGACAATTCAGGAACACGGCTACCCGACCATCAACTTGGGCATCGTGGGAGACAAGTAAGTTCCCTAAAAATACAGACAGAGCCAGTTAGCATGGAACAGCAAGGAAGGCGTCCACAAATACTCCATTAGAAATATTCACTTCTTGATAAAATATTGATTGAAATATAATCATTGCATTTAATAAAAATGTTCCAATGGGATCACATCCACTGCTTACCATAGTAGACATGGAATACCCTCCCATATTTCCATTCGATAGACCTAAGACAGGATTAGCCAAACTTGATTCAGAATGAACAAGGAGTCCGATAGTGATCCAACAAGAAGACTTGGCTCACAAGGACTGAGTTCTGGCCTCCTCTGTCATAAAATCAGCAACAAATAAATCCAAATGATTACGCTTTGATCACAGACTTATCTAAAGTAGAAGGAAAAAAAAGACAGGTCCGGAGCTCCATACAAACATTATATAATACTATGGGGCTGATCCAGAGCTATGGCCGGCGCACTAATTACGGCGGCCGCATGTGTAAGAACGGCATTTCAGACTGCAGCGGCCATATTGGGGAGAGGTCAGACTGCAGCGGCCATATTGGGGAGAGGTCAGACTGCAGCGGCCATATTGGGGAGAGGTCAGGCTCCCAAAGTAGAGCTAGTGGATGAAGCCTCCACATAGCTATCTGTGACTGTGCCAGTTAGATTTATTTTTTATGTACAAACAGAAAAACATCACATTTTGCTGAAGTGTTGACATAAGAAGAGAATAATCCTTTGAAATGCCATTCACCACTTCATTTAGATAATGTTTATTCCAGCTGTGACATCCTCCCTGTGTCACATATGCGAGCGACACAGCATCAACATTCATTTTAATTAGACTTTCATGTTGTTTCACGGCAAGGAAAGATAAAAAGTATTATCCTCTAGCATTGTAGTGTCTTGTACAGATGACAGCTAAGGATGCAGGCCCGTATTCATAGTACCGGACGTATAACATAGACGTCCGGTGTTTTGCGATTTTTACTACTGCGCATTGCATGGTCATTTTTTAACGTAATCTACATATCTTTTTCTTTCAGACCGCATTTACACAATCTACGTAAGAATAAGATACGTAGATTACGTAAAAAAATGACTGCGCATGCGCAGTAGTAAAAATCGCTAAACACCGGACGTATATGTTATGCGTCCGGTACTCTGAATACAGGCCGCAGTCATTTCATCTGCTGTGACATCACTAGCTCTGACCCAGTGTGCTTACACTCTACCTGTTCAGTTGGAAAAGTACTTTTCTGCTGCCGAGAGAGCACGAGGGGAATATTACATTCTGGAAAATAGACATTGTTTTTTTGCAGTACTTGATCTCCACTTATTTATTGTGGGACAGATTCCGGTGATAGTGACAGATATATATATAGAAAATAGTAAAGTTTTCTCTATTTTTCCCCCTCACAGCCCAGATGATTTGTTAAATGCCTTAAATGAAGGTATCAGCCGCGCTGATGTTATCATCACATCGGGTGGGGTTTCCATGGGCGAGAAGGTAAGAATGGGTTAAGATCCCAAGTTGAATACGTATGTCAGGACTAGGTCACGTGTTCCTGCCTTAATCCTGCTGTGTCTCCAGGGGTATGGGCAGTTGTGGAACTGTACAGTTGCAGTCCGGGTAGACAATGCAATAAGAGTTCTCAGGAGCTCCTACCAGTTAGTTGCTCGGGGCTCTTATAGGTGTGTAAAATTATAAATTAGCATAGTTCGCTATTACACTATAGCATGGTAATGAACGCTTCGATAACGGGCGATTCGGTTTGCCAGCCATCGCAATAATAAAGGTTTAGAGGTATGCAGCGATCATATAACCTTCGATATAAAGTGATCATCGATTAGTGGTTGCTTAGAATTCATAGACTTTCATAAGGAGCTAATTTGAAATAAAAACTGTTCGAGGAGCGTATTATCGATTAATAATACTTTCGAAATACGTACGCTATCGAAAACCGCATCTTCGAATGCGAAATTTCGAATTCGTAAATAACAAATTCGAAATACAAACTGTTCGAGGAGCGTATTATCGAATAATACTACTTTCGAAATACGTACGCTATCGAAAATCGCAAATTCGAACTATGGACGTATGAAAACCACAAATTCGAAATATGGACGTATCGTTGTTAAGAAAATTCTAAATCGGGACGTATCGCAGTAGTGAAAATTCGAATTGAAGCGTTCGAAATAGAGAATTTCGAAATGAAGACTTTCTAACCGGGAACTGCATACCCTCTTATAGACCACCTTCATCTACTGCAGGCCGACCAAACGACCTGGAGATCTGTAGCGGGATACAGTTGTTGCTTAGAATGGCTTATTTTCAACAGTGACGCATTTCGCGGCTGTGTCAGTGCCAGAAATAGTTGTAATGCAGAAAACTTCCTATAGGTAACAGGTGGTATGTTGAATGACCCTATTTCCACAAACAATTGAACCCAATAGCAGGTAGGTTAGGGTTAGTCTCCGGGACAGGGAGGGTTAAGGTTAGACAGCTATAAGGGGAAGGTTAGGGTTAGACTGCGGGACAGGAAGGGTTAAGGTTAGGCTGTTAGAAGGGAAAGTTAGGGCTTGGGTGCGGGACAGGGAGGGTTAAGGTTAGACAGCTATAAGGGGAAGGTTAGGGTTAGACTGCGGGACAGGAAGGGTTAAGGTTAGGCTGTTAGAAAGGGAAGCTTAGGGTTAGGCTGCAGGACAGGCAGGGTTTAGGTTAGGCTGTTAGAAGGGGGAAGGTTAGGGTTAGGCTGCGGGACAGGCAGGGTTAAGGTTAGGCTGTTAGAAGGGGGAAGGTTAGGGTTAGGCTGCAGGACAGGCAGGGTTAGGCTGTTAGAAGGTGGAAGGTTAGGGTTTGGCTGCGGGACAGGGAGGGTTAAGGTTAGGCTGTTAGAAGGGGAAGGTTAGGGTTAGACTGCAGGACAGGGAGGGTTTAGGTTAGGCTGTTGAAAGGAGGAAGGTTAGGGTTAGGCTGTAGGACAGGGAGAATAAGTTTAGGCTGCTATAAGGGGAAGGTACAGGGAGAATTAGGGTTAAAGGAGGGTTAACTTACCTGTCGCCATTGAAGGTTGAACATCCCCCGGGCGTTCTTGGGTCATTTTTTTTGGTTCACACTTTTCGCAACAGCATTAACGTGGTCTCTTTACTGTAGGGATCTGGTTTGTCGCAAATTAGCCATTCTAAGCGACAAGCCCATTCTCTCCAGAATCTACGAGTCCCAGCATGCTTTAACCGCATTGGCATAGTTGATACCCGACAAAGCATGCTGGAACTTGTAGTTTCACAACCTCTGTAGAGCCTGACTCACTGATTCTAGAGTAGAATCTTGGACTGACTTTCTATTTATTGCCTTTAGGTAGAAATATCCGATGTAAGGGAAAATATATGTTTCCAGTGTGTAATCTTTCATCCTAAATTCTTCTCTTCTATCAGGATTACCTTAAACAGGTGCTGGATATAGATCTTCATGCACAGATCCACTTTGGTCGAGTGTTTATGAAGCCAGGGTGAGTTTATTAATGGCCGGAGAGCCCTGATCCCAGCCGGAGTGTATCATGTCATTAACTGTCACAGTAATACTTTAGTTCCCTGTGGAGCTTGAGGGTTCCTTATTCCTTAAATACCAGAAGACGACACAAGACAGACAGTTATTAACCAACTATAGCATTTATCAAAAGAATAAAGCAAAGTACATGGATAATGCTTTGCTTTGGCTGCTAGACCGCATGTACGCAATCTACGTAACGAAACTCTACGTAGATAGCGTAAAATAGTTACTACGCATGCATTGTAGCTAGATTCAGGAACTTAGAGATGTGTGTTAAAAAATATGGTATTGTGAATCCGGCCCCTAATCATCTCTCCAGTCAGGTCAGCGGGTCTCTGTGGTCGGTGCAGCGGGTGCATCAGGTCCCCGAAAAATGAATGGGTAAAAAAAGATTTTTGACAATGGCTGCCTTTTCATAATAGAGACAGACGAAAATTCTACTTCTACAAGACACCATTCGCGACAGCGACTAGCACCTTTGCATCCCTTCCCTCCCATGACGCCCCCTTCAGAACGCAAGCTGTCCTAGCTCCAGTTACGTTCTGGATTAAATGGGGCATCTTACGGGCTCTCCGGGTTCTGGTCATGTACAGTAGAAAATGCGTCAGGCCAGGCGGTGTACACACCTCTGAATTCAGGCCTACGTGTTCTTCTTACAGCGATCGCTCCAGGCACACAATACACGAGTGTGTGAAACGATATTGTGTAAGTGTGTACCGGTCATGCCTGACCATCACACAGTACAAAGCATGGTATGATCGCATCTTTCAATCTGTAGATATTGTTCTATCAAGCAGTTTCCATTTAAAAGTAAGACAGTAAATCAGAATTTTTCTTTTTGAATAATCGTTATTTCTTTCTTTCAGTCTGCCGACCACCTTCGCCACCTTAGACATTGATGGGGTTAGAAAAATCATATTTGCACTCCCAGGTAAGAAAAATAAATGCTCGGGTATAAACTCAGATCAACAGAGCGGGCCAAAGCCAGCCCGAGATGCAAAAATAGCGCATCCCACGCAAATAATGGGCTTTGTGCATTGTTATGGGGACATGAGAGCGAAGCACAATGAGGTTACATTCACGTCCCTAGTCGTCAGATTCTAAGGGCCAGATTTACTAAGCTGCGGGTTTGGAAAAGTGGAGATGTTGTCCATAGCAACCAATCAGAAACTAGCTTTCACTTTCCTATTACCTAATAGAGAATGCCAGCTAAAATCTGATTGGTTGCTATGGGCAGCATCTCCACTTTTCCAGATCTGCGGCTTAGTATATCTGGCCCTAAGTATCATTTATGTAGTCTAGTGCATTGTGGGAAATGATAGCCGGCCATACACTGGAGTGAGTATCGCACCCAACAGGGAGGTGTCCGATAAAGGGATAATTTCCCTTTAGGAAAAGGTCCCAGTATCATTGCCACTCACCTCCTGCTCGGATTAATAAGTCTGGCTGATAGGGGAAGCGCTTCAGAGAGTGACAGGAGGCCCTTGTATCTGATTGGCTGCATGGGCCTCATGTCAATCTCTGCACTGATTGGCTGCAGGTCTTCTGTCAGTCTTGGTAGGTAACCTGTGCTGCTAGCTAATTGTCTGGCTGTAGAAACTCCAGTCAGCAGTGTGTGGCACCTCATCTGTCTGACTCCATAATTACCAGCAAGTATAGCAGTAATATAGTAATGGAAGCTGTGTATAACCGCCAATGCTAGGAATTGTTATCACACAGGCTTAACTGTTATAGTGACTGCTGAATCCTTATGAATCTTTTCTTTATGTCCTGTTACAGGCAACCCTGTGTCAGCAGTTGTTACCTGTAATCTTTTCGTCGTACCAGCACTAAGAAAGATGCAGGGAATACTGGATCCAAGACCTACGATCATCAAAGCCAGGGTATGTCCTGTACCGCTACCCCCAGCCACAGAGGGAGAGCAAGCCATAGGGCAGAGTATTGTATGTGTTCCCTAGGGGGATAATGTCACATGATGCGTGACAAGGAAACATCACAGAAAAGTGACTGGTTAGCGGCAGGTTTAGAAACGCTGTTTGATTGAGTGGAAGTCACATAATGCCATGTACAGGGGTGGATTGGAAACTAAGTGGCCCTGGAAAGATATGCTGGAGATTACGTGTGGTCGGGCTAATAAGTAATGTAAGCTTAGTGCAGAATAAATGTTAATTAGCCGCAGAAATATATAATGTGGGTGGGGTTATGTAACTAGAAGAAAAGTGTAATGACTGCTGTACAATGGTGGTAACATCATACTGACCCCCACTCTATACAGAGAGCATCCTACTGACCGCCACCCACTATAAACAGCATCCTAGTGATCACCTCCCAGTACTGAGAGCATGCTACTGACCACCACCCAATATAAACAGCATCCTAGTGACCACCACCCAAACTGCATCCTAGTGACCACTACCACCCAATATATACAGCATCCTAGTGAGCTTTACCACCCAATATAAACATCATCCTAGTGACCACCTCCCAGTACAGAGAGCATGCTACTGACCACCAACCAATATAAACAGCATCCTAGTGACCACCACCCAAACTGCATCCTAGTGACCACTACCACCCAATATAAAGTGCAGAATAAATGTTAATTAGCCGCAGAAATATATAATGTGGGTGGGGTTATGTAACAGAAGAAAAGTGTAATGACTGCTGTACAATGGTGATAACATCATACTGACCCCCACTTTATACAGAGAGCATCCTACTGACCACCACCCACTATAAACAGCATCCTAGTGATCACCTCCCAGTACAGAGAGCATGCTACTGACCACCACCCAATATAAACAGCATCCTAGTGACCACCACCCAAACTGCATCCTAGTGACCACTACCACCCAATATAAACAGCATCCTAGTGACCTCTACCACCCAATATAAACAGCATCCTAGTGACCACCTCCCAGTACAGAGAGCATGCTACTGACCACCACCCAATATAAACAGCATCCTAGTGACCACCACCCAATATAAACAGCATCCTAGTGACCACCAAATACAATACAGACAGCATCCTAGTGACCGCCACCCAATACAGACATCTCAGTGACTGCCACCCAATACAAGCATCTAACAGCATTCTAGTGACCGCTACCACCCAATATAAACAGCATTCTAGTGACCGCTACCACCCAGTAGAGCGAGCATCATAATATCTGCCAATCAATACAGAGAGCATCCTTCTTTTTCAATCTTTGTTCATTATAATAACAACAGTTTAAAGTATTAAATCGTCATTGAAAGACACGAATGTTATATAATATCATTACTGAGCAATGAAATATTTTTCAAGATAATTTACAATAAAGAATTATAAGTATGGTGGAGCAATTGAGCTAAGGTTATGATTATTATGATAATTGTAGAATAAAAGAGGAAAAGAAAAACAGGGAGAGATAGGAAAGAGAAGGAAAGGGTAAAAGTCAGTATTCTCATACGTAAGAGAGCATCCTTCTGACCACCACCAGATATAAACAGCATCCTAATGACTACCACCCATTACAGAGAGCATCATAATGAATGCCACCCAACAGAAAGGGCATCATAATAACTGCCACCCAATACAGATTGTGACTTGATTGAGACCTGTGTCTCACAGCACTGAGGTCAGGAGTTTTATTCCCAGACTATGCCTTATCTGTGTGGAGCTTGTATGTTCTCCCTGTGTCTGCGTGGGTTTCTCCGGGTGCTCCTGTTTCCTCTCACACACCAAAAACATGCTGGCAGGATAATTGGCTGCTGAATAAATTAACCAAAATATATGTTTGTGTGTATGTATGTGCTAAGGACCTTAGTATGTAGCTCCAATAGGGGCAGGGACTGATGCCTAGCCCAGATTATATGCCAGTATAGCAAATAAATAATATATGTATAGATAATAAATATTAAGCTGTGGTAAAGAGAATATATCTAATTTTTCAATAAAAAGTGTCTACTTAAATTTTTTGTACAAAGTAATTTTCGTCGTGTAAACATATCTGTATATGACGCCCATTCTGCGTTCCAGTTATCATGTGACGTAAAGTTGGATCCACGCCCAGAGTATCATCGCTGCATACTAACATGGCATCACCAAGAGCCACTGCCTTGGGCACAAAGTACAGGTCAGTATCTGCCAGTTATCGATAAACATTTCCTTTAATAGCCACCGGAGGCACCCTAACTCAGTCTTCCATTGCCCATAGACAGAAGGAAGGATGGGTTAAGTTAACTGTTACTGTGCATTCATGTCCGGAGAGCTGCTTGGCTTCCGTGTAGTTTATATTTTTGGGTATCGGTGTGTAAATCCAGCCATGGTTATACGTTTTTATCTGGAACCCAGGTCCTGACACAATGGAAGTGTTCCACAGTTGGAGTAATTGCATATAAAGGTACAAATCCACCCCTGGATAAACCTTGCTTACAATGTGAGGAGAGCAAATTTTTGAAACATTTCTGCATGTAGGGACAATAAAGCTAATTTTGCTACTCAGCAATATCATCCAAGCCGCTACACTAAAGGGGTGTGTCCTGTACCACCAAAGGGGTGTGCCCGGTGAATAGCTCCACCCATGGGTGTGTCTAGTGATGCCAGAACACTATTTCCCAAAAAAATGGCGGCATCATATTTATTGATTGTTATATTGTCAGTAAATAAATCCTTTCAGTGTTATTATGGTAACTATGAATAGGATCCGCTGACTTCTTCATCTTTATAGAAAAGATAAAAATAGGTGACACTGCAGCTGATTAGCAAGAGACCAAAGTGTATTATTTATTTCTTTCTCCTTTATTGAAGTCATGTTGTCTTAGATAACTGTCAGTCTTTGATTGTATCTTGGTCTCCATGAAAATGGCCGCCTCCCTAGGTGTCAATGCAGGAAAATAGGAGACAATTTCTAAATTCTGTAATTATCCCACAATGACTTCTGGAACCTCAGCATCAGGGAGTCAGGGAGATCTTCAGGGAGTGTCCCTAATATTCATGGAGAGTTGGCAACCATAAATTAAATGAATTTGCTCCCCTTACACTGCAACATGGGACTTGATTTTCCCCCATTTTTTGTACGCTCAGATCGGATATCATCTGTTTTTGCGTTCTGCGAATGTATCTGTGTTACCCCTATCAGAACTAAGCAATTTGCTATATCCGAACTGACATTTCCAACAGCTTCCAGCAGGGGGCAGTGAAGCTATCAAACGGGTATGGCTTTGTATTACAGTAATGTCATGGATGTCTGAATAGGGCGGACTTGCAATTTCGGATGTGCACGTATAGGAATCAGAAGTCTAGATCAGATCCCTGCTCAAGTATCTGAAGACCTTCGGCCAGATTTACTAAGTTGCGGGAAAGGAAAAGTGGAGATGTTGCCCATAGCAACCAATCTAATTCTAGCTCTCATTTTCCTATTACATAATAGAAAATGTCAGCTAGAATCTGATTGGTTGCTATGGACAACATCTCCACTTTTCCTTTCCTGCAGCTTAGTAAATCTGGCCCCTTGTGCCTTTTTTGGGGGGGATACACAATTACCTAATTACGGCCACTCCTCTCTTTCCATTAAAAAGTTTTGATTTAGATCAAAGCTCAATGTTCTTTTTTGTTGTCCAGGGGGCCAATTTCCAACTTTTTGTGCAGTTTCACCTATCCCCGGAGCGTCCTCAGGATATGTCTGTAATAATCATACAGTGGTCTCCATAATTCATGTTTGCAGCAGCCATAAAGGGAGGGGGTCTAGTTCTCAAAAACAAATATGTAGAATTTAAGGGATAACTGTCTGGCTAGCAGGGCGCTTACTTCATAATGACTCTACTGTGACCAACATCTGCAGTAATGTAATAATGCAGTGCTGCCATACAACCATCAGGGGGCACTGTGCTCACATGAATGTCCTCTTGCCTTGCCCGCAGGTAATCAGATGAGCAGTCGTCTGATGAGTATGCGCAGTGCCAACGGGCTGCTGATGCTACCTCCAAAGACAGAGCAGTACGTGGAACTACACAAGGGGGAAGTGGTAGACGTCATGGTCATCGGGCGGCTATGATGACAAGAGCCAGACGGAAGCTTCGATGCATGTCCACTTAACATTGACTGTATCCTGTAATATGCAACGGCACAGCTAGTTTTTATGATTTGGATAACGTTGATCAGTGTAGTCAACATCACGAACTAAGTCTCAAAAAACTAAAAATTTGGAAACAAAAGAGAGAGAAATGACTTTGAGGATTAAAAAAAAACAACTAAACAAATTTTTTTTCAAAAAAAAAAATAACAAAAAAATAACAAAAAAACAGAACAAAAACCTGTTATAAACCTTATTCTGATTATAGGCAACTTTTTTCCTTCATTGCAATTGCTTTGTGTGTTAAAATGCTAGATCTAATAGCAGTAGCTTTTAGTAGACAGCGGTAGATGCCTGCAGAAGTTGTGTTTCTCTCATCCTTAAGGTACAAATACTTATAGCTCCTAAACAAGGCTGTCTGCTTACTTTATACTAGCTTAGATGACACTGCTGTTTCCCTTATCAGTATGCTTCATAACCCGCTTCACAAGAGCGCTCTCTGCCTGTTCTTATCTCGTATAATGTGTTAATGTGCACAGTGCCAAAGTGTTTGCGCCAGGATAAAGAGTCCCGTCTTCTTAACGAGGAGGAGGAGACGAGGCGTCTTGGCGATCACTCCGCTCAGTACTATTGGGCATTTTTTTTTTTCTTTGAAAAAAAAAAAATAAAATAAAATAAAAGAACAAAAAAATAAAATAAAAATAAAATAAAAGAAAGAATCTTGCTTCCTTAAGTGCTGACAGCCTTTTTAACCAATACATTTAAAAAAAAAAATGTACAGAAAAAAAAATATCAAAAACTGATCTTGTACAGATGACCATGTACCAGCAATTCATGTGGAGATATAAAAAAAAAAGCAAAGAAAATATTAAAGAACTCTGTACCATAACATTTTCTGTAATGATATTGAAACAAGATGAATTAAATCCTTGATCATTATTTAAAAAAAAAAAAAAAGGTAAAATCTGTTTCTTTTATTGCTTCTTTTGTCATGTTATTTCAATTTCATTGTTTTTGGGTTATTTTTTGAGTTTTTATTTTGGTGGATGATTGAATGTTCCTAGAGCAGTTACCCCGGTTGTGTTGGGATAGACTCAATACTCTGGTGCAGCTAACTTGGCTTCACGGGTTTCGGGGTGCAGAAGTTAGCCCATCCCCTGATGATGGGTGATGCCCCTGGCTGTCATCTATGGTGTTTACGCTGTCTGAAGACCCGCTAATCGATAAAGCCTCTTCTGCTTATGAAAGTTACGTCGCATAAATAATAGTGGCCTCAATTTCACTGTTTTCAGACCAGAGCAGAGGAACCAGTATTAGATCGGAACCACCGGGACCGAACGCATATCCATGCGGAAGTGCCTACTGATGCCCGCTCGCTGTTATCTGCATCCCCTCCTCTCTTGTAGGGGTTAGGCATGCGGATGTCAAGGAATGCTCTACTAGTACGGAACAGAGGTCTGCACACTAGGAGATTCGTTGCGTGACTTCTGGCAAACGCATGCGCCGTGCCAAAAAAAACCACTCGACCTCCGCACGCAGCTTGCGGAAGTCAGGCGGAGATCAGGATTCCACAGTACAGAGGAAGAGAGAACTAGCAAAGCGCGTCAAGTACAAAAGAACACACTAGAGAGGGGAAAATAATTAACTGAGCAATATTAGAGTGCAAGCAATCATAAAGGGGAAAGAAGAGCAGAAATGAGTTATATCACCAGCACACCGCCATGCGCCCATCTGACCTGGCTGGAGAATCATGGTGTCTGCACAAGAAGGCATTAGAATACATTACAGGACATATCTGCTAGGAGGACATTGGTCTGTGTCTCGTGAGAATATAACAGCGGGATAATGGATCCGTTCTTTGTAACAGAAAGTAACATGCGTAGTGTGATACTATGCATGTGTAGTAGGTCATTTAAGCAATCTATGTACCAGTTAGTAGAAAGAGGCAGCGTGATGCTGCCTTGGGTGTGCCTAGGTAGAAGCGGAAGGAGGGAAGGCATTTAGATTAGCCGGGGGAGGGGCAGGACGGGTGAGTTAGGTGCGGATCTGGAGTAAGCAAGATATTCGCACAACCATCTGCCCTCATGAACGACCAGCTGTCTGCAGTTTATCATTATCTGGGAATGTCGTGTACTCCCCTGAGCAATATGTGTGTCCCTGCCGGTGAATGAAAGGGTAGAGCAGGGGTAGGCAACCTTAAACGCTCAAAGAGCCATTTGGACCCATTTCCCCCAGAAAAGAAAACCCTTTTGACATGTAAAATGAAGATAATATAACACTGCATATATCGGTTTTTACCTTTATGCTATGTACTAAAAAAACTATAGTGTGTTGCATTTATTTACTAATTCGTTTGCCAGGTGACAGTTCTTGGATATTACATTATTCATCAATTACTGACATATTAGTATTATTATTTTTTTTTTAAACTTTCTTTTATTGAAGCAGCAGATACAGAACAAGGAACATCAGCTGTAAACATACAAAAGCTGCTATAGTGGTTTTAAAGTTATTACAGCAAGGAGAACAATAGATTAGCATTCTACAATCATAATTGTAACCTGTAATAAAGAAGGGTGGAGGGGAGGGGGAGGGAGAAGATCACTGAGCAGGTGGGCATTGGAATGGTTATAGGAGACACACAGTTAAGGGAGGTTAGAGATGGAGTCTCACGGTTAACTAGGTTGTAAGTGAATCCCCCAAGGGGGCTGGACGGGAGATTGTAAATTGAACCAAGGGGTCCACACTTTGTAGTAGGCGTCCTCTGTACCCTTCAAGTAGGCCGTCATTCTTTCCATGCCTGCGACAAACCAGACATATGAGGTCAGGGAGCGTAGGGAGGGGGGGCTGGTTGCTTCCATGCCTTAGCAATAAGACATTTGGCTGCAGCCAAAACATGAGAAGCCAGTTTACGAGAGGAGGTTTCAGGGATAGGGTAGCATAATAAGTAAATCCAAGGATTTTTAGGAGGCGAACAGGGAAGGAGGGCCATTAAGAGGGAATGAACCATATCTCAGAATGGAGTCAAAGTAGGGCAGGTCCACCATATGTGAAAGAGCGATCCCACCTCTCCACAGCAGCACCAGCACCGGGGGGAGGAGGAAGGGAGCATCTTTGAGAGACGCTCGGGGGTGAGGTACCACCTATAATAGATTTTTCTACGCATTCTCTTTGATTTTGGTGCATATGGAGGATTTAGCAATGTTTTGGCGGACGTCTTCCCAGGGTTCATCATCATCGGGGCAGGGACCCAAGTCTCTCTCCCAGTCTCTTTCATGTTTATCCTGGGGGCCAACGTGGGCCTCCAGCAGGATGGCATAAACGGTAGAGATCATTCCCTGGTGAAGGGGGGCCGTCAGGCAGAGGTTTTCAAAAGTGGAAGGGGAGGAGAGACGGGCTTCAGCAGGGAGAGTAAGCAAATAGTGCCGGATTTGAAAGAAGTGGAAGGGGTTAGGGATAAGGTCGGGAAATTTCTGGGGGGGGACCAATTTTCTTAGATTTTCTGTTAAGCAAAAACAAGAGAGGAAAATTATTACCAATTGTAAATACAGTTTTATTCAGCAACACCTGTCACGAACTGTGTGGAATGGTGGGACCTGCCCCGGGTTTCCAGGGAAGCAACAGATGAGCAGGAGTGAAGTAAAATAGTGATTGACTTTAATGGGGTTGGTTGCACAAAACAGGAACAAGGGACAATAACGAACAGTCTTTGAATTTAAGGAGGCAGAGGGACCAAGGGGAATGGATGAGCAATAGTGAGGATAAGAGTCCGTGAGCAGGGGTACACACTGACAGGTTTGACAAGGTAGCGAATAATGAGTCCGGGTTGGTAGACGGTAAGATTGAGGTTGATTGGCCGAGAAGAATCCGGGTTTGGTAGACTGTAAGGTTGAGGTTGATTGGACGAGAAGGCTGGATTGCACTGTGAAATGGACCAGGACTGGATGGACAGGACCAGGAATGGATTGACT
>WWET01001605.1:198354-211591 GCA_011038615.1 Limnodynastes dumerilii
TGCTGGACATGATGGGTGCAGGACATGATGGGGGATGATGGGTGCAGAACATGATGGGGGCTGGACACTATTTGGTTCAAAATATTTTTTTTCCTGTTTTCCTCATCTAGGTGCGTCTTTTGGTCTGAAAAAGACAGTAATTTCTCCTAGCTGCACAAGCAATTTATAATACACTGGGTGTTATCTGGTTATTGCATCAAGTATTATTGTTTTTAATATTATATGTTATATTTTATGGATTAAATTGAATATCTGATATCTTTACCCTGTCGAGATTTTTTCTGCCTTATTTAGCGCTCCCTCAATAATTTCTTTCTACATTAATCAAAGTGTGAATGTAAAAAATACATTTTCCCTGACTAATAATATCCCCTAATGTTTGCACTTATCTCAAGTGTCCTATACTAACTGTGTATGAATGCAATGTGTGGTGTATTAAAAGAATAAAAGAGTGTAACTGACGTCATCATTTATATAAAAGGCTGCCCCCTAGCGACCGAATGGTCATTAGGAGCAGCACGGAAGAAGAAGAAGGAGCCTATCCCCGCGGTGTCAAGTACCAAAGAGGCAGAAGACCGAACCAGAACAACGGGGATGTCACTGCAATCAACCAGACCGTTAGTATAGGACACGGTGGCCACTGGAGGTAAGTGCAAACATTAGGGGACATTATTAGTCAGGGGAAATGTTTTTATACATTCACACTTTTATTAATATGTTAATGTATGTTTGGTGCAGACTGTTTTTTTTTTTTACTACACACACTACACACAGCGCAGCATGGTTAGAAGTCTTACCAAGCTGATGCTGATATTACTACAAGGCTAAGCAATGCTCAGCCTAGTAGTTCTATCAGCACAGCATGGCTATGGCTTTCAAGCATGCTGCGGTCAGATTTGACACACAGGAAAACACGTCAATTAGATTGACATGTGTTTTTCTGGCTCGCAGGGTGAATTGTCACTAACTCGCCTCTAGGCAAGGGCAAATTGCTAAACGGCGATTTTACTGCGAGTTTGTCAAAGCGACCTTTGTGAATACAGTGAGCTGTATGTGTAACATTGAGAGAATCACAATGGTGATTTTATGTTCTGCGATTTTCGAGAGACTTAAACTCACGTGAGTTTAGCTTTAGTGAATACAGAGATTTGATATTCACAGCAAACTCACGCGATTTTAAGCGATTTTTGGAAAATCGCGTTTTGGAAATATACCCCCAAATCCAGTAAAACTAATGTTTCAATGTTTGTGTTTCAGATGGTCACAATCTTTCCTTCTCCCTAAGGACGATCCCCTCACATCTCCACAAGCAATGTAAGAATGGAGACTGCTGCCAATCACTATTCATCTGCTGCACTATGGTCTTTCAGAAAAGACAAACCACACGTGGCTAAGGATACGGAATTTAGGATCGCACTGAAGTTACGATTGCGGCAGACTTGTGGTTCCTGTCAAAGCTCCCCAAATCACACAAAACAACTTAAATATTATTTCAGTGACTTTAGTTTGGGAATGGTAGGAAAAGGCGATCATTTCATTCCTCAATACAAAATACTTTCCTTGTTGTTATGTAAAATACAGTTTCATTGTCGAATATAATAACTGTTGACGTCTGAATAGGTATTTACTGTAAATACAAACTAGATCCTCAGCAATTGAATTGACCGTGGAACCACGTGGCTCATCTTGCTAATATTGTCTACCCCCAGTCAGGTTTCTATAGTTGTCACTGTAGAAAGTAATAAAGCAATATATTTTATCGATAAATGAGTACAGGATTACGTGTATTAGCATAGCCGCTCTACTCTCTGAATTTTAAATTCATGCGCAGGTTACATACGAACTAAAATAATTGAGAGGGCCGATGGCATGTCAGGACGACCCAGAGAACTCTTAATTGTCTACTGCTTATAGGACAGATAACTCTTCCTCACAGGAAGTACAAAAAGCCTCAAAAAACTAAAATTGTACTGATAGGGCCAGATTTATCAAATTTATATTTAAAATGTATTTTTATTCCACCATTATCTTCAGTATACCCTGTTTTAGTCCCTTTAATAGTACACATCTAGGGCCAGAGTTACTAAGCTGTGGGTTTTGAAAAGTGGAGACGTTGCCCATAGAAACCAATCAGATACTAGCTGACATGTTCTAGTATGTAAAAGGAAAGTGAGAGCTAGAATCTGATTGGTTGCTGTGAACAACATTTCCACTTTTCTCTCCTGCAGCTTAGTAAATCTGGCCCGTTGTGTTAAAAGTAATTCCCTGGTAAGTTGTTCACAGCAGTGCACAAATTCTATGGTTTTCAGTTTTAAGTTAGGTAAATAATATCTATGGTATAATGATGCTAATGGAAGTAACCTAGTAAAATAACTTGTGTACCCGGTTTTCTAAGGAGCATAACAATACCGTTGGCAATAATATGTTTTTAATATGTTGTATATGATATTTTTTTATTCTACTTTGTTGAGCTACTTTACAAATAATAAAGTTAATTGATTAGTGATCCAATATCACAGCGTCTTCACAAGTCCGAATCCGGTTCAATAAGTGACCCTTTGGACGTGTAAAGGACTTCCATTACCCAGGGTCTACCTTGATGCTTTCGACACCAGTGAATGGCACATGGTGGCGGTTCAGGAGTCTGGATGAATACTTCAAGCAAGGGATACTTATACCTACCAGCTGTCTGGTTCTTCATGGGACTGTTCTGATTAGCATCCCCTGAAAGAGGTGGGGCTTATGGGAAAGTAGGCAAAGTTTTTACCAAATATGGACATTTGTGGGCAGAAATGGGTGGAGTTTGGCCTGAAACAAAGTGTGACTTATTTTGTCCCACTTTTGAGAGTACATGTTGGGAGCTAAGTATACTGTTCATTATATTAGCAATTGCACCCCAGTGGCTCTCTAGGAAGGCGTGGGAAGTGTCAAGTGTCTTAAGTCAGGATGGGTTGCACTGGGATCCGATTGGGTAGAAAAGCAAAGAATGGAAAAGCTGCCGCAATATGGTCAAAATGCACGAAATATTGGGGAAAATTAGATATCTGTATGTGGTCCTATATTATGGATTGCAAATGGTATTTAGGATTTAGGACTATTAATAGAGTACATTAAAATTATATAACAGCCACAACTATCCATTGCGTTCTATACTGCCTGCACCCGATTTAGGAGATATAGAAGCTGACACTGTAAAAATAATTAAACTAAGGACGTTGTTCTTAATATTTTCTACACTGTACAAAAGTATGTTATCCTCAATAATGCATCATCAGATAATGCAATACAGATTCCCAACCAGCAGGTGGCGCTATATTCACACCTCATACAGGGAAGGCTCAATGCAAGGTACATGGGTGGCCAGTAAGCCACACGCAGTGCTAAATCTCGCGATGCTTTAAGTTGCACGCTGTCCTAAATCCCGAGTGATATGCGCTACGGTAACACCCTGGGTAACGACTCTATCCAAGCGGTGCAACTCCCGCAACAAGTGGGCACCAGCCTGGTCTCACAATAGCCAGAAATACCGCGCATGCGTTCATCAACTGCTTGATGCGCATGCACGGAATGTAAAAAAACAAAACAAAAAAAAAACATGCGTAGTGGCAGGCTTCCGTGCGCAATGCCAGTTTGTCTCGCACATGCGCAGTGATAGTCTTCCACGCACATGCGCAGTGGGTGCTTGTGAAGTCCGGGACGGGGGAGACACCCGCGTCAGTGCCCTGACGTTCCTTGCGCAGAGAGACAACGTCACGGTCCCGGCTCTTTACCGTGCTGCCGGGAGGAGGAGGAAGAGGAAGTCTGTGAGTCCTGGTGACTAGCGGCAGTAGAACAGGTGAGTGGCTGAGCGCGGCTCCATGACACAGGTAGACCACCTGTGGCTGCTGGGGAACTACAACTCCCAGAGTCCCCTTCATTCACAGCATAGCAGCACCTGCTGGGACTTGTAGTCCACACAGGGCTCTAATAACAGCAGCTTACCCACAGTCCAGCCTGTGTGTGACCTGTTGCAAGAGTTTGTGGACTTCTTCCCTGTGCTGGCAGCCATGGCAGAGGCCTCCAGTCACAGCCCATGCAGATGGCACAGAGCAGTCCCTGAGTCCTTATTAGTCCCTATGAGTCATCAGGAGGTCCCTTTACCGTCCTGCATATCACTGTGTGGGGTCAGGTCCACTACAGGCAGCCAGCTTTTGCTCAGGGCAGGTCAGTTGCCATCATAATCCTCCTAAGGGTTACCCAAGTCCTGTGACTGTACCTTGTGTCACCTAGTTGCACCCACATGCCTCCATGCAGCAGCACCCCTCCCAGTGCAGGGTGCACAGGTGACACTGACACATGCTATTGTGGTATCTGTAACCAGGAGGGAGGTATAGTTCTGTCACCATCAGCGATTGTGTGTAACCACTGTGCTGATAACAAAACAATAGTGACCTTTTCCTTATTTTTACTTACGTTTCTAAAGACAGATCAAACATTGTTATCCTATCCTGGAGAGTATAAATGCCATAGATTTACCCAGTGATGAGTAAGATGTGCCCCCCTCTGGTTTTGTGCTTGAGCTCACGTTTGTTATAACTTGTAACACTTGTCAGATGCTGCTGGTGGTGACCTTTTCCTTGATTAAATGTTTTATTTGAACTTTTTCTATTGATTATATGTAATGTGTGGCTCTTTGAATAGGTAACAAACGCTGGCTTAATTGCTTCCTTCTGCACTTCAACTGAACACTATTTTAATTCTACTTCTTGAAATGTTTATGTAACGCTCCTGTAGTCTTGCATTGAGTTGTTAATGAAAAGCAGTTTGCCTAAAGTTCAGTAATTGTCTAAAACCCCCTCACCCATCAGCTATAGAATGCAAGTTCCTACGATCAGGACTTTTTTTTATATTCACTTATGGCAAATGTCATATCTCATCCACCCTGTTCTTCTCGTTCAGCCTGGTATTGTAGTTTATTAGACGTTGTTATTTCATTGTCCTGTCATGTCTTGTTCTTTGCTATGGTGTATGCCTTGTATGTAGGTGAGCATTGTTTGAGATATCCTAAAAAAAATGGGTTATTATTAATGTGTGCTGCAAGTTATTTGTAAAAGCTATTGATCCACTTAATGCTTTCATCACAATTGTTCAACTGAATGTGTGTGTGTAATATATATATATCTCTTTATATGTCTTTATATGTCGCCACAAGGTATATAATAAGTTAAAATCTGTACCCTACTGTCCTTAATAATCGCTATCACATTTCAGTATATTATTTCCCTACCATATTTCATATACTTAAGTCTGTTATCAGATTCTATTCATTTTATCTTGGAGTCTTATTAAACTTTATATGATTGTGTTGTGTGTCTGTCCTATTTAAAGTTTCCTACTCAGAGTTTGACCTCATATGTTTTAATATACACAACTTTAAAAAAAAAAAAAAAAAAAAAAAGTTTGTGTAAAGTTGTGGATGTCCTGATGATTTATAAGACCTTAGATACCCACTAAATAATGTCAGGAATGTTCTGTTATCTTGATCTAGGTCTATAAGACCTTGATAGTAAAAGAGTTCTTTATTCACATCTGACGACCTGCCCACCAGTAATTTTGTGTTGGCATAGTTTTTGGAAAGAAAGGAAATATGACTGTTTATGAGAATTGCTACTTTCTGTTTTGGTTAAACAATCTCCAAAAATTGAATTATTCATACACATTAACATCATATAATAATTTTCATCATCGCGTCTTCAAAAAGCCAGTTTTAGACATTGTTTCAGTATCCAGTGTAGTCACACGGCCCATCCAGTCTGCCCAGTTGTTTATATAAAACTATACTGACTTATTTTACCCTCAATTCAGGTTAAGATTTAGGATATCCTTATATTGATCCTAAGCATGTTTAGACTGTTCTACTGTGTTACCCTCTACCCCCTCAGATGGGAGGCGATTCCTCTTATCCATCACCCTTTCAGTGACGTCATTTTTCTGCATATTTCCTCTGAATCTCCCACTCTCCAGATTATACACATGTCCTTGTGTTCTATTACACCCCCTCTTGTACCTGGTTACACCCTCGTCTATGGTTTGCAGCGTTAAGGGTGATTTATTCTATATATTAACAGGCTTTTATATCGCGCCATCAGAGAATATTTATACACAAGACTAGGGGTCAAGTTAGTTTGCGGTCATTTAACCTACCAGCATGTTTTCGGCTGCGTGTGTAGAAAGTCATGCAGACACGGAGAGATCATACAAACTCCACACAGATAAAGCCTAGAGCGGGAATCAAACTCGTTACCTCAGCCCTGTGAGACACAAGTGCCATAGAAATCAACTCTCCCTAATACTATAATAGTGCATAGGTAAGGAGTGACTGACCGTGGATGAATTTCTATTTTACATCTATTATGTCATTAAAGGCCTGTTACCTTAGAACATTTATCTGCATTGGAATGAATGATCCCTGTATAATGAAGTGATCAATTTGTTGCTTACACAGACAGTAATTATGACACATGTTACCAGGGCCGCATTCAGAGATCCGTTTTTTTAATGTACGCAATTATACGCACGGCCGGAGCAAGGAAACACCCAACAACCCCGACACTCCCCTCTCCAGGACGTGCTGACAGTACTTACGAGTCCCTAGACCACTCTGTTCTTCATGTGTCGACTTACAAGCGTGTATGTGCTCCGTCCGTGCGATTCTTTATAACCGCGCCTCCATGCGGTCATTTAAATGCCTCCCCCCACCCACTTTTATGTAAATTTTCCAGTGCGTCGGATTTCCGTGCGTAAGTCCCCGAGTGCGATTCACATGTACGTCCGTTAGGCACTTACATGCGTAAAGCACATAAATAAAGTTACTACGCATGTGCAGTTTATCCGATCCTAAAAATACGCACGCAACTCCCCTCAAACGGTTCTCTGAATATGGCTCCAAGTCTCTTATTACCTGAAAACTACGTGACCCAGCATGCTTTGTGAGTTATCTGCTATTCCTCGTCTCATGGAGAATACTGGGAGTTGTAGTTTTTCAGCATCTTGTGGGCTAAAGGTTGTCACTGCCTTCTTTAGCAGGCTTGGTGCTTTTTACCTCGTTTCATCGCTACAGGGTATGGGAGAGCTGGTCAGCGTGCATTCTACAATGACAAATTCTGGAAAGCACCCCGTCCATCAATGAACACCAACCAGTATTCCCCTTTTTAATAGTCACAATGTAGACAAACAATGTGACTATTCACATCAGCCAATCCAAACACAGCTTTGTGCTACCTCCATTGCCTACGCTTCAATTGTTTGTATTGCATGGCAGACATTGGCTCCTCATTTGCCCTGCAGTGACTGGATCCTTCAGGAATTCAGAATGATCTGATAAATCATTCCTTGCCATGCACTGAACCATGATCTGACTAGCCGGATTATTGTATGGTATTGTCCTGCCAAAACCACATGAGCATGGTTTCATTGCATGTTTTGTTGTAGAGGGAGAGGAATTAGTTGCAGAAAGAGAGAAGTAGTGATGCCTCTTTATGGGTCATTGGTGCGGCCTCACCTGGAATACTGGGATAAGTTCTGGAGGTCGTATCTCCAGAAAGACATAAATACATTAGAGACTGTGCAAAAAAGAGCAACTAATATGGTGTATGGCCTGTCTCACACACCATACAGGCACAGATTAGAGAAAGTAACATGTATAGCTTGGAGCAGAGAAGAGCAACTAAAATGGTGCATGGCCTGTGTCACACAACATACAGAGAAAGACTAGAGGTGTGTAATTTGGAGCAGGGAAGGGAGAGGGGGGATATGAACACAGCTTTCACATATATTAAGGTGTGTAACCAGGTACAGGAGGGGGCATTATTCAGAGGAAGAGGTATAATAGAACACAAGGACATGATTATAGACTGGAGGGTGGTAGATTCAGAGGAAATGTGCGGATAATGAGGTCACTGAAGGGGTGATAGATAAGTGGAATATTCTCCCATCTGAGGGGGTAGAGGTAACAGTAGAACAGTGTAAACATGCTTGGGATAAATATAAGGATATCTTAAATCTTACACTAAATTGAGGGTAAATAGGGTCAGTATAGCTTTAAATAAACAGCTGGGCAGACTGGATGGGCCATGTGGCTCTTATCTGCCGTCACTTTCTATGTCTATTATGCATGAGATTAGGGGGAAGGGGCCCCGAAAAGGCTGCTATTTCTCCCCTTACTGTAATTACCTTATATTCTATTTTCTCATCTCTGTGAGAAGAAAGCGATTGGCCTCCTCTGAGCATATGCAAGGTAACGCTCGTGGCTGCTGCTTTTGTTTACCGACTGCATCTTTGGGCCCCCTCATACATTTTACTATGGGCCCCTTCGCTTACTAGCTCCGCCCCTTTGCTTACTAGCTTCTCTACTACTACTTGGGAGGTGTTGTAAAAGTAAATGTGCTGACGCCAAATTGCTTTTCAAGTCTTGCTATTGTTCTCTTAATTACAGTAAACAATCACAGCCCATTGATGACCAAAATGTGGTTTTGTTGAAGGGTCACCCCCTCCCTGTCCAATAAATGTATACAGGACGATGGGGAGAGTGTAGGAGTACATAGCAGGGCTGGAGAAGATTAGCTGTGTGCCACAATCAGGGGGGGTTTTGCTTTATTAGTGCGTCCGAGCCTTCCCGGGAGACAGCAGAAGACTTCTCTCTGGGAGTTGGTAAGCTATTATTTTGCACCTTGCATTTATGATTTTATGGGTATATAAAATGTAAGTGTCCCTCTAACTTCTAGTAATGTTTAAAGGGCTTGAATGACTGCTAGATAATTCATACGATCATTAAATCGTGGTGGATTGGCGCAATCAAGGCTCGTGGCTGAATTAGCTGGCCACACGCTAGGGCCGTTTTTTTCGGTGCGGTCGGCCAGTATCTAATAAACTGTATGACTTTTTTTTTCCCCTATTTGTTTAAAATTCATTGAGTTTTCACCCTGGAAAACACAGCAGAGTAGTCATCGGCAAGCCACACCCAACGCCGAATAAACGCCAAATCATGCTCCCAAGGGTGCTTATATCAACAAAACATATTGGAGGTCCAATTATCTGTAAGGCCCATACACGCTACTAGATATCACGGGATGTCGTTTCCGCTGCGATTCTCTGGTTTTCGACACTAAAACAGATGCTCAATCAATGCAGCTGTGTCAATGGCAAAATAACGAACAAAGAATATTCCTATTGAGAAGGGCTGCTATGGTGAATTGCCTTATTTTTTTTTACAAGGTACCCATTCTGAATAGTGAATCGTACTCTCCCAGACGGGCTGCGGTTCATGTTAATATAATAGAATGGGAATTTTAGGGTTAGACTGCGGGAAATTAAGGGTTAAGGTTAGGCTGATAGAATGGGGGGGAGATCCAACCTGTTGCCGTCGGAGCGTTCAGATCCAGATTCTGTCCATGCTATCTGATATATAGATAGCTATATAGATAGATATATATATAAATCAGCATAGTTATATTGCCGGGATCTGATGTGTCCAAAATCAGCTCATCGAAGTGGCAAACTATACCTGATGGCATTATCTTGCAGCCGATATAGGGCAGGAAGTTTGCACGATCGCGTTATCGGACGCGGGTGTTTTTGGACTGTTGTTTTATATGCGGTTGGCCAGTCCATCTTCCCTACAGCAAAAATCTGTCCAATCTCTCGATCATTGGATGATAGGATAGGTGGCGATTAGGTTATAATTGTTTCTCTTCAAGTCTTCTATTGTTGAGCACTGTATAAGCAATCCGTTCACATACAGAATCCTTATATTTACTTCTCTCTCCTTTCATAGGTCCCAGCCTTCAAATGTGTCTAGGAATTTGGCATATATCCTAATTATGGTCCAGATTCACAGTTTCGCAGTCTTCGTCTTGCGTACGTTGTTTTAAGGAATTGAGCTACTACGCATGAGTAGTAGTTTATTTTACGCACTCTACGTACAGTAATGGTATGTAGATAGCGTAAGACGAAAACTGCGAAACTGAATCCGGACATTGTCTCTGCATAACTAGGGCTAAAATTGCAGAGGTATTCTCATAGTATATTGAATACATTTTACTTTGTGCTTCTGCTAACAACGCATAAACATCTTTAATAATCCAGGCAATAGTCATTTGGATGTTGGAAAGTGCTTCCACGAGTGCACTAAAATGTAATTGGCAACTAACGCCTGGGGCCAGATTTACGAAGATGCGGGTTTGGAAAAGTGCCCATAGCAACCAATCAGATTCTAGCTGATATTTTCTAGTATGTAATAGGAAAGTGAGAGCTAGAATCTGATTGGTTGCTATGGGCAACATCTCCACTTTTCCAAACCCGCAGCTTAGTAAATCTGACCCCTGAGGGTGTGCCACAAACATTGTTTTATGGTGCATTAAATCCTAACTGGCTGCTGCTATTTTATCAATGACCTTTTGGGCAATGATGGCAAAAATCACCTAGTGCCGACAAGGGCAACAGGCGGCACACATCAAGGTGCCTTGCAACTACAAGTCCCAGCATGCATTGTCAGAGATCAGCTGTGCATGTGTTGTGGGAGCATGCCATGCGTTCTGACATGACCCATTCCATTAGGTACAAAATACTTTGCTCCTCAGTCTCCGACTGTCAGTCACTATGGTAACCACCTTTGTTGAAGAGGGAACTAGTTTGTTAAAATATCAGTTCATTTGTTTAAACCAGGTGAGTGGCAGTTGGAAGCTCAGGAGCGGAATAAATTGGAATGGGTCATATTAAAGGGTCTGGCATGCTAGGCATTGTAGTATCACAAGCATAGCTGCAATGCATGATGGGTATTTTCACACCTTGAGGGCTGGAGGTTGCCTAAACATGCTTAACTGGCATGATCTACAAAAATGTTGGGCACCCTTCCCGTCCTGTGTGTCTACTGGAATGAGAGTTTTGGACGTTAGGAGGGGTATTCCGTTCAGAATGTAGACGTGAAGCGCGCTGATTCCCTTCTATTACGGTAGCTGCTGAGCGCGTAAATCTCTATGCGTCATGGTGACATATCTGAAGTATCTTTTTCTTCATGGCATTGCACACGCTGCAAGGTCAAATGTCTTATCCCCCCTATGCCTTCCAGTGTAAGGAAGTGGGAAACATGATTTTAGTTTTCTGTAATTTTGGTGCCTCTTTAATGTCTCAAGCTGCGCTTTGTTAGTACAGCAGCGGCTTGCCACTTGTCATATACCTGGCAGCAGTAGATTTAGGCTCCACGATTCAGTGCTGGAACGGTATCCTCACACTAAAAGCACAGGTCTGCACTTAAGTTCTTGAAACAATGATTTGCAGTGCTCTTGTGTTGGAAGTAGCTTCTTGGGGGTTGGGCAGAAATTGACAAAAAGGGGAAAAAAAAGCTGGGCACATGCAACCGCTCGTTACATCCTGCTCGAGTCAAATGATTTTTAAACCTATGTAATAAAACAGCTGGTCCGACCGCTAATTGCCCGACCAATTTACAAGTGTGTACATGGATTGGGTGTTGTATCTGCTGTAACATTGGATAGTGTGTACATGGATTGGGTATTGTATCTGCTGTAACATTGGACAGTGTGTACATGGATTGGGTGCTGTATCTGCTGTAACATTGGATAGTGTGTACATGGATTGGGTGCTGTATCTGTTGTAACATTGGACAAGTGTGTACATGGATTGGGTCCTGTATCTGCTGTAACACTGGACAGGTGTGTACATGGATTGGGTGTTGTATCTGCTGTAACATTGGACAAGTGTGTACATGGATTGGGTGTTGTATCTACTGTAACATTGGACAGTGTGTATCATAGATTGGGTGTTGTATCCATGAACTTGGTCTGCTGTAGGATTGTGTAATCGGTCTGATCAGGATCTGTGTGTGTGTCCAGCTTGAAGGTACAATTATTTCCATATTTGGGGCCAGATTTACTAAGCTGTGGGTTTGGGAAAGTGGAGATGTTGCCCATAGTAACCAATCAGATTTTAGCTGACATTCTCTAGTATGTAAGAGAAAAGTTAGAGCTAAAATCTGATTGGTTGCTAGGGGCAACATCTACACTTTTCCCAACCCACAGCTTAGTAAATCTGGCTCTTGGATTCTGATCTTAATGAACCTGCATGAACCGAACAATTATTAGTCTGTTGAAAGTAATTATTTTAAAGTTCATTCAAGTGGAGCATAAATGAGGCTTGTAGCAGATACTACAATTAATGGATACAATATCCCTTTGGGATCCAGCATGTATATTTTGCATTAGGCTGGCCACTAAGGGACGCCATTCCTGCCTGTCGGTGATTGTGTGTGTCGGTGACAGAATGCATGTCATGTTTCCATTCTGCGGCTGGCAAGGCAATATTTTATCAGATCCAACGCCTGTAGTGTTAACATTCATCACAGTAACATCACGCGGGTTTAAATTTTGTGATATTTTTCATATAATATAACTCTAGTGTCCTCAGAGCTACAGAACAGATCCCTGTAGTGTTAACATTCATCACAGTAACATCACGCGGGTTTAAATTTTGTGATATTTTTCATATAATATAACTCTAGTGTCCTCAGAGCTACAGATAATAGAAATATAGTATAGTCTGTAATAAATTAAATTAAAAAGGGCCAAAACCAGACTTCAGAGCTTTGCTCAACTTACAGTTGTTGTAATCTGATTGTGGCTGGACAAGTGCAACACCGTCTGGTCCATCCAGACTAAAGAGCTATGATGAGAGGGCATTGGCTGAGTTCACAAGTGGGCGTTCCATCTTAGTCAAGTTACAGAATAGATGTCCCCTCTGGCCTTGCTGGGCAGGCGTCCCCTCTAGGGATAATTGTATAATTGGGCCAGTAATTGCTCTAGTGTGTGGCCAGCTTTTATCAGTGTACAATACTATGTGTGCTATAAATTTATCTTCTTGAACATCCATGTTGAGCGGTCATCGCTACAAATCAAACGCTCGCTTGTGAATCTGGTCACAAGAAAGTCTGGTACTGGAATCCAGACCCTGTTTTCTTGCACATACATTATCATTGTATTGTTTTTAAGAAATTATAGGAAGTATTTGTACAATTTTGATTTATGATTTAGGTTTTTTTTGGGGTCTTTTAGAAATTAATTGGAAACTTTTGATTTGAAGTTCACAGTTCTGAGAGGGAGGGAGCACCTTAAAGGCTTCTTTGAATGCCTTGTATATTTATATTAGCTGTAGTGTTCCTCCATTATTACTGTGTGTTTATACAATACAA
>WWET01001605.1:216570-229492 GCA_011038615.1 Limnodynastes dumerilii
TCTCTCCATAGTAATATCCCCTCAGTCCTGGTAGTAACACTGCTGTGTGACTGATCATACACAGCACTGAGTACTATTACCATACACCCTGTCTCTCTCCATAGTAATATCCCTCAGTCCTGGTAGTAACACTGCTGTGTGACTGATTATACAGGGGATACACCGTGCTTCTATATAGCCTTCAGCCAGGAAACTGGCCAGTATCAATTTACAGTGAAGGAGGAAATACACACACCTATAACTTACATACATTCATTGTATCTGGCATACACCCAGATAAAATCATACACTGTATCTCACACACACACACACACACACACACACACTGATTAAAAACATTCATTGTACCTGACACGCACACACACACACTGATAAAAAGCATGCAATATATCTTGCACACACACACACCAACAAAAATATTCATTGTACCTGACACACACACTCTTATAACACGCACACACACACTCACTATAATACACACACACACTCTTATAACACGCACACACACTCACTATAATACACACACACACACTCACTATAACACGCACACACACTCACTATAATACACACACACACACACTCACTATAACACGCACGCACACACGCACTCACTATAATACGCACACACACTCTTATAACACGCACACACACTCTTATAACACGCACACACACTCACTATAATACGCACACACACTCACTATAATACACACACACATGTAGTTCATCTAGCTCTGAATATAGGGTATTTGGGAAGGGCTGTCTGTGCTTTATGCTGTTTACACACCTTGATTTGCAGCCAGGAGGCTTTTTGGCCCTCTTGTTGGTGACATTTATTGCATCACGTCAGTGGTTCAGCCACTATTTTCGACATTATCGCTGATCACTATGCAGCCAGACGCCCTACAGAAATGTCATTCTCTGTCCAAAGATAGAAAACTCCTACTTGAAATGAGTGTAACCGTCGTATCGTGTCCTTGTAGTCTTTCCGGTCTGTGCTCTGGGGGTGACATCAGTAAACAAATGCACAAGGGGGTGCCCCATGTGTACTAAAACATGACCCCCAAACATGCCAGCCTAGTGCATAACGTTCATTACTCACAGAGTATGGTCAATCCGGTGCTTCAACGCGCAATGCTGGATGTAACTCATTGGCTGGAGCTCCAATATTCACTTCTATATTTTAACACCATGTCTTAACACCCTGTACAGGCAGCACAGTGGCTCAGTGAGTAGCACTTGTGTCTCACAGCGCTGAGGTCATGAGTTCGAATCCCAGACTTATCTGTGTGGAATTTGTAAGTTCTCCCTGTGTCTGTTTGGGTTTCCTGTGGGTTTTCTGGTTTCCTCCCACACTGCAAATACTGGTAGGTAATTTGGCTGCTGATGAAATGAATCCTAATGCATGTGTGTGTATATGTCTGTGCTGGGGACCTTAGTATGTGTCTCCAATAGTGGCAGGGACTGATGTCTGATGCTATATAAATAAGCGTAAATAATAATAGTAATGTAGGCCCTTATTCAGAGTACCTTAATCTGCGTATCTTTTTCTTACGTAGATGGCGTAAATGCGGTCTTTTGGACGGGCCGTAACCTGTATTACTATGGTAAGCAGGGAGCATTGTGTAGCGTTTTGCAGACTGCTCACGTCTGTGTAAAGAATATATAGTGGACTTGTATATTGTCCACATTCAGCGAGTGGGAGCTGCTCATCTGTAACCATACGTCTGCACATTGTCAGGCCCAGAATTCTTTACATACCACTCACATTCCGCTGCTTAAGAGCCTGTTTACCTTCTTAGAAGTGCCCTTCCTGCATGGCACTGTGTGGCTGACCAGAGCTAGATGTAAGTGTGCTAATCTGTCCAGACAATCCCTGTTGCAATGTAAGGGGCTCTCCTTGATGGATTATTTTCATGCAGGGGAGATACTGGCTGTTAATTGCACAAAAATACTGAACGGATTTGTTGAACTCTGTTTTAGAGTTGAGCTATAAAATATCACCTCTCAGCTCATTCTCTTTACACAGTTCAGATTTTTGCTCCGTTCCGGCAGTTAAACATGGGTTTTGCTGGATCAGAGCCGCACTCCAGTCGCTTACGCTGGTTTCACACTACGTGGTTTTCACACCATTACTGTGCAGATTGCAGAATAAGTGTTTGCAGTGATATGACATCGGCAGCAGTATGTGTTTTGAATATATTTGAGCTCTGGTACACTGCCGGGATGTTCATTTAAACTGCACTGCCTGTGAGCTGCTCTCTGCTGCCCTGGATGGTGGTTCGGGTTGGGAATAAGGATTAGGGTTGGGAATTAAGGTTAGGAATAAGGATTAGTGTTGGGAGCTAAGGTTAGGAGTAAGGATTAGGCTTGGGAATTAAGGGTTAGGAATAAGGATTAGTGTTGGGAGCTAAGGTTAGGAGTAAAGATTAGGCTTGTGAATTAAGGGTTAGGAATAAGGATTAGGGCTGGGAATTCAGGGCTAGGAATAAGGATTAGGGCTGGAAATTAAGAGTTAGAAATAAGGATTAGTCTTGGGAATTCAGGGTTAGGAATAAGGATTAGGGCTAGGAATTCAGGGTTAGGAATAAGGATTAGGGCTGGGAATTCAGGGTTAGGCATAAGGATTAGGGCTGGGAATTCAGGGTTAGGAATAAGGATTAGGCCTGGGAATTCAGGGTTAGGAATAAGGATTAGGCCTGGGAATTAAGGGTTAGGAATAAGGATTAGGCCTGGGAATTAAGGGTTAGGAATAAGGATTAGGGCTGGGAATTAAGGTTAGGAATAAGGATTAGGGCTGGGAATTAAGGTTTAGGAATAAGGATTAGGGCTGAGGCCTGGGAAGGTTAGGAATAAGGATTAGGCCTGGGAATTAAGGGTTAGGAATAAGGATTAGGCCTGGGAATTAAGGGTTAGGAATAAGGTAAGGGCCTGGGAATTAAGGGTTAGGAATAAGGATTAGGCCTGGGAATTAAGGGTTAGGAATAAGGATTAGGCCTGGGAATTAAGGGTTAGGAATAAGGATTAGGCCTGGGAATTAAGGGTTAGGAATAAGGATTAGGCCTGGGAATTAAGGGTTAGGAATAAGGATTAGGCCTGGGAATTAAGGGTTAGGAATAAGGATTAGGCCTGGGAATTAAGGGTTAGGAATAAGGATTAGGCCTGGGAATTAAGGGTTAGGAATAAGGATTAGGCCTGGGAATTAAGGGTTAGGAATAAGGATTAGGCCTGGGAATTAAGGGTTAGGAATAAGGATTAGGCCTGGGAATTAAGGGTTAGGAATAAGGATTAGGCCTGGGAATTAAGGGTTAGGAATAAGGATTAGGCCTGGGAATTAAGGGTTAGGAATAAGGATTAGGCCTGGGAATTAAGGGTTAGGAATAAGGATTAGGCCTGGGAATTAAGGGTTAGGAATAAGGATTAGGCCTGGGAATTAAGGGTTAGGAATAAGGATTAGGCCTGGGAATTAAGGGTTAGGAATAAGGATTAGGCCTGGGAATTAAGGGTTAGGAATAAGGATTAGGCCTGGGAATTAAGGGTTAGGAATAAGGATTAGGCCTGGGAATTAAGGGTTAGGAATAAGGATTAGGCCTGGGAATTAAGGGTTAGGAATAAGGATTAGGCCTGGGAATTAAGGGTTAGGAATAAGGATTAGGCCTGGGAATTAAGGGTTAGGAATAAGGATTAGGCCTGGGAATTAAGGGTTAGGAATAAGGATTAGGCCTGGGAATTAAGGGTTAGGAATAAGGATTAGGCCTGGGAATTAAGGGTTAGGAATAAGGATTAGGCCTGGGAATTAAGGGTTAGGAATAAGGATTAGGCCTGGGAATTAAGGGTTAGGAATAAGGATTAGGCCTGGGAATTAAGGGTTAGGAATAAGGATTAGGCCTGGGAATTAAGGGTTAGGAATAAGGATTAGGCCTGGGAATTAAGGGTTAGGAATAAGGATTAGGCCTGGGAATTAAGGGTTAGGAATAAGGATTAGGCCTGGGAATTAAGGGTTAGGAATAAGGATTAGGCCTGGGAATTAAGGGTTAGGAATAAGGATTAGGCCTGGGAATTAAGGGTTAGGAATAAGGATTAGGCCTGGGAATTAAGGGTTAGGAATAAGGATTAGGCCTGGGAATTAAGGGTTAGGAATAAGGATTAGGCCTGGGAATTAAGGGTTAGGAATAAGGATTAGGCCTGGGAATTAAGGGTTAGGAATAAGGATTAGGCCTGGGAATTAAGGGTTAGGAATAAGGATTAGGCCTGGGAATTAAGGGTTAGGAATAAGGATTAGGCCTGGGAATTAAGGGTTAGGAATAAGGATTAGGCCTGGGAATTAAGGGTTAGGAATAAGGATTAGGCCTGGGAATTAAGGGTTAGGAATAAGGATTAGGCCTGGGAATTAAGGGTTAGGAATAAGGATTAGGCCTGGGAATTAAGGGTTAGGAATAAGGATTAGGCCTGGGAATTAAGGGTTAGGAATAAGGATTAGGCCTGGGAATTAAGGGTTAGGAATAAGGATTAGGCCTGGGAATTAAGGGTTAGGAATAAGGATTAGGCCTGGGAATTAAGGGTTAGGAATAAGGATTAGGCCTGGGAATTAAGGGTTAGGAATAAGGATTAGGCCTGGGAATTAAGGGTTAGGAATAAGGATTAGGCCTGGGAATTAAGGGTTAGGAATAAGGATTAGGCCTGGGAATTAAGGGTTAGGAATAAGGATTAGGCCTGGGAATTAAGGGTTAGGAATAAGGATTAGGCCTGGGAATTAAGGGTTAGGAATAAGGATTAGGCCTGGGAATTAAGGGTTAGGAATAAGGATTAGGCCTGGGAATTAAGGGTTAGGAATAAGGATTAGGCCTGGGAATTAAGGGTTAGGAATAAGGATTAGGCCTGGGAATTAAGGGTTAGGAATAAGGATTAGGCCTGGGAATTAAGGGTTAGGAATAAGGATTAGGCCTGGGAATTAAGGGTTAGGAATAAGGATTAGGCCTGGGAATTAAGGGTTAGGAATAAGGATTAGGCCTGGGAATTAAGGGTTAGGAATAAGGATTAGGCCTGGGAATTAAGGGTTAGGAATAAGGATTAGGCCTGGGAATTAAGGGTTAGGAATAAGGATTAGGCCTGGGAATTAAGGGTTAGGAATAAGGATTAGGCCTGGGAATTAAGGGTTAGGAATAAGGATTAGGCCTGGGAATTAAGGGTTAGGAATAAGGATTAGGCCTGGGAATTAAGGGTTAGGAATAAGGATTAGGCCTGGGAATTAAGGGTTAGGAATAAGGATTAGGCCTGGGAATTAAGGGTTAGGAATAAGGATTAGGCCTGGGAATTAAGGGTTAGGAATAAGGATTAGGCCTGGGAATTAAGGGTTAGGAATAAGGATTAGGCCTGGGAATTAAGGGTTAGGAATAAGGATTAGGCCTGGGAATTAAGGGTTAGGAATAAGGATTAGGCCTGGGAATTAAGGGTTAGGAATAAGGATTAGGCCTGGGAATTAAGGGTTAGGAATAAGGATTAGGCCTGGGAATTAAGGGTTAGGAATAAGGATTAGGCCTGGGAATTAAGGGTTAGGAATAAGGATTAGGCCTGGGAATTAAGGGTTAGGAATAAGGATTAGGCCTGGGAATTAAGGGTTAGGAATAAGGATTAGGCCTGGGAATTAAGGGTTAGGAATAAGGATTAGGCCTGGGAATTAAGGGTTAGGAATAAGGATTAGGCCTGGGAATTAAGGGTTAGGAATAAGGATTAGGCCTGGGAATTAAGGGTTAGGAATAAGGATTAGGCCTGGGAATTAAGGGTTAGGAATAAGGATTAGGCCTGGGAATTAAGGGTTAGGAATAAGGATTAGGCCTGGGAATTAAGGGTTAGGAATAAGGATTAGGCCTGGGAATTAAGGGTTAGGAATAAGGATTAGGCCTGGGAATTAAGGGTTAGGAATAAGGATTAGGCCTGGGAATTAAGGGTTAGGAATAAGGATTAGGCCTGGGAATTAAGGGTTAGGAATAAGGATTAGGCCTGGGAATTAAGGGTTAGGAATAAGGATTAGGCCTGGGAATTAAGGGTTAGGAATAAGGATTAGGCCTGGGAATTAAGGGTTAGGAATAAGGATTAGGCCTGGGAATTAAGGGTTAGGAATAAGGATTAGGCCTGGGAATTAAGGGTTAGGAATAAGGATTAGGCCTGGGAATTAAGGGTTAGGAATAAGGATTAGGCCTGGGAATTAAGGGTTAGGAATAAGGATTAGGCCTGGGAATTAAGGGTTAGGAATAAGGATTAGGCCTGGGAATTAAGGGTTAGGAATAAGGATTAGGCCTGGGAATTAAGGGTTAGGAATAAGGATTAGGCCTGGGAATTAAGGGTTAGGAATAAGGATTAGGCCTGGGAATTAAGGGTTAGGAATAAGGATTAGGCCTGGGAATTAAGGGTTAGGAATAAGGATTAGGCCTGGGAATTAAGGGTTAGGAATAAGGATTAGGCCTGGGAATTAAGGGTTAGGAATAAGGATTAGGCCTGGGAATTAAGGGTTAGGAATAAGGATTAGGCCTGGGAATTAAGGGTTAGGAATAAGGATTAGGCCTGGGAATTAAGGGTTAGGAATAAGGATTAGGCCTGGGAATTAAGGGTTAGGAATAAGGATTAGGCCTGGGAATTAAGGGTTAGGAATAAGGATTAGGCCTGGGAATTAAGGGTTAGGAATAAGGATTAGGCCTGGGAATTAAGGGTTAGGAATAAGGATTAGGCCTGGGAATTAAGGGTTAGGAATAAGGATTAGGCCTGGGAATTAAGGGTTAGGAATAAGGATTAGGCCTGGGAATTAAGGGTTAGGAATAAGGATTAGGCCTGGGAATTAAGGGTTAGGAATAAGGATTAGGCCTGGGAATTAAGGGTTAGGAATAAGGATTAGGCCTGGGAATTAAGGGTTAGGAATAAGGATTAGGCCTGGGAATTAAGGGTTAGGAATAAGGATTAGGCCTGGGAATTAAGGGTTAGGAATAAGGATTAGGCCTGGGAATTAAGGGTTAGGAATAAGGATTAGGCCTGGGAATTAAGGGTTAGGAATAAGGATTAGGCCTGGGAATTAAGGGTTAGGAATAAGGATTAGGCCTGGGAATTAAGGGTTAGGAATAAGGATTAGGCCTGGGAATTAAGGGTTAGGAATAAGGATTAGGCCTGGGAATTAAGGGTTAGGAATAAGGATTAGGCCTGGGAATTAAGGGTTAGGAATAAGGATTAGGCCTGGGAATTAAGGGTTAGGAATAAGGATTAGGCCTGGGAATTAAGGGTTAGGAATAAGGATTAGGCCTGGGAATTAAGGGTTAGGAATAAGGATTAGGCCTGGGAATTAAGGGTTAGGAATAAGGATTAGGCCTGGGAATTAAGGGTTAGGAATAAGGATTAGGCCTGGGAATTAAGGGTTAGGAATAAGGATTAGGCCTGGGAATTAAGGGTTAGGAATAAGGATTAGGCCTGGGAATTAAGGGTTAGGAATAAGGATTAGGCCTGGGAATTAAGGGTTAGGAATAAGGATTAGGCCTGGGAATTAAGGGTTAGGAATAAGGATTAGGCCTGGGAATTAAGGGTTAGGAATAAGGATTAGGCCTGGGAATTAAGGGTTAGGAATAAGGATTAGGCCTGGGAATTAAGGGTTAGGAATAAGGATTAGGCCTGGGAATTAAGGGTTAGGAATAAGGATTAGGCCTGGGAATTAAGGGTTAGGAATAAGGATTAGGCCTGGGAATTAAGGCCCTAACCCTCCCTTCCTGGCAGCCTGACCCTAACCCTCCCTTCCTGGCAGCTTGACCCTAACTCACCATCTCCCCGCAGCCTGACCCTAATTCTCCTTGCCCTGCAGCCTGACCTTAACACGCCATCTCCCGCAGCCTGACCCTAACCATCCCTCTCCCTCAGCCTGACCCTAACCCTCCTCCTCCTGAAACCTAACCCTCCCTCCCCCGCACCCTGGAGAGTTACTCACCTTTCCCTGCGGCACAGCGGTATTTCCGAATGAGAATGGGTGAGTATGGCGATCGGCATACTCGCCTATTGTAAAAAAAAATTCTAAACTGGACTATATTCGAAATAGGGAAATCCGAAAAGGAACTTTCGGAAGTCGGAGTTTCTGACCCGGGACTGAAAACGATACAGCGCAGATCTGTTATTGTCTGTATCCAGTCCTTATATTTAGTTAATTACATTTGTGGCTTACATTCATGTCTTTGGAGAAGTGGATGTACCTTGTTTCTTTATTGTTCAGCACAGAGACACGACCTGTAAAGTATACTTGAATTTTGTGCTCATTGAAGCTTTCTCTAATGGATGTTTCATTTTCTTTCTTCACAGGTGGCGCCACTGAGCACCTGCCAGTTTTTTGTGGTTCCCGGTGGACTACAATGGATTATCCGCGCATAGAGTTCTGGGAGGAAATCCACGTGTAAAGTGCTGTGCGGAGTCCTCTTCGCCGTCATGACCACGTCTCATGTGAACGGACATGTAACAGAAGACTCGGACAGCGAGAAGCAAGTGGCCGATCTCTCTCCCGACGAGCCTCACAAACACAGAGAGATGGCGGTCGATTGTCCGGGCGACCTGGGGACGCGGGCCATGCCCATCCGCCGCAGCGCGCAACTGGAGCGCATCCGCCAGCAGCAAGAAGACATGCGGCGTAGACGCGAGGAGGAAGGGAAAAAGCAGGAGCTTGATGTCAACTCATCAATGAGACTCAAGAAGTTGGCTCAAACTTTCCCCAAAACTGGAATCGATAACCCTATTTTTGATACCGATGAGACGCTTGTCCTGGAGAGTCCCAGTCGTGCTGTAAAAGTATTAGGTAATTACCTCGCTGTGTATTCTGAAACTTTACATATGTGGGTGCAAAGTTTTTTTATTCTCTCCTATTGTTAAAACTTTATGTATATCCCTTTTTTTTTTTGCTTTTATTAATCCCATTTTTATATATCCCTTTTTTTTTTTTTGTCATATCTTGATGTTCTATACAGATATTAATCCCTTTTTATACATTTATAATTAATGCAAACAAATACATTCTCTTAATTTAGTGTCATCCTTGCACCCCCTCATAATTGTAATTCAGAAAAATGGCCATTCCAGGGTTCCAAACATGTTTTGTATAGCTTGGAGCAGAGAAGGCCTAGACAGACTAGAAGAACTGAACATTGATAGCATTGAGTAGAGAAGGGCTAGACAGACTACTAGAGGAACTGAACATGGATTGCTTGGAGCAGAGAAGAAAGAGGAACTAAATATTTATGGTTTGGAGCAGAGAAGGGCTATAAAGACTAGAGGAACTAATCATGTATAGCTTGGAGCAGAGAATGGACATGATAGCAGTTTTCACATATATCAAGGGGTGTAACAAGGTACAGGAGGGGGCATTTTTTAAGTAAGAGAGAGTAGAACAGAGACATGTGTAAACAAACTATAGGTTGGTAGTTATAGAAGAAATGTGCGGAAAAATGACTTCATTGAAAGGGTGGTTGATAAGTGGAATAACCTCCCATCTGAGGTGGTTGAGGCTAATACAGTAGAACTATTTAAACATGCTTGGGATAACATTAAGATACTATAAATTTTAAACTAAATTGAGGGTTAAATATTAGGGTCATAATAGGGTCAGTATAGTTTAAAAAAAAAAAGGGTAGACTGGATGGGCCTAGTGGCACTTACCTGCTGTCACTTTCTATGTTTTTGGACAGCTTGGGAACATTTAATGGTGTTTTGGGAGGTGTTACTTTCTGTCTTTTGGTGCAAAGCAGATATATTGACTTTAAGGAGACACATTTTACCCTTTATTTTTATGAGATTTTTACCCTGTTTTTATGAGATTGTGAACATGTCAAGAATTTACAACTATTCCCAGTTGATAATATGAGAGCCTGTGAATGGTGCACTGTCACATGACCATTGTTGACTTGTGGGAAGAGTTTTGGGATGAAAGTTTGTGTGTTGGTGAAGTCCCCGGACAGTCCAACGAGCTGCAATACCACAGCAGTGCAAGACGAGGCAGTGATTTGATGCCCACTAATAAAATTGGCTCTACCTTCACCTGCTAGAAGACAGCACGTTATACACACACACATACACGCAGCCTGACCCTAAGACTCCCCTCCCCGCAGCCTGACCCCAAGACTCCCCTCCCCTTTAATAATCACCTGTCCGGCAGGTCTGCAGCAGCTTTCAGCTGTTTCTGTTTCGAAAACAGCGCTTTCTGTACGGAGATTCCTTTTAGTTGCCGCTGCGGTGATTTAAATTTTTACATTGTCAAACCCAACAGGTTCATTGCGGCTGTATCAATGCTGATGGATTTTCAATTATGAATATTATTAAATCAGTATAATGTTGAATGTTCTTATTTCAGCAAAGTACATGTTCCCGGTTAAGTTTAGGCTGCGGAGAGCGGAGGGTTAAGGTTAGGCTGCAGTGGATGGATGGTTAGGGGAGCGTTAAGGTTATGATACTGAGAGGGGGGTTAAGGTTAGACTACAGGAAGAGAAAAAACAGTAGCAAAAAAACTGGCTGCGCTTCTGATTCAACAAATTAAATGTGTGCAAGTGTATATATAAATATAGAGGTGCAGCCAAGGACCAAAGTGACCACTGTGTAACTACAGAGAACAAAAAAGGTCTGGCGCTCCAAACATACATTAAATAACACTATGTGTCAGCACATGCATACAAAGGAGGATGTTCAAATGCAAGTGTTTTAATACAGACCTGAGTACACATATAGCAAATGGATAGGGACTCACCTACAGGAGGTGCCTTGACGCTGGTCAGATGATAAACCCAATATAGCTATATTGTGAACTAAACCTCCTTTTTATTTATGTGCTGACACAGTGTTATATAATGTATGTTTGGAGCGCTGGACCTCTTTGGTACCTTGCAGGAAGAGAATGTTTAGGGTTAGTTGAGGATTAAGGTTAGGCTGCGGAGAGGGGGGAGGGTTACGTCACAGGAACAATGATGCCTCTCTGAAAACTGTTGCCGTGCAATTTCAATGTACTATATAAGATGCACTGTGCAACCTCTAACACAAGGGGTAGACCTGAGCTACGTACGCTAGAGTATTTACGTAAAAACGCTGTTTTGTATGTACTGCACATGTGCGTGGCAGATGTTAAGCCACGTAATTCTGAATGCACGGCCATACGACACCTGTAATTACGCTTCGGAGGCGGGGGAGGCATGTAAATCATACAGTGTGGGCGTGGCTTAGACACTTGCGTACGTGCAGCCTCGAAGTACGTCAGTAGCTACGCTTTGAAAAATGAATGTAGGGTTTGGCGAGCGTAAAGCGGCCAGAGTATGTATGAGTGAGGAGAGTGCATAGAACATAAGCTGCGCGATGAAACGTAGGTCTGGTTCTGGCCCATACATAGGTCTGGTTCTGGCCCATTACAATCCCATGGACCAGCCCAGCTCACTTACCCCATTCCAAAAATGAGTCTGTGACTGATTCATCAATGGATTCAGAGCTGATGAAGGTTAGAGAGATATTAAAGGGCGAGCGGCAGAAAAATGATCTTTATATTGTGTTACTCATCAGACAGCTGGATATTGTTTCTATCTCCTTCCATTTCAGTGTTTCCTCTTTATTACCTTTGAATCTTCTCTGGTCTTCTTTATGAAGCTTTAAATGAAATGAAATTCTAGAAGCATTTCAGTAACGAGGTCCTATTCATCCTCCATAGGTACAAATTCCACCAGTGTCAGCACAGTTACTAATGACAGGGGGAGGCTGACATACTGTGCACACCTTCATTTTGTTTTACCGCTTTGAACTCATTAACACGACGTACAGGCGTATACAAGCTAAAAATCACTCAGTCTTTATTTGATAATGACGTTAATTAGCCAGTGATTGGGTTAAGAACGAGGTTAAAAATAGTGACGGCAGACACGCTCGCTAATCCGGTTCTTACTCTGATAATTATGGATGATTTTGTAAGAGGCTGAATTGGGATGATCGATAGAGGGGTTTTTTGGAAGGCGGATAAGCGCTTAGGAGCTGATTCAGAGTTACACCTACACCTGTTTTTTAGGTGCAAGTGTAGACCTGAGCAATACCATGTTGAACTGCAAGGGAAGGAGGCAAATTTACATTGTGAAAACAGAATTGCAATGGAGAGGTGAAGTTTCTTAGAGTTTCTTTGTACAAAAAAGAAAAGTATTTTCTCTGCATGGAAAAGAATGAAGGTTTAATTATTACCCTTTACTTTGCAAAATTGTTTATCCGAGCTGCACGCTGCTCCTGTTTTTCCCTTGCAACAAAAATTGCTCCCGCTAGGGTTGCATTTTACGACTATAAAGAACATCAGCCTTTGTGACCAATCAGTCATATATTAGATCCTTCTGAGATAACTTTTTAACTCTTAATGACAGAAAAGGATTCTCTATGTTTGCATTTAAGATGTGGTCACTCAACCATGTGGACAAATAGATTTGGAAGAGTCACATGTCCTGCAATGGTTGTGTTTGTATTTGTGTAGCTTTATTCATTAATGTCTTTACCTGCAAATGAAAGCTGTTAAATCTTGAGAATGAATAAAGATATGTTAAAACAAATAACACCATTGTTTTTCTTATGGAATTCTGCATTTGTTTGATGTGTCACATGACTACCTTCCCGTTTCAAAAAAAATTAGAGTTGCATCCAATATTCATGGCCACATACCCTGAAAGTTTTCCCACCACACCCAGATCACCTGTGTAGATACTGATTGGCCAACTAGACGCAGATTGGATATGTGTGTACCCAGCGTTTGTGTTCGGATCTGTGGTTATCAAATGCACAGAAAGCCGTAATAGCGTAAGCGTGAAATCCGTGCGCCGCACATACTTTCCCTGGCTCCACCATACTTCTATAACTATACCCTATCATAACTTTTCCGATTCCTCCAAATGTAAAATGCCAGCGGTTC
>WWET01001605.1:238334-267522 GCA_011038615.1 Limnodynastes dumerilii
TCCTGCTCCGGCAGAGCTGACGCTCTAACTGCTTCACCATACCCTCCAACATGACCCATTCCAATAAGTACAAAATACTCTGCTCCTCAGTCTCCAGCTGTCAGTTACTATGGTAACCACCTTTGTTGAAGAGGCAAATAGTGTTTTAAATATCATACCTATGAGAGAACAGTGATTGAGCAATAGACACGTGATATGTTCTCACTGTAGGGACCCAAAATAACAGTAGATTCTAACAACCCACTGAGGGTTTATAAGGCCTAGTTGCCAACCTGTGGCTCTCCAGGTGTTGTAAAACTACAACTACCAGCATGCTTTGTCAGGTATCAGCTTTGCCTATGCAGAGCATGCTGGGAGTCGTAGTTTCACAGCACCTGGAGAGCCTCCGGTTAGCCAGGCCTGGCCTGGTGCAAGATAAACTTTTTGGACAGTCACACACTTGGTAGATATCCTGTTGATTAAACTATCGCGGAAGTCGTGGAAGTATATGAGATAATAGATGGCTCTAGACCTTCATGCTAACAGTCCATTCTCTAGGATTATTCTCAGGTCGTTGTGCATTTTGTGTCTGTTTTTACAGGTGACTAATAAAGCTGTGAGCATTTGCATGTTGGCGGTTAAGAAGCGTTGTAGCAGGAGCATCGATGTTATGGCCATTAATTTACATTGTGGCTCCTGCTCCTCTTGCTATTGGCTGGTCTAAGGTTGCAAACTATTTTATGCAAACTGAAGTTTTGCTCTTCTATTTATAGAATATGTCACACCATTATCTTTATAACCAAGTCACCCTGTTCCTGAAGTAAAGTCATGTCACTTTGACATCAGCTCAATACTTATCTCTGTCATTCAGAGGAGCCAAAGCTCCAGAAATCTGCGCTGCAGGAAAATAGACGTAATCCATGTCACCCGCCTGGAAAAGAGGCGCATATCGTAATTTGTGAATCCAGTCCTGTTACACTGTCCCTGTTTTGCTCTCTACTCGTTTGCACTTGACACACGTTTATTAAAGCATCTTGGGCTGGATTCAGACTTAAGAAGGAGCATAAAAGTAAGAGAGGAAAGTTACTCCTGGGCTAAACCATGTGGATTGCAGGGGGAGTCATATTTCACCTGATGCAAAAAGTATTAGAGTTGTTGAGAGGTGATGTTTCCTATCCCAAGTCTAAATAACAGTGTGATAGTAACGCTGGTCAGTATCTGTGTAATAATATACATACTCCCTCGTGCTTGACTGTTCTCCCTCTTCATACTCCCTCGTGCTTGACTGTTCTCCCTCTTCATACTCCCTCGTGCTTGACTGTTCTCCCTCTTCATACTCCCTCGTGCTTGACTGTTCTCCCTCTTCATACTCCCTCGTGCTTGACTGTTCTCCCTCTTCATACTCCCTCGTGCTTGACTGTTCTCCCTCTTCATACTCCCTCGTGCTTGACTGTTCTCCCTCTTCATACTCCCTCGTGCTTGACTGTTCTCCCTCTTCATACTCCCTCGTGCTTGACTGTTCTCCCTCTTCATACTCCCTCGTGCTTGACTGTTCTCCCTCTTCATACTCCCTCGTGCTTGACTGTTCTCCCTCTTCATACTCCCTCGTGCTTGACTGTTCTCCCTCTTCATACTCCCTCGTGCTTGACTGTTCTCCCTCTTCATACTCCCTCGTGCTTGACTGTTCTCCCTCTTCATACTCCCTCGTGCTTGACTGTTCTCCCTCTTCATACTCCCTCGTGCTTGACTGTTCTCCCTCTTCATACTCCCTCGTGCTTGACTGTTCTCCCTCTTCATACTCCCTCGTGCTTGACTGTTCTCCCTCTTCATACTCCCTCGTGCTTGACTGTTCTCCCTCTTCATACTCCCTCGTGCTTGACTGTTCTCCCTCTTCATACTCCCTCGTGCTTGACTGTTCTCCCTCTTCATACTCCCTCGTGCTTGACTGTTCTCCCTCTTCATACTCCCTCGTGCTTGACTGTTCTCCCTCTTCATACTCCCTCGTGCTTGACTGTTCTCCCTCTTCATACTCCCTCGTGCTTGACTGTTCTCCCTCTTCATACTCCCTCGTGCTTGACTGTTCTCCCTCTTCATACTCCCTCGTGCTTGACTGTTCTCCCTCTTCATACTCCCTCGTGCTTGACTGTTCTCCCTCTTCATACTCCCTCGTGCTTGACTGTTCTCCCTCTTCATACTCCCTCGTGCTTGACTGTTCTCCCTCTTCATACTCCCTCGTGCTTGACTGTTCTCCCTCTTCATACTCCCTCGTGCTTGACTGTTCTCCCTCTTCATACTCCCTCGTGCTTGACTGTTCTCCCTCTTCATACTCCCTCGTGCTTGACTGTTCTCCCTCTTCATACTCCCTCGTGCTTGACTGTTCTCCCTCTTCATACTCCCTCGTGCTTGACTGTTCTCCCTCTTCATACTCCCTCGTGCTTGACTGTTCTCCCTCTTCATACTCCCTCGTGCTTGACTGTTCTCCCTCTTCATACTCCCTCGTGCTTGACTGTTCTCCCTCTTCATACTCCCTCGTGCTTGACTGTTCTCCCTCTTCATACTCCCTCGTGCTTGACTGTTCTCCCTCTTCATACTCCCTCGTGCTTGACTGTTCTCCCTCTTCATACTCCCTCGTGCTTGACTGTTCTCCCTCTTCATACTCCCTCGTGCTTGACTGTTCTCCCTCTTCATACTCCCTCGTGCTTGACTGTTCTCCCTCTTCATACTCCCTCGTGCTTGACTGTTCTCCCTCTTCATACTCCCTCGTGCTTGACTGTTCTCCCTCTTCATACTCCCTCGTGCTTGACTGTTCTCCCTCTTCATACTCCCTCGTGCTTGACTGTTCTCCCTCTTCATACTCCCTCGTGCTTGACTGTTCTCCCTCTTCATACTCCCTCGTGCTTGACTGTTCTCCCTCTTCATACTCCCTCGTGCTTGACTGTTCTCCCTCTTCATACTCCCTCGTGCTTGACTGTTCTCCCTCTTCATACTCCCTCGTGCTTGACTGTTCTCCCTCTTCATACTCCCTCGTGCTTGACTGTTCTCCCTCTTCATACTCCCTCGTGCTTGACTGTTCTCCCTCTTCATACTCCCTCGTGCTTGACTGTTCTCCCTCTTCATACTCCCTCGTGCTTGACTGTTCTCCCTCTTCATACTCCCTCGTGCTTGACTGTTCTCCCTCTTCATACTCCCTCGTGCTTGACTGTTCTCCCTCTTCATACTCCCTCGTGCTTGACTGTTCTCCCTCTTCATACTCCCTCGTGCTTGACTGTTCTCCCTCTTCATACTCCCTCGTGCTTGACTGTTCTCCCTCTTCATACTCCCTCGTGCTTGACTGTTCTCCCTCTTCATACTCCCTCGTGCTTGACTGTTCTCCCTCTTCATACTCCCTCGTGCTTGACTGTTCTCCCTCTTCATACTCCCTCGTGCTTGACTGTTCTCCCTCTTCATACTCCCTCGTGCTTGACTGTTCTCCCTCTTCATACTCCCTCGTGCTTGACTGTTCTCCCTCTTCATACTCCCTCGTGCTTGACTGTTCTCCCTCTTCATACTCCCTCGTGCTTGACTGTTCTCCCTCTTCATACTCCCTCGTGCTTGACTGTTCTCCCTCTTCATACTCCCTCGTGCTTGACTGTTCTCCCTCTTCATACTCCCTCGTGCTTGACTGTTCTCCCTCTTCATACTCCCTCGTGCTTGACTGTTCTCCCTCTTCATACTCCCTCGTGCTTGACTGTTCTCCCTCTTCATACTCCCTCGTGCTTGACTGTTCTCCCTCTTCATACTCCCTCGTGCTTGACTGTTCTCCCTCTTCATACTCCCTCGTGCTTGACTGTTCTCCCTCTTCATACTCCCTCGTGCTTGACTGTTCTCCCTCTTCATACTCCCTCGTGCTTGACTGTTCTCCCTCTTCATACTCCCTCGTGCTTGACTGTTCTCCCTCTTCATACTCCCTCGTGCTTGACTGTTCTCCCTCTTCATACTCCCTCGTGCTTGACTGTTCTCCCTCTTCATACTCCCTCGTGCTTGACTGTTCTCCCTCTTCATACTCCCTCGTGCTTGACTGTTCTCCCTCTTCATACTCCCTCGTGCTTGACTGTTCTCCCTCTTCATACTCCCTCGTGCTTGACTGTTCTCCCTCTTCATACTCCCTCGTGCTTGACTGTTCTCCCTCTTCATACTCCCTCGTGCTTGACTGTTCTCCCTCTTCATACTCCCTCGTGCTTGACTGTTCTCCCTCTTCATACTCCCTCGTGCTTGACTGTTCTCCCTCTTCATACTCCCTCGTGCTTGACTGTTCTCCCTCTTCATACTCCCTCGTGCTTGACTGTTCTCCCTCTTCATACTCCCTCGTGCTTGACTGTTCTCCCTCTTCATACTCCCTCGTGCTTGACTGTTCTCCCTCTTCATACTCCCTCGTGCTTGACTGTTCTCCCTCTTCATACTCCCTCGTGCTTGACTGTTCTCCCTCTTCATACTCCCTCGTGCTTGACTGTTCTCCCTCTTCATACTCCCTCGTGCTTGACTGTTCTCCCTCTTCATACTCCCTCGTGCTTGACTGTTCTCCCTCTTCATACTCCCTCGTGCTTGACTGTTCTCCCTCTTCATACTCCCTCGTGCTTGACTGTTCTCCCTCTTCATACTCCCTCGTGCTTGACTGTTCTCCCTCTTCATACTCCCTCGTGCTTGACTGTTCTCCCTCTTCATACTCCCTCGTGCTTGACTGTTCTCCCTCTTCATACTCCCTCGTGCTTGACTGTTCTCCCTCTTCATACTCCCTCGTGCTTGACTGTTCTCCCTCTTCATACTCCCTCGTGCTTGACTGTTCTCCCTCTTCATACTCCCTCGTGCTTGACTGTTCTCCCTCTTCATACTCCCTCGTGCTTGACTGTTCTCCCTCTTCATACTCCCTCGTGCTTGACTGTTCTCCCTCTTCATACTCCCTCGTGCTTGACTGTTCTCCCTCTTCATACTCCCTCGTGCTTGACTGTTCTCCCTCTTCATACTCCCTCGTGCTTGACTGTTCTCCCTCTTCATACTCCCTCGTGCTTGACTGTTCTCCCTCTTCATACTCCCTCGTGCTTGACTGTTCTCCCTCTTCATACTCCCTCGTGCTTGACTGTTCTCCCTCTTCATACTCCCTCGTGCTTGACTGTTCTCCCTCTTCATACTCCCTCGTGCTTGACTGTTCTCCCTCTTCATACTCCCTCGTGCTTGACTGTTCTCCCTCTTCATACTCCCTCGTGCTTGACTGTTCTCCCTCTTCATACTCCCTCGTGCTTGACTGTTCTCCCTCTTCATACTCCCTCGTGCTTGACTGTTCTCCCTCTTCATACTCCCTCGTGCTTGACTGTTCTCCCTCTTCATACTCCCTCGTGCTTGACTGTTCTCCCTCTTCATACTCCCTCGTGCTTGACTGTTCTCCCTCTTCATACTCCCTCGTGCTTGACTGTTCTCCCTCTTCATACTCCCTCGTGCTTGACTGTTCTCCCTCTTCATACTCCCTCGTGCTTGACTGTTCTCCCTCTTCATACTCCCTCGTGCTTGACTGTTCTCCCTCTTCATACTCCCTCGTGCTTGACTGTTCTCCCTCTTCATACTCCCTCGTGCTTGACTGTTCTCCCTCTTCATACTCCCTCGTGCTTGACTGTTCTCCCTCTTCATACTCCCTCGTGCTTGACTGTTCTCCCTCTTCATACTCCCTCGTGCTTGACTGTTCTCCCTCTTCATACTCCCTCGTGCTTGACTGTTCTCCCTCTTCATACTCCCTCGTGCTTGACTGTTCTCCCTCTTCATACTCCCTCGTGCTTGACTGTTCTCCCTCTTCATACTCCCTCGTGCTTGACTGTTCTCCCTCTTCATACTCCCTCGTGCTTGACTGTTCTCCCTCTTCATACTCCCTCGTGCTTGACTGTTCTCCCTCTTCATACTCCCTCGTGCTTGACTGTTCTCCCTCTTCATACTCCCTCGTGCTTGACTGTTCTCCCTCTTCATACTCCCTCGTGCTTGACTGTTCTCCCTCTTCATACTCCCTCGTGCTTGACTGTTCTCCCTCTTCATACTCCCTCGTGCTTGACTGTTCTCCCTCTTCATACTCCCTCGTGCTTGACTGTTCTCCCTCTTCATACTCCCTCGTGCTTGACTGTTCTCCCTCTTCATACTCCCTCGTGCTTGACTGTTCTCCCTCTTCATACTCCCTCGTGCTTGACTGTTCTCCCTCTTCATACTCCCTCGTGCTTGACTGTTCTCCCTCTTCATACTCCCTCGTGCTTGACTGTTCTCCCTCTTCATACTCCCTCGTGCTTGACTGTTCTCCCTCTTCATACTCCCTCGTGCTTGACTGTTCTCCCTCTTCATACTCCCTCGTGCTTGACTGTTCTCCCTCTTCATACTCCCTCGTGCTTGACTGTTCTCCCTCTTCATACTCCCTCGTGCTTGACTGTTCTCCCTCTTCATACTCCCTCGTGCTTGACTGTTCTCCCTCTTCATACTCCCTCGTGCTTGACTGTTCTCCCTCTTCATACTCCCTCGTGCTTGACTGTTCTCCCTCTTCATACTCCCTCGTGCTTGACTGTTCTCCCTCTTCATACTCCCTCGTGCTTGACTGTTCTCCCTCTTCATACTCCCTCGTGCTTGACTGTTCTCCCTCTTCATACTCCCTCGTGCTTGACTGTTCTCCCTCTTCATACTCCCTCGTGCTTGACTGTTCTCCCTCTTCATACTCCCTCGTGCTTGACTGTTCTCCCTCTTCATACTCCCTCGTGCTTGACTGTTCTCCCTCTTCATACTCCCTCGTGCTTGACTGTTCTCCCTCTTCATACTCCCTCGTGCTTGACTGTTCTCCCTCTTCATACTCCCTCGTGCTTGACTGTTCTCCCTCTTCATACTCCCTCGTGCTTGACTGTTCTCCCTCTTCATACTCCCTCGTGCTTGACTGTTCTCCCTCTTCATACTCCCTCGTGCTTGACTGTTCTCCCTCTTCATACTCCCTCGTGCTTGACTGTTCTCCCTCTTCATACTCCCTCGTGCTTGACTGTTCTCCCTCTTCATACTCCCTCGTGCTTGACTGTTCTCCCTCTTCATACTCCCTCGTGCTTGACTGTTCTCCCTCTTCATACTCCCTCGTGCTTGACTGTTCTCCCTCTTCATACTCCCTCGTGCTTGACTGTTCTCCCTCTTCATACTCCCTCGTGCTTGACTGTTCTCCCTCTTCATACTCCCTCGTGCTTGACTGTTCTCCCTCTTCATACTCCCTCGTGCTTGACTGTTCTCCCTCTTCATACTCCCTCGTGCTTGACTGTTCTCCCTCTTCATACTCCCTCGTGCTTGACTGTTCTCCCTCTTCATACTCCCTCGTGCTTGACTGTTCTCCCTCTTCATACTCCCTCGTGCTTGACTGTTCTCCCTCTTCATACTCCCTCGTGCTTGACTGTTCTCCCTCTTCATACTCCCTCGTGCTTGACTGTTCTCCCTCTTCATACTCCCTCGTGCTTGACTGTTCTCCCTCTTCATACTCCCTCGTGCTTGACTGTTCTCCCTCTTCATACTCCCTCGTGCTTGACTGTTCTCCCTCTTCATACTCCCTCGTGCTTGACTGTTCTCCCTCTTCATACTCCCTCGTGCTTGACTGTTCTCCCTCTTCATACTCCCTCGTGCTTGACTGTTCTCCCTCTTCATACTCCCTCGTGCTTGACTGTTCTCCCTCTTCATACTCCCTCGTGCTTGACTGTTCTCCCTCTTCATACTCCCTCGTGCTTGACTGTTCTCCCTCTTCATACTCCCTCGTGCTTGACTGTTCTCCCTCTTCATACTCCCTCGTGCTTGACTGTTCTCCCTCTTCATACTCCCTCGTGCTTGACTGTTCTCCCTCTTCATACTCCCTCGTGCTTGACTGTTCTCCCTCTTCATACTCCCTCGTGCTTGACTGTTCTCCCTCTTCATACTCCCTCGTGCTTGACTGTTCTCCCTCTTCATACTCCCTCGTGCTTGACTGTTCTCCCTCTTCATACTCCCTCGTGCTTGACTGTTCTCCCTCTTCATACTCCCTCGTGCTTGACTGTTCTCCCTCTTCATACTCCCTCGTGCTTGACTGTTCTCCCTCTTCATACTCCCTCGTGCTTGACTGTTCTCCCTCTTCATACTCCCTCGTGCTTGACTGTTCTCCCTCTTCATACTCCCTCGTGCTTGACTGTTCTCCCTCTTCATACTCCCTCGTGCTTGACTGTTCTCCCTCTTCATACTCCCTCGTGCTTGACTGTTCTCCCTCTTCATACTCCCTCGTGCTTGACTGTTCTCCCTCTTCATACTCCCTCGTGCTTGACTGTTCTCCCTCTTCATACTCCCTCGTGCTTGACTGTTCTCCCTCTTCATACTCCCTCGTGCTTGACTGTTCTCCCTCTTCATACTCCCTCGTGCTTGACTGTTCTCCCTCTTCATACTCCCTCGTGCTTGACTGTTCTCCCTCTTCATACTCCCTCGTCCTTGACCGTTCTCCCTCTTCATACTCCCTCGTGCTTGACTGTTCTCCCTCTTCATACTCCCTCGTGCTTGACTGTTCTCCCTCTTCATACTCCCTCGTGCTTGACTGTTCTCCCTCTTCATACTCCCTCGTGCTTGACTGTTCTCCCTCTTCATACTCCCTCGTGCTTGACTGTTCTCCCTCTTCATACTCCCTCGTGCTTGACTGTTCTCCCTCTTCATACTCCCTCGTGCTTGACTGTTCTCCCTCTTCATACTCCCTCGTGCTTGACTGTTCTCCCTCTTCATACTCCCTCGTGCTTGACTGTTCTCCCTCTTCATACTCCCTCGTGCTTGACTGTTCTCCCTCTTCATACTCCCTCGTGCTTGACTGTTCTCCCTCTTCATACTCCCTCGTGCTTGACTGTTCTCCCTCTTCATACTCCCTCGTGCTTGACTGTTCTCCCTCTTCATACTCCCTCGTGCTTGACTGTTCTCCCTCTTCATACTCCCTCGTGCTTGACTGTTCTCCCTCTTCATACTCCCTCGTGCTTGACTGTTCTCCCTCTTCATACTCCCTCGTGCTTGACCGTTCTCCCTCTTCATACTCCCTCGTGCTTGACCGTTCTCCCTCGTGCTTGCTTTCTAGATTACGATAACGAAGAAATTTTAACCTATGAAGAAATGTCGCTCTACCACCAGCCGGCCAACAGAAAGAGGCCCATTGTCCTTATAGGGCCACAGAACTGCGGACAGAACGAGCTGCGACTACGCTTGATGAACAGCGAGGCCGATAGATTTGCGACCGCTGTACCTCGTAAGTCTTTCCTTTTGTCGCTGGGAGAAAGGCGAGAGGTCACATGAGCTGCAGGGTTCATGGGGTGCACCTGAAAATAACGTGTGTCTAAACGTGTAATTGCATACATGTACATCGTAGATTATTCACTTGTATACACTGACCGTCTGTCTGACTTTTTTGGCATCTCCCGGGCAGCATAGACCGATAACTGTGCAGTGTGTTCACCATTGTTTCAGCAGGTCAGCTGGTAAATTGGATATAGTGTGTACACAGGAATTGTCATTTATACCGTAAGAGCCATTACATCTCACGATTGTTTGGATACGAGGTATGTCTATTAAATAACGAGACTGATTAAATAACTCCCTTTTATTTATTGGTATTACAAATGTAATGCTTGTCCCCTTCAGTATACTCCCCATTTGCACTAATACATCGCTGTAGTCTTGTTTTCCACTGGTGGAAGGCATGGAGCCAATCAATTTCTGTCATTTGTTTCAACATATCTGCCGCTTTCTTCATCTGATGTAAAATGTGTCCCTTCAAGCACTGATTTAACCTTTGGGAAAAGATAAAAGTCACAAGGTGCTAAATCGGGCGAATGTGGAGGATGTTCAAGTGTAGTAATGTGATTGTTGGTCACAGAAAGTGCTGTGTGAGCAGGCTCATTGTCCTGGTGAAGAATGAAAACATTTTTCAACAGTTGCGGCCGTTTCTTTCTGACTCTTTCTCTCAGCTTTTTCAAAACTTCCTTATAATAATGCTGGTTACCTGTTGTGCCTACTGGAATCCATTCTACCACATGTTCAAGGTCACTACGTATGCAGTTATAACCGGTTCTGACTGCTTTGTTTACTAGGTGGAATCACAGTCTCGTTATCCGGTAACTGTTATAGTAATGCCGGTAACTGTTATAATAATGCCGGTAACTGTTATAATAATGCCGGTCACTGTTATAATAATGCCGGTCACTGTTATAATAATGCCGGTCACTGTTATAATAATGCTGGAAACTGTTGTGCCTTCTGGAACCCGTTTCTGCCACATGTTCAAGGTCACTACGTCTGTAGTTATAAGCGCTTCTGACTGCTTTGTTTACTTGGTGGAATCACAGTCTCGTTATTTTATAGACATACCTCGTAGGTGTGTACCCAGCTTCAGCAGAGGGTTAGAAGATTGTTATTGAATGACTTGACTGTCAGCCCCCCCAGTCATGCCATCTATGAGGCCTGGCAACAAATCTCTTTGGACTTTACATAGTCAGTCTCTGAACTCTTGTCCATGATGATAATGAGAAGGAAATGAGAGCAGTATATTACATGGTTCTGTTGTTCTTGTAGGAGTCTGCTGTTGTGTATTCTCTGGGTCTGGTCGGTATGTGTAATAAATGATTAGTAAGCGCTGTCTTCTTTGTGTGCGTTCACAGACACTTCTCGGAACAGACGTGATAATGAAGTGGCCGGAAGAGATTATCACTTTATATCCCGGCAGACGTTTGAAGCGGATGTCGCCGCCGGCAAGTTTATCGAATATGGCGAGTTTGAGAAGAATCTTTACGGCACTTGTGTGGACTCAGTGCGACAAGTCATCAACTCCGGCAAGATTTGTCTTCTAAGTCTTCACACACAGGTGAGAGGCCGGGCCAAGCCACGTAGATACAGACCATGGAAACCACATTGTACTAGAGCCACGGGAGTCTTCTGTACTGTATTCTATGACCACAGGAGTCTCCTGTACTGTGTTCTATGATCACATGAGTCTCCTTTACTGTGTTCTATGACCACGGGAGTCTCCTGTACTGTATTCTATGACCACGGGAGTCTCCTGTACTGTATTCTATGACCACGGGAGTCTCCTGTAGTCTTAAAGGTTAATTTTATGTTTGTTTCATGCTTGGCCTAATCTCCCCACATGCTCCCTCCTCAGCTCTGCCTAATTCCCGCCTCTCCTCTGCCCCCTCTCGCTCTCTCCTCCGCTCTGCCCCCCTCCCCCAGTCTCTTTCCTTTGCTTGTGCCCTCTCCTCCCGAGTGCCAAAACTGCCATCATGGTAACTGTAGGCGCTCTAAACGCCTCGCTCAAATATTACACCCGATAACATTGAGACTGAGCAAATGCCGCTATGTATTATAGAGCCCGTACACTGCAGTATATATCACACGTGTACATTGTATTTCTGCTCACGCCGGGAGGTGTTTCCATTGCTGTGTGTCTGGTCAGCGTGGGGGGTATTAGGGAGTGTATCAGGCAACGTGTCATCAGCAGACAAGCTTTTCTCATGAAATTCTTATGACCCCCCTGCCCCCCCCCTTTGTCTCCCACATACACAGCCGGGAGATACAGAGGTCACTCCCCATAGCTGACAGCTCATACTAACAAGGGAGAGGCCTCATTCCCTCTACTCTGTGCAGGATCATCCGTGTGGGTAATGGGTGAACTACGCTGTAATATAAGGGGTCTACTGTATTGTATGACCACAGGAGTCTCCTGTACTGTATTGTATGACCACGGGAGTCTCCTTTACTGTATTGTATGGCCACGGGAGTCTCCTTTACTGTATTGTATGGCCACGGGAGTCTCCTGTACTGTATTGTATGACCACGGGAGTCTCCTGTACTGTATTGTATGACCACGGGAGTCTCCTTTACTGTATTGTATGACCACGGGAGTCTCCTTTACTGTATTGTATGACTACGGGAGTCTCCTGTATTGTATTGTATGACCACGGGAGTCTCCTGTACTGTATCCAAGGGGTGAGGATTACTTACTAGTGTTTACTCTCCTTACAACCGTCCAATTCACCAAATTGAGTACAGTGTAATGCAGGACTGGTCAACCTGTGGCTATCCAGTTTCTGAAACTACAACTACCAGCATGCTTTGTCGGGTATCAGCTATACTTATACTGTTAAAGCAAGCTGGGACTTGTAGTTTCACAACACCTGGAGAACCACAGGCTGGCTAGGCCTGGTGCAAGGAGAAGCAGATGGTGTAACCTTCAAGAACCTTCCTTTCCCCATCAGAGGGACTGTTCTGGAATGTCTTGACTGAACACGATTATGTACTATGGTACTGGAGAGACACTGGCACCGACCCAGAGGTGAGCGTCCACCAGCCGTCATGATGTGTTCTCCGCGTGATATTCTACTGAGCATGCTCAGAACTGCACTACGTGCGCAGTCACCGGCCAATCAGATCTGAGTGAACAGCAGCAGCTTGCGTTCTGAGGGGCGTGTTGAGGGAGGGAAGGGGGCGGGATGTAGCCAATGTACAGTAAGGGGTGGGGCCCAAGCAAGTGCACCAATACCCCCCCCCGATAGCCCCCAGTTGCCCATTGCTGGTGCCCCAGGGTATTAAAAGACAGGAAATAGTGTGAAAAATTGGATTATTTATCTCTAAGAATCGGCTTTTTCTCCACTCTGCTGACTGAATATTACAGAACATAGAAAATATTCATATTTGTAACGCTTAATAAATGATATATCTCTCTTTCCAGACTCTGAAAATGCTGCGGAATTCAGATTTGAAACCTTATATCATATTCATTGCTCCGCCTTCCCAGGAGCGACTGCGCGCGTTACTGGCGAAAGAAGGCCGGAATCCCAAGGTGAGGCTCGTCCTCCACGGCTTTCTTAGGAGATATTACTATGGAGAGAGAGAGGATGTATGGTAACAGTGCTCAGTGCTGTGTATGATCAGTCACACAGTAATGTTACTACCAGGACTGAGGGGATATTACTATGGAGAGAGACAGGGTGTATGGTAACAGTGCTCAGTGCTGTGTATGATTAGTCACACAGCAGTGTCACTACCAGGACTGAGGAGATATTACTATGGAGAGAAACAGGGTGTATGCTAACAGTGCTCAGTGCTGTGTATGATCAGTCACACAGCAGTGTTACTACCGGGACTGAGGGGATATTACTATGGAGATACACAGGGTGTATGGTAACAGTGCTCAGTGCTGTGTATGATCAGTCACACAGCAGTGTTACTACCAGGACTGAGGGGATATTACTATGGAGAGAGACAGGGTGTATGGTAACAGTGCTCAGTGCTGTGTATGATCAGTCACACAGCAGTGTTACTACCACGACTGAGGGGATATTACTATGGAGAGACAGGGTGTATGGTAACAGTGCCCAGTGCTGTGTATGATCAGTCACACAGCAGTGTTACTACCAGGACTGAGGGGATATTACTATGAAGAGAGAGAGAGAGGGTGTATGGTAACAGTGCTCAGTGCTGTGTATGATCGGTCACACAGCAGTGTTACTACCAGGACTGAGGGGATATTACTATGGAGAGAGACAGGGTGTATGGTAACAGTGCTCAGTGCTGTGTATGATCAGTCACCCAGCAGTGTTACTACCAGGACTGCGGGGAATATTAGTATGGAAAGAAAGTGTTCAAATTTGTATTAATCATGTAACAGCAAGGAAAACTGGGTAGCAAAGTGGTTGTAGATAGGAGAGATAAATGTTAAGAAAGAGGTTGAGCACTTGAAAGTTTGGAGAGGATAGCCTTATGGATGAGGAAGGTTATTCCAGAGAGTGGGTGCAGCTCTGGAGAAGTCCTGTAACTGGGAATCCGAGCATTGGTTAGTGTGGCGGAGAGCTGTATGTCCTGTGAAGATCTGAGAGAGAGCTGGGATGTATCTTAAGATGAGTGAGGAAATGTACGTGGGTGCAGTCTTCTACCCCTTTCAGATCGCCGCCTCGGCAATATCCCGTGTTCACAGACCTGGGATATTGCCGGGGCAGCAGAGGATCCCAGGGTCACAAACTCCGTTTCACACTGCAGGGCAGACCCGGGAAATTCTGAGACCCGGGTCTGCCCTGTCGTCATTGTGGTGCGTAATTTGTTTACTGTTGCTCTGGCAACACTTTAAAAAAATTCCACCAATCGAGGTACATTAGGTGCTACCCGGGTTGAAAAACCTTTCACACTGCACCCCTACCCGTGTCGGACCCGGGTTGAATTCCCGGGTCTTCTGACACGGGTCCACCGGAAGTACACCTTTCACATCTCCCGGGATTTTGCCGAGTCCCGGGTTTTTGGCGAAAATCCCGGGTATTTCGTGGTGATGTGAAAGGGGTATTATTGATGGCTTTGGAGGTTAGAAATAGGATTTTGTATTTGATTCTGTAAATTACAGGCAACCAATTATCACTGATCTTGTGACTCACTGTGTCGCTTATAATTGACCTTTGCCTTTATCTCCCTTCCAGCCGGAGGAACTGCGAGAGATCATTGAGAAAGCGCGAGAGATGGAGCAAAATAACGGCCACTACTTCGACACGGCCATTGTGAACACCGACCTAGACAAGGCCTTTCAGGAACTGCTCCGGCTAATCAATAAACTAGACACAGAACCCCAGTGGGTCCCATCCTCTTGGTTGCGATGAAGACAGAGCCAATTGTGCACAAGCTGAATATTCAAGTACTGAAACGTCAGATTGTCTCTCTATTTCTCCAAGAAGACGTCTCCAACATATCACACGGAAGATACCTTGCCCAGTGTTTCATCACCAATGCAGTTTGTGATTAGAATGATCGTCAATTTTTTTTATTTTTTTTTGTGCGAAACGCATCATCCTTCAATGCTGGTTGGTCAGTATGGATCGGCAGTCGTGCGTAGTCCCCGTTTCTCTAGATTTGCAGCCTAAGCTTAGGATTGAGTTTACTGACCTTCAGGAAGTTCTACGGGCATGTTTTAGTGGGTTTACAGAATCCCATTTATTTATTTATATCGGAGCCCAAACACTCCCGTACACAGTGAACCTACTACAGAGTATCTCAAAATCTTATCTAACCATTGAATCGCAACACGGAGAAAGAATTATACACTGAAACGGCACTGACTGGCCTCCAATCCTTGCTGTACGCCACAGGTTCTAAGCCGAGGCTCGTTGAATAGTAATTCATGGTGTCTTCCATTGGTGGAGAGAGCGCTCAGAGACTAAAATCACTGGTCATTTCTCTCAAGTAACTGGATGTATATAGAACATTAGAGATTGTGTTCTAGCAATGTGCTTTAGAAACCTACGTGGCATCTCCTCACCTGCAGAATTGTGCAAATTCTGCCCCTTTTTTAAAGTTTTTCACAACCATTCCATTCTATGAAGCACTTGCTGACAGACGTTATCCTCGTTTTTAAGCATTGTGAAGAATGTAAACTTATCATTTTTTTTTTTCCTTCAAATAAACTTGAGTCACGCAGTTGCATAGGTGATAAAGTAAATTATGAGCATTCTTTCCTGTGAGATGTTGAGTGTCTCAGCCAGGGCTCATAACTTGGATCATGCTCCAGTTTCCTTTCTATCGCTGGTTAGAATCCTCAGGTGCAGCCAAGAAATGGTTCATAATATAACGTAGGAGATGGGTAATTGGCGGCTGAAGCAGCGTAAAGAGCAGCCAATAGGGTTCGGCCTTCATTAATAGTGGAGTCTAAAATCCAGGTCTGGAGCGGTGTGTGTCATGTGACATGCAGCGCTGGTGCAGAAGGATCGTATGGCAAAATTCTGTGCGTATTCCGCTGTTATATGCATTGAATTTTTTTATTTGATAGAGGTAGGACGCAAATGGAGATTTAATTCACCCCAAACTTTTACAATAGGTGTTTTTTTTTTTTTTTATAGATTTTTCAATAGGATAATAAACACCATTTTAGTTTGTGTGCTACTAAAATACTTCAACGCCAGACTTGACCTTGTTTCAGATTTTTCAATCACTGTTTATATTCTGTTTTCAAACCTTTATTTTCTTATTCTAATATATCAACTGGCATAATGGATGTTGGCAGGAATGAGGATGAACAAATCCATTCAGTACAGTCGGTCATTGTGCATCCTTGTTGCTGTATGAATGATTACCACAAGAGGGCGCAATTGATATGTTTTCACGACTGACTTTTACTACTAGTCCACCACAATTCCTAACACATTGAGGGCTGGTCCACAAACAGGTGCAGCTCTGTAGCTGGTGAAAGTGCTGCGATGTTAAGGGTGCAAGAGAATGTTATTTTTGCATGCAGGGAAATGAGTGGCTGCTTTGCTGACTGCACACAGAAACGGCTTGATTTTTTAAACTCTAATTTAGAGTTGAGCGTCAGAACATCACCTCTTAACTCCTACTATGTAAATTTCCACTTGGCTGTGCCATAAGTATTAGAGGTGGTTTTAAGATGGTTATTTGTTTATTACATTGGGAAATGGCTCTAAATATTTCTTCTAGACGCGTTGGGGATCTTTTGTTTGCTTCCAGCGAGAATCATGGGAGCGATCTTGTTCCAAGATTCAGGAGTAACGGTGGCGGGAGAGTTGCGTCTGACATGCATAAGAAGTTAGGCTGGCTTCAGCACTCCATGTGTTGTGAAACTACAACTTGCAGCATGCCCCAACAGCATAGGCATCACATAGATCTTGCAAAGCACCATGGGTTTTTCTGTTTCACCACACCTGGGGTTCCGCAGGTTTTCTTATGCTGAGTCCGTGACCAGACTTTCACATTGTGAATTTTAATGTTCTTTAGCTGAATGCGAGATATTTGCAATCTACCTCTCTGGAGGGCTGTGCAGCACAGAAATGTGTCCGACAACTCTGCATATACTTTCTCCAACAGGGAAGCCTTTGTGGATGCACACATCTAAATCAATGATGTCACGATGGTTGGAGCAGAGGGTTATGGGAGGTTAAAATCACAGCTCTGATGTTATGGTGTTAGTGTGTACCAGTAATCAAGCTCATCAGGACTGTCAGACTGGTAAAAACATTCCAGCATCCCATGAATTTTATGTAGTGTGGTCCTGTTAAGTCTGGTTCAGAATGCGATCTGATTGGTTAAAATGGAGGTCTCGCTCCGTACCTTGGTTAGATTGGCTCTAGAAAGTTTTACATCTCCCTGTGCTTACAGTAGCAGTTTTATATAAACATCTGTGCTTGAATGAATCGATGTCTATCGGCTGTTTCTCTGTTTTCATTTGTCCATTGATTACAGAGTAAAACAAAAAAACAAAATCCAAAGTTAATTGCATTACCAACACGTGCACGACGTTGCATGGTGCCATCTGGTGTGAATGCATCACCTGACTGTCTGCTTTGGCGCATCCCAAACCCCCATTTATATATATGTACCCTGAAATCCCACCGGTGGCTGTGCTGAGCTGCACCTATACTACAAGTCAGACCTCTATGTTGTGAAAGTGTTGCTTGATTACTACTATTTTATTTTCTTTAAATGACACGGAAGACACTGGATCACATGGATTTTGTTCTGCAAAATGTAGGCCTTTTAAATGATTGTAATTGTATAAGATTGTATATATTCTATATTGCTCAGTATTACACATTATTACCGGGATGTAGTGCATCCTATACTGTACCTGTGCCTAACATCATTTGGACCTGTGGGATTGGCTGTTTATGAAGCGTTTGATGAGTTCTTACCTCCAGATATCAGAATAACTCTTAATTAAGCTTCAAATGAGATACAAACCGGTCTTATTTCTGTTATATTCTGGGTTATCTGACAGAGTCTTGGATGACCTTGGTGTCAGTCAGACAGTTACCGTGGTACATTGTCCAGGAAAGTGCGATCTAGCAATCTGGTAACACACCAAACTCTGCTTTCTATTTGCAGAATAGATCCATTAACACCAGAGGTAGTTGGATGAATGAGCGGTGTGTAGGGAGAAGTGGTAGACACACAAGTGCTAGTTTGGTGCTTGTTGGCTTTAGTTAAAGCTATTGATAAAGTTGTGTATAAATTCACATGTGACCATGTTTCCCATCGTCCCAAAGCTTTGTCCTCAACATAGAGGAGTCAGATGTTTCGGTGGTTACTGGAGGTAGGGTTTCATAAGGGGGATGGGAATTGTAGATGGTGTATATCATTTAAAAGCCACAGTGGATTGTTGTGTAGTTTATGCCCTGAGGGATCTATGTGTTATACAGCGTATCAGCTATTTCACTAATTTTCGGCATCTATAATTTAAAGCGGCATTTTTTTTAAAGGCAAAATTTGGCGCGTTGGGTGTATACATTCAAGGATGCAGTTGCCGGCACCAACTACTATTTTATATAATAATGCAGCCGAATGCTTAATTTGGATTTCTTCTGGAACGTGTGTACTATGTGGAATGGGTTTATTTGGACAAGGTACGCGCTCTGGTTAAGGTTAGACTGCTGGGTAGGAAGGGTTAAGGTTAGGATGTGAACTAGGATAGTTAGAGTTAGGCTGCAGAAGGATGGTTGAGGTTACGGGAGGGATAGGGTTATGTTTCGGGAATGGGATGTTAGGGATAGGAAAACTTACCTGTTGCTGCAAAGTAAGCTGTCGAAAAAGAGATGGCTGGAATCTGCGTGACACACTGTATATTCCATCCGCCACACAGGCTCAGGATTTTGCCTCTTTAAATGCAACTTTTAAAAAGTTGCCATAAGTCAGTGTTTTTGGCGATCCGTTGTGTAATAAATAATAGGTCTGTATCTCGGTGAGGAGAGAGAGTGCATTGTTACAGGTATCCTGCATAGAGGTGGATTATGTAATATTATGGTATAATGCACCAAGTGTATGGAGTCATCAGTTGGAAGAGGTTTCTAAAAAAAAAAAACATCATGCCCCCTGCCTATACCTACATTGAGTGGGGCTCATGAGAATCCGTTAGCACAGGCCGGGCCGAACTACAATACCCAGCATGCATTGGCTGCGTGTGTATAACTTCTTTCACCCATTTAATTTGCTGGGAATAATCTACATAAATATATAGCAGATCTGTGATGGTTGTTATAGATCTCTTATATTTAGATATTTTTGGAACAGTTAGAACAAAGCATATTCGCAATATGGGCACCAGGGGGTGAGTGTTCCTATTAGGAGATGTATCTTTTTTTTTTTTTTTTGCAAGGGACAATTTCCATTTATAATGAACGGTTCTTTATTCATTCCCAAACGGTGTGAATTCTCGAAATCATTGCAAGAGATTCATTTAGGCTCCATAAACTTTACTCTGAGACCTCTACAATGAATGGTTAGTTTGATTAATGAACCCCCTCCCAGCAAATGGCGTTACCCAATCATACATGAAACTGGCGCGTTTCACTTTTTATTGTTCAGTTCTGCACAAACAGGGCTGAGCGTCAGATATTTTTTTTTTTTTTTACAAAGTAGCAATTCACTTGTCTGAACATTTTTGCATTTGAATCTTAGGTGCTGGGTCCATAAGTTTAAAGAGCTCTATTGCCTCAAATCAGTAGTGGCCCCTATATTAGTTTACTGTCTCTGGCTGTGGCCTAACGTTGCCTCGGATATTTTTATACTGCTTATCCACCGGAGCTGTAGAAATCCCATTCATCTGCGAGGCCTATTCAGAATGAAGTCTAGAGGAGCTTAAACCTTTTTGATGATTTATGATGTTGTATTAACCTATATACAGCCTGCAAGTCTCACAGGGGAGGCTGGTGCTGCTCTAAGTAAATCTGATTTCTTTGAAACATAACGGTGGATGTAATGAAACTTTTTCTAGTAGATGGTGCTTGTACATTCAGATGCTATTTGTGATATTTAGTTTTGTTTTTTTAATGTACCAGATAAATTGATACCTAAAAATCTGACCAGCGAGTATTGGAAACACCACCTCTTATGCTTTTCAAGACCTTTAATAACGTTAGACTTTAGCTTCAGAGACCTGAGCAAAATAAATGATAAATACAATTTTAAAAAACTGTTGTTTTTTTTTACTTTTGCACGAAATGCTGACGACATAAAATTATTACTAAGAGTCTCCTGCTCCCCATAGAAAACACTAATCGAAGGTTAAAGGACAAGAATTCTTACTTTACGGTTCACTTGTTTTATATTTAGACTTTCAGGTATATTTTGATGATGAGAAAGGTCCCTTTACTAGTCATGCACAGACATTGTATACTAATGACTACAAACGTGAGGTTATGTTCCTATAATGTGATTAAAGACGTGTGAAATTAGATTGTAAGATATGTATTTATATGTTGAGAATGTTGCACTTTTTCTGTTGTACTCTGTTTTATATATCTCCACCTTGATTTATACAAAAGAATCTATTCTATGACTTGATTGCCTCCAGCTTGACATTTGATGCTTAAAAAAAAAATAGTGAAATATTGGCTTATAATCGACAAAAGAGAAAAACAAATGTAATGATCTTTATGGGAAACATAAAGCCTTAAATATTTTTGTCGGATCCTTCTGGATAGTTTTGTATCGGTCACACGTCTCTGTCATGTATGGATGAGATGTCACACACTGCACAATGATGTACAAATGTAAGATTCTATTTTAGATTTCAAATAAAATGACTGTTGTACAGCGGTGTGTGTTGTGTTTCCGGAGACACAATCCTGGCGTGTTACTATGGTCGCACAATGGCTTTTGTAATATCTATTCCAAAATGTGTGATTGCTGATGAATCTGAAATTACAGTCAACCAAAGTTATGGAGGGGGAGGGGGGGGGAGTGTTAAGGGTTAGTGCTAGCAGGAGTAACACTAGGAGTAGTGGGTACAGGTCCCAGCCTACAGGGAGAGAACTTTCACAATGGGCAGGGATATTGAGGAGCAATAAGCTTAAGTAATCATTGCTATGAATTATGAATATTTGCACATTGTCAAGTGATCAAAGAGGACATTTGTAGGCAGGATATTTATATGGGGGTGGGGGGGAAGATAACAACTGAAGTTGTGACCTCTAATTACTTGGTATGGGAGAGTCTGCCAGGGGCCAGAACATGCTGTACCCTCTTTACCACCACAATGTAATGACTGTGGGCCTGACCCTGAACTAATAACATTGCTTGAATTCTGGCCAACTGCTTATAAGTGGAGGGATTTTTTGGCGCTGGGCCAGGTGTTCTGCAACAGAAACCCCTTGTGTGGATTTCAGTTTTGTATGAAAGGAGTTTGGTGCAAGGGGCATTACCAGACATCCACGTGCCCAATCCCTGCACGAAGGGAAGCGTGCATATTGAGGTATGTGGGTGGGGGGAAGCAACATCCGCATCGAGGCAGAGAATTTAAGGCAGAGTTCTGGACCGGGTCCTGTATCCTTATGTCTCTGGCATGGACACAGCTCCCCACAATACCAGTACTTTGTGTCACATTCTCTTAGCCAAGGGTTGTGCATCCACCCCCCAGATGTACAAACATGCGAGAGATCACTACAGTGTTCATTGTAATGTGAGCGGCATGAAACTATCCACGCTCCCCCGTGGCCTAGGCAAGTGACACTTTACTGCCACTGTCTCCAGACACAGCCAAATTGATAGCGTCTGATAGAGCAGTGTCTGGATCTCAGATATATACACGACTCCATTTGGACCACGCTGGATTTGGGCACAAGGAGATTTTACCGCGATTGGAAGAAAGAAAAAGATTTGGTACAAACAAAAAAAAAAAAAAATGGAAATTTAATGTTCTGTAAAGGAGGCAAATTTTATTTGTGTAAATGGAATTAGAGTTGTTGTTCCCTGGCTCCACTCTAAATTTCAGTGTAAAATTAAGGCTAATTGTGTGCTAGAAATAAAAGTAACACAGTTTCTGCAAACCCCGTCATTCATTGGGCCTGATCCAGAGCAACGATCGCTAGCGAGCGTACGACGAGCGTATGCGAAAATTCGGCAAAAAATTCGCAACGCGCATGCCCAGTATGACAGCTTCCGGTCGCCCGAGCGTCATGAGCGAATAGCGGGCGTATTGTTAGCGTATTTTTCGCTCGCGGGGCGTACTTTCTTTACGATGGTCGGCTGGGCGCCCGTTTTACTACAGGGAGGCGGGGATAGCCATTTAAATTGTACAGTATGGGCGTGCTAAGCCCGTACGCTCAGCGTATTTTCTGCGAATTTTCGTACGGCTATTCCATTTGCACAACAGCATGTGAAATTGATTGTCAATCAGTGTTGCTTCCTAAGTGGACAGTTTGATTACACAGAAGTGTGATTGACTTGTAGTTACATTGTGTTGTTTAAGTGTTCCCTTTATTTTGAGCAGTGTATATAATATAACAAAAACTAATGGGGCCAGGGAAAAAGGCTTTGTGAGTCACACTTGACATAACCTTGTTCCTGGGTGAGATGCGCGTTGGTGCTCAGACAGCAGGCTCCCGTGATCATGTTCTCCGTGTGCGCCGGTGGATCGTGTTCCTGCTAGTTTTTTTCTTCATTTCAGCACACCAGGAGACGCCGGCACTTCCTTGAGGCAGTTTAGGGTAAGGATACGGCACGGAAGACCTAGTATTTCTCCCATAGGGTCTCCCAGCACCTGAGAGAGTATGGTGTTCTCCTGGATTTATAATATTTATTTGTGTGTTTGATAGGATATATTTTTTTCCTGATATTTTCATGCAGAGGTTGTTTAATATTTTCGCCCAGATGTCTATCACTTGCTTTTGATGAACTACTTTTAAAGATGTGAATTATTTTTAACTTAAAAGTTAATTAAAAGTTGATTCTCTCTCTCCTTTAGTGTGCACTTGTTTTAGTCTCTACTTGGGTATACAGTTACTTCTGCAACCCCTTTGCTTGTTGTTCTGTCAATTTTTGAGACCTGAGTAGCATCTTTTTCCTGGCTATTGCCTATAACTACATATATATGCTGGTCTTTGTATATTAATAAACAAATAGATTATATTTATAACTTCTTAGTTTATACACAATTATATGAAATATGTTCTGTAAACAAGGTGGCTGTTTTACAATACAAAAACAGTTGTTGGAAAACCAAAAGAGGAAAGCAGGTGCTCTTGCCTCTCTTCCTAGCAACCAGTCCTGGAACAGACCCATGGGACCAGAGATTCAAGGCAATATGGACAAAATAGTATTCTCTTACCAGCTGATGTATGCTGTCAATGGCTCGGTTATACTTCTCACACAGCCGCTGCATGCTCTCAAAACTTAAAAAAAAATGCAAAGTAATAAATGAAACATCAAAAAGGAGATGGCAAAGCTTAAAAAGACACATCAGTTAATAAGAGGGGATCATAGGCAGACAAGGAAATTAATTAGAACCAACATAAAACTGTAACAACATCTGTTAAAGCAGATTACCCCTGCCTTTCATGCACCTGTTAACATTAACCTATAAAATAATCTCAGCAACTTTCATTTTGTGAAGCTGTAAACAACAAGACTGGGGAATGCCATTGTAAAGCACTGTGTGCATAATTGCTAAGGTGAGGCAGTCTTATAATTAAGAGGTCTAAAGAAAAAGGTGTCACAAATTGGTGAAAATGAATCAGTCAGAAAAATGAATTTCTGGTCTAAAAATACAAGCAAACTTGTAAACAAATTAAAGTTCAAAAAAGAAAAAAAAATTATTGAGAAATTAGATCACAAAAAATATAAAATGTAATTACCATTTTGTATCATAGTCTATAAGTACATAGTTCTCCATAGCCAATTTCAGATCCGGGATTTCCTCACAAACCCACCTGAAAAAAAGGCAATAAAAGATTACTCATTAGATAGACAAGAATAAAACATTAATCCTAAAACAGGAGTGGCACTTAGGTGCAATGATACAGCGAAATAATGTGAACTTGAAGGCTCTTGGTAACCAAATAGTATTAAATCTAGCCATCAATAAATTGCCATTGCTTTATTCTAAAAGGTTCACAGTGCTAAATATAAGCAGCCTGAAGAAAAACAAAAAACATTTTTTAAGTGATTATTAACAGCTATAGAACGGAAAACAATAGTAGACAATTTAGAGCAATACTCTTCCTGGTCACATTTTGCTGTGAGGTAACTAGCAAAAATATCCTAGACCAGTGATTCCCAAACTGTGCGCCGCGACGCTCTCACCGGGGGGCCTCGGAATGTTTCTATTTCCTATTGTATTCTATTGTATTTTTGTCTTAGGGGTGCCTTGAAAATAAATATGGAGACCCTAAGGGTGCCTCGAACTGAGATGAAGGATCTTATTAATAAAGAAACAATCCCAGCCATACACTAGAGTCTAATCTTTAGTTAAAGTGTGAATAGAGCGTATTGCCGCATTGCTCAGAGATTTTTAAAACTAGGACATAGATTTTTAAAGGGGTTTTATTTGACTGTAAAAAAAAAAAAAAAAAAATTAAAAAAGGTGTATATTTCTGTATTACAATTAGCAGCCTATTCATCTAAGGCCGTATTCAGAGATCTGTTTTTTATGTACGCAATGATACGCACGGCCGGAGCAAGGAAACACCCACCAACAACCCCCGACACTCCCCTCTCCCGGACGTGCTGTCGGTGACTTACGAGTCCCTGGACCACTCTGTTCTTCATGTGTGTACTTACATGCGTATATGTGCTCCGCCCGTGTGATTCTTTATAACCCCGCCTCCATGTGTTCATTTAAATGCCTCCCCCCACCCACTTTTATGTCAATATTCAAGTACGTATTTCTACGCCGCCCATCCGCACGTACTCAAGTGCGATTCACATGTCCATGCCTAAAGCACTTTTGAGCGTATATTCAATGTAACTTACGTAAATAAAGTTACTACGCGTGCGCAGTTCATCCGATCCCAAAAAGAACTCCCCGTGAAAACGGTTCTATGAATACGGCCCATAATCTGAAATCGCATGCCCATTTTCACTACGTAAGCATGTTACTCTGGATGGGAAATATAACGCTTCCACATTACAATTGCGCATCCACACCACAAAAACTCTTGATCCGCCCCAAAGTGTAGAAATACGAGAACCACTTTGGACCGTATTCAGAATTAATTAATTGTTACAAAATAAGTACGTTTTGCAAAATGAATAAATTTCGGAACACTTCCGTGTTGTGAAAGCAACCTTATCATTAGCGTGCGTATATGTGACGGAAGTTAAACGTTCGCATATAGATCCGCACGTTTTCTGCATTACCACGCCTATTTTTTGCTATTTACATTCCGATTGACACCTACTAATTAATAATCCGTCCGATCTTTTATGTGCGTGCGGAGTTTTTGACGTGCGGAAATTACTTACGCATCTTTCCAATTACGCTTCGTATCTCCATGGTCTGCACATGCGCCCTGAATAGAAATCACTCCACTTACGCATTTTGCGTGCGTAAGTTACCAGACGTTCTTCATTCTGAATCTGGTCCATTGTCATCAGTGCCACAAACACATCCAGAATAATGCATAACGTCACAGTCGTTTTACAAAATGGCTGCTCTCCCGTTTAAAGATTTGCTTAATGATCACAGACTGGGTCCAGGCCTCTCTCATCCCATGTTATGTAGTGTGTGCCAGGCATTAGAGTACTGAAGGAAGAAAATGTGGCCGCAAATCTGAGGTATAAACAAAATGTATCCAGTGTACAACATAACCATTCCCCTATGTGCCAAAGTGATGCTAACACCTAAATAATTCAAGGACAGTGTGGACACCCTGGCAAGGACGGCTTGATATTTCACACGCACTCTCATGTCCTCAGTGTGTCTATCATAGTACAATGCTTGTCAGGCACCTCAGATAAACCAACACAGAAAACCCTAGTGCAGGACTAACCTGTGACTCTCCAGGTGTTGTGAAACTACAACTCCCAGCGTGCTTTACCTGTTTAGACATAGCTGATGCCTGACAAAGCATGCTGGGAGTCATAGTTCACAACACCTGGGGAGTCAATGATTGGCCAGGCAAAGGCCTAGTTTCTGCTGACATCCCAATAAACTCTTTGCTGAGTGGCAGTTACTATTGCCCAATAATGCAGACGTTTATTGGTCATGACGAAGAACAAGGTCATCAATCTTAAGGACCATTGTGAGGGATGGACACAAGAAGTAAATGTTACCTGTAGAACTCCTCTCTCTCGCGTTCGTCCAGTTCAGTGATGATGTAGGAGAGTGTGCGCTCAATCCTTGGTATAATCACTGGGGAGACATAGAAGAGAGGGGATATAGACCTCATAACAATGCAGCCTTGTGAACATGATCGTTCTGAAAGCTATCCAGGAACCGGAGTGATAGCCAATCACGTGTTTCGGATGTCAGCTGTATGTCAAGTCTAGCCAATCCGTGCCTCTCCAAGTGTTGTATTGTGAAATCCCAGAATGCTTTGCAAGGTATAAGCTATGACAATGCGTGTAAAGCATACTGGGTCTTGTAGTTTCACAGCGCATAGAGAGGCACAGATCAGCCAGGAAGACTGCAGAGAAACACAAGAATGTGTAAAGTACATGTATTCCTATCCACACATTCATAAACGTTACACATAGAAGTCTTATTAGCACTGAGGTCAGAGACAGGCACCTGCATGGTTCCTCATACCGGCCTGGACATGGCACAGTGAATATCAGGTAAAACGCGGCAGTATATATGTCTTACCATGCTCGATGGCGTTGACACGTCGGTTGGTTATTTTAATGGCTTCATCCAGAGTGACAAATGACGTCTGCATAAGAATACAGAGGAAAATGTCAATGACCTGTCCATGCGATCACACCACACGCATTTTATGATGTGCTGATCAATCATTGGCTATAGAATTGTGACAACACTTCCCAGCTGTGTGCTTCAGTCACATCGCAGCTACTTTATATTACACAGTGCACACACTCAGATCTGTGATAACCAATGAGAGCAGATCACAAAGCATCCAGACATAAGAGAAATGACACTTCTGACAAAGGTGGATTTAAGTTCACAATGGAGTGTTCCCTCTTAGTCAGCCTACAGTATAGGAGTTCCCTCTTAGTCAGCCTACAGTATAGGCGTTCCCTCTTAGTCAGTGCACAGTATAGGTGTTCCCTCATAGTCAGTGTACAGTATAGGTGTTCCCTCCTAGTCAGACTAAAGTATAGGTGCCTCCTCTTAGTCAGTGCACAGTATAGGTGTTTCCTCTTAGTCAGTGTACAGTATAGGTGCTTCCTCTTAGTCACTGTACAGTATAGGTGTTTCCTCTTAGTCAGTGTACAGTATAGGTGTTTCCTCTTAGTCAGTGTACAGTATAGGTGTTTCCTCTTAGTCAGTGTACAGTATAGGTGTTTCCTCTTAGTCAGTGTACAGTATAGGTGTTTCCTCTTAGTCAGTGTACAGTATAGGCGTTTCCTCTTAGTCAGTGTACAGTATAGGCGTTTCCTCTTAGTCAGTGTACAGTATAGGCGTTTCCTCTTAGTCAGTGTACAGTATAGGCGTTTTAGTCAGTGTATAGGAGTTCCCTCTTTGTCAGTGTACAGTATAGGTGTTCCCTCATAGTCAGTGTACAGTATAGGAGTTCCCTCTTAGTCAGTGTACAGTATAGGCGTTCCCTCTTAGTCAGCGTACAGTATAGGCGTTCCCTCTTAGTCAGCGTACAGTATAGGAGTTCCCTCTTAGTCAGCGTACAGTGTAGGCGTTCCCTCTTAGTCAGCGTTCAGTATAGGCGTTCCCTCTTAGTCAGCGTACAGTATAGGCGTTCCCTCTTAGTCAGCATACAGTATAGGCATTACCTCTTAGTCAGTGTACAGTATAGGAGTTCCCTCTTAGTCAGCGTACAGTATAGGCGTTCCCTCTTAGTCAGTGTTCAGTATAGGTGTTCCCTCTTAGTCAGCATACAGTATAGGCATTCCCCCTTAGTCAGCGTACAGTATAGGCATTACCTCTTAGTCAGTGTTCAGTATAGGCATTCCCTCTTAGTCAGTGTTCAGTATAGGTGTTCCCTCTTAGTCAGTGTTCAGTATAGGTGTTCCCTCCTAGTCAGTGTACAGTATAGGTGTTCCCTCTTAGTCAGTGTACAGTATAGGTGTTCCCTCTTAGTCAGTGTTCAGTATAGGCATTCCCTCTTAGTCAGTGTTCAGTATAGGTGTTCCCTCTTAGTCAGTGTTCAGTATAGGTGTTCCCTCTTAGTCAGTGTACAGTATAGGCGCTCCCTTTCTCTGTGTATCCATCTATACCTCTGTACTTGTTATTTTCCCGTCACTTGATACAAAAAGCTGCAGGTAGTCTTCAGACGTCCACCCGTGTGAGTGGTAAAGGTTACAATGCAAACACACGAGTGTCATATGAAAATCCTAAATCTGGAACCAACCCAATGTTTTCCCTCCAGTTCAGGGTCTGAGAAATCCCTCATAGGCTGATAGCCCTGACTGCGAGGATAAGTAGAGTAATTGTCTCATGTGAACGTGATTGAGAGGACTTTGGGAGTATGTGGAGGTTGGCTTGTGAATCATCATTTAAATAACTGTGTAATATAATAGCAATGCTTTACACAGCAAGAACCCCCCCATCATTACTTCTAACAGCATTAGTCAAGAGGGTTTGAAAGACTATGAGTGTGTAGGGAGGACAAGACTGAGGAGCCATAGTTATGTCCAGAGCCTTCCAAGAGAAAGTATTAGTGTGGGCAAACCAAGGCTGACAACGTTCTAATACTCTATGACTGTCATTTAACAAACTGATGATGCGTCTAGGATGTAAGACTAGCACTGGGCACAGACCCACAACACCTGTTCATAGGTTTCCCTCATCGTTACACTGGAGCAGATCCGATTTGTTAGTCGCCGAGACATCCAAACACAGGATGCATGTGGATCGGATAGCAAAGAGACACAATATACAATAGCCATACCCCCAGTCCCTGATACCTTCCTTCCATTAGTTTCATGTAGATTGTAGCTGGATTAGGAGTGAGCAGCGTGTGCTGCGAACGTGGGGGTTAGGAGTGAGCAGCGTGTGATGTGAATGTGGGGGTTGGGAGTGAGCAGCGTGTGATGTGAATGTGGGGGTTGGGAGTACCTTCCTTCGTTTCATGTAGATTGTAGCTGGATTAGGAGTGAGCAGCGTGTGATGTGAATGTGGGGGGTTAGGAGTGAGCAGCGTGTGATGTGAATGTGGGGGGGGTTAGGAGTGAGCAGCGCAGCGGTGAATGTTGGGGGGGATTAGGAGGGAGCAGCGTGTGATGTGAACGTGGGGGTTAGAAGTGAGCAGCGTGTGATGTGAATGTAATGGTTAGGAGTGAGCAGCGTGTGATGTGAA
>WWET01001605.1:271507-295305 GCA_011038615.1 Limnodynastes dumerilii
CCTCTTCCATGATCACCTAGTGATTTATTCCTTCCCCTTCTACTACCTCGCCTCTTCCATGATCACCTAGTGATTTATTCCTTCCCCTTCTACTACCTCGCCTCTTCCATGATCACCTAGTGATTTATTCCTTCCCCTTCTACTACCTCGCCTCTTCCATGATCACCTAGTGATTTATTCCTTCCCCTTCTACTACCTCGCCTCTTCCATGATCACCTAGTGATTTATTCCTTCCCCTTCTACTACCTCGCCTCTTCCATGATCACCTAGTGATTTATTCCTTCCCCTTCTACTACCTCGCCTCTTCCATGATCACCTAGTGATTTATTCCTTCCCCTTCTACTACCTCGCCTCTTCCATGATCACCTAGTGATTTATTCCTTCCCCTTCTACTACCTCGCCTCTTCCATGATCACCTAGTGATTTATTCCTTCCCCTTCTACTACCTCGCCTCTTCCATGATCACCTAGTGATTTATTCCTTCCCCTTCTACTACCTCGCCTCTTCCATGATCACCTAGTGATTTATTCCTTCCCCTTCTACTACCTCACCTCTTCCATGATCACCTAGTGATTTATTCCTTCCCCTTCTACTACCTCGCCTCTTCCATGATCACCTAGTGATTTATTCCCTACCCTTCTACTGCCTCACCTCTTCCATGATCACCTAGTGATTTATTCCCTACCCTTCTACTGCCTCGCCTCTTCCATGATCACCTAGTGATTTATTCCCTACCCTTCTACTGCCTCGCCTCTTCCATGATCACCTAGGGATTTATTCCCTACCCTTCTACTGCCTCGCCTCTTCCATGATCACCTTGTGATTTATTCCTCACTTCTTCCATGATCATCTAGTGATCCGACCCTTTCACTCCTACTGCCTCCCCTTTTCCATGATCACTTAGCTGCCTGACCCTTTCCCTCCCGATGTCTCCCCTCTTCCATGATCACCTAGTGATCTGACCATACACCTCCAAGTATCTATGTAAGCTCCTGGGCCAATTTCGACACTGGTAAACAGGTGACTCTCCAGGTGTTGTGAAACTATACCTCCCAGCATGCTTGATCAGGTATCAGCTATGTCTCTGCAGCTAAACCATGTTGGGACTCATGGTTTTGCATTACCTGGAGAGACGCAGTATGGTCTGGCCCGTTATACTGTATTCTGTCTATTATTGTGTTTTCGGCCTGCCCCATGTACAACACAGCTAAACTTTGCCGATGCTTGATCAACAGAATAGAGTATAAAATGTCTATCACAAGATAAAAGTGTTCGTTCCATACTCACTGTCTCCTCCTTCCTGATAATGTTCAAACACTGGTAAGGTCACACCTGAAAGAAGCAACGCAGGATTTATACTATGATCAGAGGTGGTAGAACAAGGTAAACATGCTGGATATAAACACAAATAAACAAAAAACAGAGTTTTGCCGCACACAAAATTAGTAGAGTGAAACGTACCCCACTTATGGAGGTGCCGAACACAAAGTTATACCCCGTTCAGATTACCATGAAAAAGCCGGGGTTTTCACGAAATTGCCGGCTTTCATGAAAACCCCGGCTTTTTCTGGCAATGTGAACGGTGAAGCCGGGTCTCTTTAGCCGGGTCTTAGACCCGGCTAAAAAGAAGGGCCGTTCACACTGCGCTGAAAAGCCGGCTATTTAAATAGCTGCCGGCTTGTAAAAAAGAAAGAAAAAAAAAAGCCGGTGTTTTCAGCGCAGTCTGAACGCACCAGGCTAAAATTTTCTAAATTTTGCCCACTGCCTAAAAATCTGGCTTTTTAGGCAGTGGCAATCTGAACGCAGTATTAGTAGAGTTTTGGCATCACACATAATTTTTGGGACTTATGATTTGAGTGTATTTACAGTGCACTGTAGCTTAACAGCCACTTTCTGTGGGGCTCGAACCCTTTGTGTGTCTACATGGATATAAACACAAGAATATTCTAAATCTTATACTACATGGAGGGTCACATAAGGCCTAGAGCTGATATGATTGGGCAGCGCTGAGGTCATGAGTTCAATTCCTGGACTAGGCCTTATCTGTGTAGAATTTGTATGTTCTCCCTGTGTCTGTGTGGGTTTCCTCCGGGTGCTCTGCTTTCCTCTCATACTCCAAAAACATGCTTGTAGGTTAATTTACTGCTGAATAATTTAACCCTAGTCTGTGTGTATGTCTGTGTAAGGGACCTTAAAATGTAGCTTCAATGGAGACTGATGTGAATGTGAAAAACACCTGTTAATAGCTAAATATAGTGTTCGTATTCGGCTGACCGGATGGGTCAAGTGGCTCTTATTCACCCTCACATTTTATGTTTCTATGTAGCTCCTAAGACCAGGGTAACACGTTGTCCACAGGTTGTGGATTCCATAGAGCTGTAACCTTCATTTTCATTCTAACGGACGGTAATGTGGCAGCCCGATCCTGACACCATATTAATAATATTGTACTATTACATTCACCGAGGTGACACTGTATTAAGTATTCCATCCAGGGTAGGATCTTACACTTCCCATAAAGGTGCTGGAATAATTCCTGGAATTACAGACAGCTGGATAGAGGGAAAGCCTCTAATGTACATTGACTAAGAGGGAACGCCCTGTCCCTCCGCCGGACACGTCCTAAATCTCACTCCAAGATCTGAGCTTGAAATCCGACTGAAACGTAAAAGTCAGAAGTCTGAAACTGGTTGTAAACGTTGGAGATTTATCTTTTAAATGGCAATCCGGGGTCAAAAATGCTGGAAAACGCTAAATCCACTCAATAAACATTCAAAAAAAAAAAAAAACAACGTCACTGACAGTCCTATAACACAACAAGACGCTGAATACCTGCCACGTTGTCTTTCTTTGCCCGAACCTTAACTTGAGCTTTGTTGACATTCTGGATCACTGTTGTACTGCGGAAAGTAAAGATTACATTCAGCGTGATTATAGTGAGTGGGGCATATCCACAGAAATCAGGTGGAAAATTACACCTGGCCAAAACCCTGTAGAATGTCAGGGGGAGTGAAAGTAATGTTACACTATGCATGTAGGGAGAATACTGTGCCTTTGCTTACTGCACACAGATACTGTTACACTATTATTTATCACCTCTCATCTCTAAAACTATTATATTATTACACAGATACTGACCAGCATTACTATTACACTGTTATTTATCACCTCTCATCTCTAATACTATTATACACTGCTTAAAAAAATAAAGGGAACACTAACATAACACATCCTAGATCTGAATGAATGAAATATTCTTGTTAAATACTTTGTTATTTACATAGTTGAATGTGCTGACAACAAAATCACACAAAAATTATTAATGTAAATCAAATTTATTAACTTATGGAGGTCTGGATTTGGAGTCACCCTCAAAATTAAAGTGGAAAAACACACTACAGGCTGATCCAACTCTGATGTAATGTCCTTAAAACAAGTCAAAATGAGGCTCAGTAGTGTGTGTGGCCTCCACGTGCCTGTATGACCTCCCTACAACGCCTGGGTATGCTCCTGATGAGGTGGCGGATTTCAACATGGTTTTGCCTGGCTGTAACTTTCCTCCTGTTTTCATACACTGGATTTGGTCAGTGTCTCAGGCAGGCCTGGCTAATCTATGGGTCTCCAAGTATCATGAAACTATGAGTCCCAGCATGTTTTGTCTGGTATCACCTATGACTACAGTTAAAGCATGCTGGGACTTGTAGTTTTCCAGCACCTGGAAAATCATGGTTTGGCCAGGCGGTCTTCTAGAGAGCTCAGTTATAGTAAAAGGAGAACATTCCTGGGATGTCTGGCCCTGCGTCCAGTTTGGGGGCACAGATAAGTGGGCAAACTGGAAACAAGAGTATCTGACAATATCAGTGCTCACATTGACCGACGAGTGGTCAAATGATGTGCGGAGATGATGGCTGCACAAGCTGACCCCATTCATTAGCAGGCATGAGCCAAATGTACCACCCCATAGACAGGTATACCGTCCTATAAGACTCATCACCATAGGCCGATTGTATAATGAAAATTGTTCATGTCACCCAAGGCAACCAGAGTCTTATTTTCTCAGTGTTAAATGGTAGCTGTAAACAGGTGCGGGTCTCCAGTTCAAAGGCCCTTTATCAAAAGGGTCGCTCTCTCCCAGCCATTTCCACAGTGCCTGGGAAATCGACTGCTTCTGCCTGACCAAGGCAAAGCAATCAATCGTCCCCAGGGAAAAAGGGTTGGGGTTCAATTCACACTAACCATTCGCCACTGCCCTTTTCCTAATCCTAACCCTCCCCTTACTTTACCCTACCCCTCCCTTCCCCGAAGCCTAACCCTAAGATTCCCCTTCCCCCACGCTAACCCTAAAACTCCACACAGAATGCTACTCATCTGTCTGGCCGGTGCGGCGGGAATGATGGGTCTGCAGTAGCGTTTCCCAAGAATGAATGGGTGAATATGCAGATCGGCATACAAAGCCGAAGATTAGCTTTGTCTATTTCTAGACAGCATTTTCACAGCGGCGACTGCCACCGTAGTCGCCATAATCTGATTGGCTGCTAAGGGCAACACCTTTTCCTCATTACAAAATCTTTTTTTTGTTTTTTTTTCTTTTAATAGATTCCCTCTATTACGGAAGTGGAAGAAAAAGAATCCCTTATTAATATACACATTGGCATTGTTACGCTGCTCACCTGAAATCTCCTGCTGCGAATTTGGCTTCTGCGAGTGAGAAGGCCGCTTCCCTCATTACCTCTCCCATTAGCATCTTGGTCTAAAATACAATGGTGAAAAACTGAATACAAAACACAAAATAAGGAGCCATTTGCCAATTTGTCATTTAAAAGACAACTATGGGCAACACCTCACTCTTCCTTTTTATAATCTTTATTAAATATACCCCCCGCAGTATACAAAAGTATATAACAGCCATGTTTCTAAATCTGGGTACTACCTGTATTCTTTTACACAATAACAAGTGATTTAAATGACATGTCATTAGCGGGAACGCTCCAATGATCCTGTCTATTCATTGTACAGAACATTGTTTCATTTCATTTTGATTCTTGTAAAGTCCTCATTTCACCGATCAACGTTGTCACGGTTTAGTAACAAATGTTAGGTGCAGATGTAGTCCCAACGCGTCTATATCTACATCCTGGCATTTGTATATTCATGCAAAGGATTAGGGGAGAACAAACATTTTAGACTAAATATTAATCCCTACAAGAAACACTCAAATGTACTTCTTACTATTGTGAAGCAGAAATATTTGGCAGCAAAACTACATCCAAACTCCTCTTTATGTGGGATTATTATGACATAGAAGGAGGTTATCAAGTTATCAAAAATGATGATAAATAAACACAAGACAGGGAACTCGCACCCAGGAGAAGCGAATAAATATCGCACCTCAATGATCTTTCTTAGGATCTGTCGGAAACGCATGGTTAAGGCGTCAGACTTTTTCTTCAGGAGATTGCGTCCCGTCTGGGCGCCTTTTAAACGAGCCTTCATGATGGTCTGGGCCCTGAAATGGAGGTGAACGGTAAAGAAAAAGGGCGATTATTGACATGATCAGAATATACAGAGAGGATCATAAAGCGTAACATTAGAATCCACTCATGGCGCCACTATGGGCTTAATCTAAAGGTGAGCGTGCACCAGCTGACGTGACGCTCCTCTGCGTGATTTTCTACTGCACACGCTCAGAAATGAATGGCATATATTCACAGCCGACTCAGATCAGAGCGTAACTCGAGCGGCGGCGGCTGGCACTCTGAGGGGCATGCTATGGGGGGAGGGACGTAATCAATGTACAGTAAGGGCGTGGCCAAGCAATTGCCCCTGATCCACAGCCGAACACAGAAGTACAAAACGAATGACATCGAAACATCTGCACCAGCCACAGGTCATGTCTAAGTCCAGGAGGTGACCTTCCGCCACCTGTTTCATACCCTTGCGCTCGGATGTGACACTTTGGGCCAGATTTACTAAGCTGCGGGTTTGGGAAAGTGGAGAAGTTGCCCACAGCAACCAATCAGATTCTAGCTCTCACTTTCCTATTAGATTCTAGCTGACGTTCGCTAGTATGTGATTGGTTGCTATGGGCAACATCTCCACTTTTCCAAACCCGCAGCTTAGTAAATCTGGCCCAAAGTGTGCAAAGGATCAGAAATCGCTGTTGATGCAGTAAAACAATTAGCAAACAATATATTTATTTTTAATAAACCATGAAAACGCTATTATTTTGTGACATTTCCCTGCCGTGACTGCTGTCTATTAGACTGAAAACAGATTTTCGGCTGTCTCTGTTTGGAAAAAGCCACCTTATCAGAGGATGTTTTTATAGAATGGTAAGTATGCGGATATGCCGATCAGTGGAGGCTAAACAGGGCAGAACAATTTACACATGCTTGGGATAAATATAAGGATATCCAAATTATTATTATTATTAAACACAAACTAAAATCAAACAGGTTCTATGGGCATTGGGGCAGGTCCTGACCCACGCACGGCTTACGTGCGTGCGAGGGTACCTTCGTACGATAGCGTAGCGGGGAGTGCACGCCCCCTGCATTCCCTGCTCCTACCTTAAATTTTCTGACAAGGGGCCGTATTCAGAGAAGTGTTTCCATTTTGGAACGCAATTATACGTGCGCACGGTGCAGACAAAACCCCCTCACACCCATGACACGCCCCTCTCTCGGCGACTTCCGCCTCCATAGACCACTTGTAACTTTCCATGAGCAGTTGCGTGCGTATGTCCTCCGTCCGTGCGATTCATGATAGTAGCGCCCACTTTCCTTCATTTAAATGCCTTTACCCTGCCCATTTTTATTTAAATTTTCACTTGCGTAACTTTGCGTCGCAAATGCAGGCGTATGTACCCAAGTACGATTCACAAGTCCGTCCACGAGGCTCTTCCGCGCATATAGTCGACATGAAGTACGTACAAAAAGTTACTACGCATGCGCAGTTGAAACATACCTAAAAATACGCACGGAACTCGCCATGAATACGGTTCTCTGAATACGACCCAAGGTCTGCGGCCGTAATATGGCTGAGATACGACCATCGTAATTTTTGTGCCGGCCGGCGTACATAACAAAGTTATGTATGCCTGCCGGTACGCAAACGGAAGAACTTTGTGCGCATGCGCACAAGTTAGATTTCAGGGGAATTTTGCACGCAACGTGCGTGATTTCCCTGGCGTACGTACCTCAGGATCTACCCCATTGTGGGCAGACTGTATGGGCCACATGTCCCCATCTGCTGTCAAAATACGCTTCAAATATACGCACACCTTAAAATCAGGTCCACGATGTAAATGACCCCAAAACAGCATGTGGTCACATTCCTAGGGATTATGGGGTAGATCCAGAACTACGTCCGTCTTCCATAGACGGACGTAGTTCAATAAACAGTAGCTACTGCACACGTGTAGTAGCTATTGTACGTAATCTGCGTATCGTTTCGATACGTAGATTGCGTATATGCAGTCTTTTAGATTACATACAATAGCTACTACGCATGCGCAGTAGCTACTGTTTATTGAACTACGGATGTAGTTCTGGATCCGGCCCCTTCTCTTTAACATCGCTGAACATAAGCTTTTCACAATGTAGTGATTTGCTGAAAATGATGAAGATTTAGGGCTAGAAATTAAACACAGAAGAGAATCCATTTGAGTAAAAGATCAGAGTCTTTGGAGCCATTCTGTCAAAGCCACATAACCTAAACCAGGGGTGGCCAGACTTTCGGACTTAGGGATATACATACGTATACACACACACATATATAAGATTAAGTACAATAGCTACTACGCATGCGCAGTAGCTACTGTTTATTGAACTACGTCCGTCTACGGAAGACGGACGTAGTTCTGGATCCGGCTCTATTTTATTAAAACAACGCTGATGTCGCCTGCATCGGTTCCTCTTGATTATAAAATCTTTGCAAATAGCTGTTTAAAACAGGTCTGTGCCCATAATATAGCCTTGATAAAATAACTACAAACTAGAAAGTCGCCAAAGGTTATCCTCCTATGGGCCCTCAGAGTTTCATAAGAACAATCGTTACATTAAAACAAACTTTGTTGGTTCAAAATGAAAGTTATTAGAACACACTAGTACTATAACACAGCAAAATATTAAAAACACAAACCAATCCAACAGCGTATAAATACACCGCAATGGTAAAAAACAATTCTACAAGTAGCAGGCCGATATAATCCCAGATGGGGTAAAATAATAATGATAAATCCCCAATAAATCATGTGACCGTAAAGCCTTGTAGAGGAAGGTGAAGAGCGTTGAATCACTCTGACATTTACCTGTACTATGTAGAAATTCAGATTTGGGTTATATCCGGCTCACGCTGGTTCCTGCCATCATTTCCCCATCCATAGGCTGCCCTGTTTCTAGTTTCATCTGGATGCCCTACTAGGCTCTGTTGCCTAAACACGGCCTTTGTTTACAATGACATTACATACCTCCAATAACAAGCATGTGTGACCCTAAACACGGTAGGGATACTCAGGGAGACAACTTTTTAGGTGCAATAGTGGTAGAACCTTCACCAATATAATGGTAAAACAATATATACATATGTGATTAAAGCCATGCACCTAAACTTGTTCACAGCTTTTGTCATATATCATGGTGGTAATATCAAAAGTTACATTTACATGAAAAGAATAAAAAAAAATAAACACATACAAACTCTCACATTCTATTATTTATAATAGATGTTATTCACATTCTATTATTTACAATGGATGGACGTCTAGTAACTATAACCTTGAAAATGCCTCTTTTTCTAGATTTAGGCTCAAGTATGAAGAATTGATTCCAGGAAGTTGGAGAATTAGAAATATCTTCGTTACATCACTTCCCATTTGTTTCACATCAGTGTGAAGGAAAGCAGAATTTCTTGTATAATGCAGGGCTGGAAGTGAGGGGGGTATACAGGGTATGCCGTAATGTCACCTCATCCACGGATTGAAAGCCTGTAAATCTCCATTCACTGCTATTACTTCTACATTTACATAGCAAAACTTTTAAAATTCCACTTCAACCACTGGTATAACGTGCAATAATTTTATATATCACATAGACCACTAATTTTCCTGAGGCACACGGATGACCTGAGGGCTTGCAGGTGACCAGTGACAGGCACCCAACCCAGGCCTCTGATGACAGTCACCCCATAACATAGGGGTCGCCGGTGATAGATGACACATCCCCAACTCAGGGTTCTCCAGTGACAAGCAACCCCCAACCCCAGGCTCACCGATGTCAGGAACCCCCAAGCCAAGGGCTCGCCAGTGACAGACAGACAGCCCCCAACCCTGGGCTCTCTGGTGATAGCCAACCCATAACATACTGTTTGGCGGTGACTGGTACCCCCTAACCCAGGGAATGTCGGTGACAGATGACCCATACCAGGGTTCTCCAGAGACATTCACCCCCCCCCAACCCCCAACCCAAGGGTCACCGGTGACAGTTCCATTTTCATGCTCTTTACCACACAGGCTTAGAATAACATAATATATACATAGTAATAAGGCTGCCAGGACCCCCAGGATAATCACCACCGGCATAACATGAAGCATTCCGCCCGCACCCGGGTGACAGACCCTGCACTATACACAGGAAAGACATGGAGGGACAGGGCACTCACATCCTGGAGGGGAACACCTCGATCCTGTCCTTGCCCGACATCTTGTCTCCGCTCCTCTGCTGCTCTGTGTGTGTGTGGACCAGGGACCGCCGCCGTCTTGTCACTGCGTCTCCCTCAGAAGCAGCAGCTCGGTCATGTGACGCACCGCGTCATTAGTCACCTGACCCAGGACTGCCCCGACGAGAATGAGGCGATGGCTTCAAGTCACGTGACGTATACCAGTCCATTTATTATCCACCTCAACCTTCATAGCTAACCGCCGTTTCATCCGTGTTGCAAAGTAATGAGTATATAAAAAAAAAATTGGGAAACATTTTTTTTTGTTTCCCAAAAGAAAGATGGCCGCCCGCGACTCAGTCCATCGTCACCCTGGAGACGGATGTGGTTCCAGCCCCTCGCGCCTCTATGGTTCCGTTCGCGCATGCGCGCTAGCCTCTTGCCGGGGACACATGCTGACGAAATAGCAGCGGCGGCGGCGTGTGATACAGGAAAACCCTGGGGCCCAGACGTGGAACCTGACGAGGGACATAGGACAAGTAAGTATAGCTCTCATGGTTGTGCTGAGGGGGGCATGCTGTGTGGCTGAGGGGAATGGGTCATTTTTAGCAGTTGGCATGGAAGGGGCAGGCCTTGTGCTTGGTGTCTGGCCTCATGCTAAGCCTTAGACACTACAGGGGTGCCATGGAGAGAGACATTGTGATGGCAGACTGCTGGTGTTTTCGTGGCATGCAGCTTTTATGGGTTAATTAATGGTGTGGATGGGGGGAGGGGATCCCTGATCCCTGGAAATTCTCATCTTGGCTGTTCTTATGAATAATGGTAAGAAAGCTTATTCTCAGTCGTGGGTATTTGGGATGTTTTGCTTTTTTATAGTGTATTTTGCTTTTTTTATTTTATTATTTGCATTGTGCATGCCCAGAAAATAGGACAAGGTTGTGCACAGTCCAAGCATACTGCAATTTGGGGCTGCGCAGGGTGTACCAAGGTGTCTCCGATGCTTAGTTAGAAATATGCCATGGTAGCTGTTTAAGGCTCAGGTTGAACCAGCTCAGCCCAGGTGCACATAATAATGTACAGTGTGTCTATAACATGAAATACGTCCGTAATTGGGTTTGTTTTGTGTTTGCCTGTTTTGAACTACAAATTGCACCAAATATATGCAAAACTTAGTATCAGACTCTATAGGAGGAGGGCTTATAAAGGGTGTTACTATTGCAGATGAGCTCCAGGATCCTGCAGGGATAAATACAGTAAGTGGGTGGGGGTCCCAGGGGAATGAATCTCCCTAAAATAGATCTCAGGTCTTGATTGCAATTTACATTGTTTACTCCAATTGTTTCCCCTAGCATCTGCATGCAGCTGTAAGAATAGACATTAGTCAGACTAAGGGACCTTGTAGCTTCCAATGTACAGGAACCTCCATGTCTTTAGTGGGATATAGTTGCTGATTCCGCCATCCTATCCTGTTTCGACACTGATACAGCCAACAGCTTAATTGTGGCTGTATCAGTGCAGAGAGCGGTTTTATTTCCACACGGGTACAATGGCGAATGTTAATATTTTGACTTTTTACAATGCTGAATTGTACTGGCTCAGATGGTGAGACTGCAGAGAGGGGATAGTTAAGGTTAGGCTGCAGGAAGGAAATGGTTAAGGTTTGGCTACAGAGAGGGGATGGTTAAGGTTAGGGTTAGGCTACAGAGAGGGGATGGTTAGGCTGTAGGAGGGTTAGGTTGTGGAGAGGGGATGGTTAAGGTTAGGCTGTTGGAGGGTTAGGTTGTGGAGAGGGGATGGTTAAGGTTTGGCTGCTGGAAGGTTAAGGTTTTGGCTGTGGAGGGGCGATCGTTAAGGTTAGGCTGACTAAAATAGTACCATCGTCATTGGAACATTCAAATCCAGAGGACTCGCAGTATCCATTTCGTTACCGGGATGTGATCTGTCAAATATCAGATCACTGTAGCGATGAACCACATCCGTGTTTAGTGGCACCCACTGTGGTCCTCTGGTGCTGACAACAATTTAGTAGTCCACGTTGAGAGATTCTCTTCTGCATTCTATTGTGGTAACACATGATTGGTTATTTTCAGCTTAAAATATGTGGCTGCTCTTTCTCTAACCTTTCTCACTAGCTGGTTTCTGTGTACTCCATTCTCTATAAAGTCTAGGGACCATTGTGTGTGCTAATCCCAGAAGTGTAGTCAGCAGATTCTGAGATACAGCTGAACCTCTTAACCAAGTCTACAAACATTTATGTGTGAGTTGTTTCCACATGATTTGTGCTAACAAGGGGAGGTGCCTCTTTAAGTGGCCAATAAGGTTTGCAACATTCAAAAAATAGGAAATTGTAATTTGGAGTAAGAACCTATTTCCCCGTTTCCAATCGCTACAGGCTGTAGCATTAATATTAGGGTTATGCTGCGGCAGGTAAAGGTTAGGGTTTGTTAAAGGTTAGGCTGCAGGGGGCATGGAGAGTTAGGGTTAGGACTGAAGAAGGGTAAGGTTAGGGTTAGGCTGCAGGAAAGGGTTAATGCAGTGTTCTCCCCAGAAAATATTGCCTGCCGGGTGGTATTAAATAGCAGCTGGGTGGGAGCAGTGTAATACTTTGCAATAATAATAATAGTTGACGGGATCCAGACATACGTTCCCTCTGCGAAATGCCTCGCTGGTGCTGCACTACTGGGAACTAAGCTTCTAGGGCATTACAATGTGCCTGTCTTGTAACTATATTGTTCTGTTGGTTGTGCTCTACTGGAAGAGGCAACGAGACGGGGCTGTCATGTGTCCTGCCATCCAATATTTTCCCCCTTCTCTGTGTGCGAGTGATGCTGGCGTGACCTTAGGTCATGTCAGCGTCACAATGAGGGAAAGGAAGCCGCAGGTTGTCTTCAAGGAAAGGACAGGTTGTCTTCTATACAGAGTTTCTGTTGCTTCTGCTTGACGTGCAACTGTGTCAGAAAGCCTTTACGGCCCATTGGAGCACAACCAGGACTGAAAGCTGGAGATCACAATCAATGTTTTGGTCAGGTCTGGCCGGATGGTAAGCTAAAATTGCCGGGTGGAGCACCCAGCTGAAATACCCTGGGGAGAACACTGGTTAAGGGCAGGGTCAGGTTACCTTTCTGTGGATGACTCTTTGTGACTTCAGCTTAGTAAGCTGCGGGTTTGGAAAGTGGAGATGTTGACTATAGCAACCAATCAGATTCTAGATCTCACTTTATTTTCACATTGAGAATGTCAGCTTAAATCTGATTGGTTGCTATGGGCAACATCTCCACTTCTTCAAACCTGCAGCTAAGTAAATCTTAGTAAGTCACACCACCACCGCTTTCTAAAATACAGATGGATTGCAGTCTCCATTCCGCTGCACTATGTTGGTCTTTGGAAAGGAAGACCCTTGTACCGGCAAACCACACTCCTTTGAAAAGCATTTATGAAGAGTTTTGGTAGCTGAGACCAGATGTGTTTTGGTGAGAGAGTTTTGGTCACGATGGTAGGATGTATTGGCTGATAACAAAATATAAGTTTGCTGTCTGTTGCAAAAAAACAAATGTATTTTCGGTTTTGAACAGTTGGGTGGTGTCGTAGTTGCGAATGTTTAAATAGAGCTTGGCAGATATTATTATTGGCTCGTTTGAAGCAATAGTAAGTTTACTACATTGCCGTGTTCAACTTGTCTCATCTTGCCAATGACTGTTTCAGACTTCTGGGTGTTTTGATGTAAAGCAACCCTGATTGTGGTCCATTACATCCAGGTGGCCTCCTTTTACATGACTCTAGATTTACTAAGCTGCGGGTTTGGAAAAGTGGAGATGTTGCCAATAGCAACCAATCAAATTCTAGCCGACATTCTCTAGTATGTAATATGAAAGTGAGAGCTAGTATCTGATTGGTTGCTGTGGACAACATCTCCACTTTTCCTTTCCTGTAGCTTAGTAAATCTGGCCCTAAGAATCATTAAAGTATGGGGCCGGCTGCCTGCCATGCCACAGCTTAAATGCTGCCACTCAGTTTAGTTGTTGTCATCCTCATATATAATAATGACGGTTAGGTATGCCGGCAACACTGGGACTGAGATGGCAAACAGCGGAGCAGGCACACCTCAGCCGATCGGTCTGTTCCTGTGCTGGAACATGCTTGGCTACTTTTTTTTGGCATGCATGGAGCCAATTGTTTTTTCCGTGGCTGTGCGCTCTAGCCTGTTCTGCGCAGCTTGCAGCACCTCTATTTGGCGCTCGCGTTTGAAGAGGGGCACAAGTTAATGCTGTAAGTGACATGGCAGCCTGGATTTTCCTGGTCTGTTCATTCTTAGGGCTAGATTTACTAAACTGCGCTAAAGGAAAAGTGTAGATATTGCCCATAGCAGCCAATCAGATTCTAGCTGACATTCTCTACTATGTAATAGGAAAGTGAGAGCTAGAATCTGATTGGTTGCTATGGGCAACCTCACCATTTATCCTTTTCCGCAGTTTAGTGAATCTAGCCCATAGACTTAACTATCCTGGAATTGCATATCTGACATGCCTGCGATATGATGTCCTTGAATGGTGTCTGCCTACTTAGTCGTTGCCGGTGACCTCTATGATGTGTATCATCGCCTGTAAGCCATTTATTGTCCATGGTCTTGTTGACGATCAAGTTATTCATTGTCTTCCAGGATGCCAGCATTAAGTTGTCGGTTTTACCAGCACAAGTTCCCAGAGGTGGACGATGTGGTCATGGTCAACGTCCGGTCTATTGCGGAGATGGGCGCCTACGTCAGCCTCTTAGAATATAACAACATCGAGGGCATGATCCTTCTCAGCGAGCTCTCCAGGAGGCGCATCCGATCCATCAACAAACTTATTCGCATTGGAAGGAATGAATGTGTCGTTGTGATCAGAGTGGACAAAGACAAAGGTATGAAAGCCACGGGGAACGCGGCAGAAGGACACGGGCAGCCATGTGATGGGATGGTTTGCAGTAATATTGTACATGAAATACCATTTTCTTTCAAAATATCCTCCTTTAAAATGAAGATATCACTCACCATGGTGTCTAGAAATTGCGTCCTGATGAGTGGATTGACCTGGAGGAGCAACAGATTTATCCACGGAGTGCCAGGGAGGTTACCCCACAGCTTTTTTCTCCCCTGCTGAGAGCTTCTCTCCCTGCAGTTTCAGCAGTCAGTGGATTAATGTCTACAGGGTGACTTCTCCGGTGGATAAACTGCTTAAGTTGCTCCTCTACATCATTCTTTATCAGCCAGAGCGCATTGTGATGGCTAAAACAAGGATAATTCAATGGGGATGCTAACAGATCTCGGTTTTTAGGAGCTTTATTTTTGACCAACAAATTTATATGAACATTTGTGTTGTGTGGATGTTGTAATGTATACACACACGTTTGTCCTTATAGTTGTTTTTTTTTATTTTTTAAATATGGCTCCTACATTTTTATACTGGCACCTAGATTCTACAAAACTTTTTAGTGTCCTACCTTAAGAACTGTTGCAAGTTTGTATGGACTGTTTCCTTTTCAAAGTCCTAAGTAGTGGGCTACGATCTCAGCTCATGTAAGCGGCAACACTTCTGTGGGCATGATTAAGTTATGTAGGTTTAAAATGTATATATTTACGGCTCTTTCAATTTTGCAGGATACATCGACTTGTCCAAAAGAAGAGTCTCGCCAGAGGAGGCACTAAAATGCGAAGATAAATTCACCAAGTCAAAAACCGTAAGTATGATCCCTATGCGTGGAACGCTGTTATCATATGATGTCGGCTATAAGGCTGCGAACACTGGTGTTTTTATACCGCGGTTAAAATTGATGTTATAAAAAGGCTTGATGTAACTTAAACACACATTAGGTGTATAAATACATTGACTGTTTTTTTGTTAAATCCTTTTCCTTATTTTACTTTGGAGAGTGCATTGGGATAGAACTTTATGGTCTGATTAGTACAGTGATTTTCAACCGTCTTTGTGGAGTACCAGTTACACACCACATAATCGGGTTTGCATTTAATGTAGACACATATCCACTGCCCATATGTTTTTTATTTTTGCAATTATTTGGAGGTACATTCTTTACCTATTCCATTCAGCCACCAAGACATTAAATATGTCCTCTGCAATTTGGTAACGCCCCTGGTTAAAATACAAGCATCGCTGCTATCTCCTTTTAATGTTACCCAGTTGCCTTGAGTAACACCAGACTTGCCCACTGGTTGAGAGCCCATTTTCAAGAATATAATGCAGGCAGCTACCCAGATTGCATTGGGACAGACCTTTAAGGTTTTATACCATTATAATATATAAGGCAGCAGTGTGTACACTTACCTTTTTTGTGACTTATTCCTGTCTATTGATTTTAGGTGTACAGCATTTTGCGCCACGTGGCGGAAGTCTTAGAATACACCAAGGACGAACAGCTAGATAGTTTATTTCAAAGGACCGCTTGGGTGTTTGATGAAAAATACAAGAGGCCGGGATACGGAGCATACGATGCGTTCAAGCAAGCTGTCTCGTAAGCATGCCTTTCACAGTATTTCTGCGTGTCATGTTGTGTACAGTCCTATGATAAGTCTAATAATCCTTCACCCCTTGGGTACAGTTTTTTTTGTTAAATAATATTACTATTATTTTTTTCTATTTTAGGGATCCATCTGTCCTGGATGGGCTGGACTTAATAGAAGAGGAAAGGCGAGTTCTCATCGATAACATTAACAGACGTCTCACCCCACAAGCGGTCAAAATCAGAGCAGGTAATTGCCACAGCGTACTTACTATACATAATTTTACACTCCGGATCAAGGCGTCTGTCGTCACAGTCTCTGGTTACTGGCACAACTGTTATCCTAACGCACAACTGGTACTATAATTTTAGCTAATTATCATGTCACAAAACATGCAAAGAAAGATTAAATGAACTATATAACATGTATAGCTTGGAGCAGAGAAGGGCTAGATAGACTAGAGGAACGAAACCTGTATAGCTTGGAGCAGAGAAGGGCTAGATAGACTAGAGGTGGTAAACATGTATAGCTTGGAGCAGAGAAGGGCTAGATAGACTAGAGGAACTAAACATGTATAGCTTGGAGCAGAGAAGCGCTAGATAGACTAGAGGTGGTAAACATGTATAGCTTGGAGCAGAGAAGGGCTGGATAGACTAGAGGAACTAAACCTGTATAGCTTGGAGCAGAGAAGGGCTAGATAGACTAGAGGAACTAAACATGTATAGCTTGGAGCAGAGAAGGGACAGAATTGGAGGGTATGATAGCAGCTCTCACATATATCAAGCGGTGTAACCAGGTACAGGAGGCAGCATTATTCAAAGGTAGAGATGTATTAGAAGATGAGGACCTGTGTATAAACTGAAGGGTGGTAAGGAAATGTGAAGAAAAATAACTTCACTGAAAGGGTGATAGATAAGTGGAATAACCTCCCATCTGAGGTGGTTGAGGTAACACAGTAGAACAGTTTAAACATGCTTGGGGATAAATAAAAGGATGCCCTGAATCTTAATTTAATTGCGCACCAACTAGAGTCTAGGATCGGTATGGTTTAAAAAATAAAACGTATTGGCAGACTGGGTGGGTCAAGTGGCTCTTATCAGCCGTCCCATTTCACGTTTCTATGTTAGTCAACTATATAAGAATACAGCACACAATAGTTTCTTTTTTTTCCTCTGTAAGATATTGAAGTGGCTTGCTATGGGTATGAAGGCATTGATGCTGTGAAAGAGGCACTGAAAGCAGGACTTCGTTGTTCCACAGAAAATATGCCAATAAAGGTAAGACTATTGTCTAGGATATATTAAAAAGACTATTGCAATCTCTGACCCAGATGTAGGAAGCAGAGGACCATGACATTGTATTGTGTAACATCCTGATGTGTGTTCACAGGTAACTTCACCAAACCAAAAATAAGACTATCATGTGCTCTCCGTCTTCTAAAATCCTTTTGTAATGGTTCCTGAAATGCTCTCGCCTAGAAACATGGGGCTGAATATAGGCTTCCGTTTTCTTTCTCTTTGCGCTCCGAGTGTCGGGAATGCGCTTGCAAATGAGCGTGACTTGGTATCTTAATGGACAGGATAGGCGTGCTAACGAAATGCGTAGCAATCCAGACTTTCCAACCGTCGCTGATTTGCGTTTCCACAAGACGGAAATCTTACAGTAGAATATGGGATCTGGAAGTGCGTCTGTGTGAGGGGCGTGGCTAAGGAGCGAATGCTGGGATTCGCAGTCTCCACGCGTCTTGTGTTTGAATGGCTGAACACTGAAAAGGGGATTCGGTCCATGTTTGTCACATCGGCTTTCAATTCCACTTTCCATCCGATCAATTACTGGTCTTATTTATGTATTTTTAAAAATAATTTTTATAGCAGCATTATACAGGTGATGACAATTAGGATCACTCATTACCAAAAAAGAGAGATCTGCACAAATCCCGGGACTACCTCTTTAAATTAAAACATTCATATGCAAGAGGTGTGCTACCATGTGGCAATTAAAAACAAACATGTTGGCAAAATTATCCCTTATAGGGAAAAACTTTCCCAGCAAAAAACCACATATATAGTGCACTCAAAAGTCCATAGTTAGAAATATAAAAATATGTTTATTGAAATGACAAAATAATTAAAGCGAAATAGTTGCAAAATGTAAATAATAATATATATCAAATTCAACAATACAATTAAAAGTGAATAGTGGTACACCGGACTTCAAAATTCGTATCAATATTATTGCTTATAGCAGAATAGAAAACATATTACTTCATCGTCAATATAAGGAGCGATCTTCTCACAATGTAAGGTAGAGTTTTTAACGGGAGATATTGCGGTAATCCATAGTATATTGCACCAACTACTATCCCTAATCGTCTACAAAATAAGTAAAACAAAAAAACCCCTCACGGAGGCACTTCACTCCACAGGGCCCCTGTAGTCCCTACCTATATTGCGGTGCAGTGAGGGGAAAACCAGGTTGCTACTGCAGACGGAGAGTAGAAGAGTAGAAGATAATGATCTGGTGTAGAATTTTGCAGGATTTTGCCTTTTGATAGTTTGGGGGCAAGATCTTAATGTAACTCTCCCAAACCACAAATAACTGACGCGTTTCTCTCTGGAGAGAGTAGCCTCTAGCCAATACATTCAAAAACACCTAATAAAATTTAGCCTTGAACATATTTTAAACATGTATTATGTGGTGGGAGCCATCCATGTTGTCTGCTTGTGTGATAAGTTTTATATCTTTACTCTTTAATATCTTGGCGTGTCCTATTTACTGCCTGTACAAATCTCTTCCAAGCTGGGTACACACTGGAGGGTTATGTGATGATTATTAAGCAGATCACATGGTAATTATCCAGCTATCTGGAGAAAGCTTCAGTGTGTACTGACACTGCAACGATTCCGATTCATATTGCAGCATAACGCCACCTTGTGGTCGAGCATATAATTGCAGCAAAGGTTTATTTAACCAGTTTGTAAAATGATTCACGGGAAACTAGGGAGTAGTGTGTATGGGGGCTGAAGAGCAGGGCATTAAATCGTTGTTTCTGTTTGACTTTCATTCGTTATAACTGTCGGTGTGTACTTGGCAGCACGGTCGCTCGGCGAGTAGCACTTGTGTCTCACTTATGTCACAGCGCTGAGGTCATGAGTTTGATTCCCAAGCTAAGTCTGATCTGTGTGGAGTTTGTATGTTCTCCCCGTGTCTGTGTGGGTTTCCTCCAGGCGCATCGGTTTCCACACATACTGGTAGGTTAATTGGCTGCTGAATAAATTAACCCTAATGTATTTGTGTTAGGCCATCAGGGGCAGGGACTGATGTGAATGTCTAATGTTCTCTGTAAAGCGCTTCAGACAATTTGTGGTGCTATATAAATAAGCGATAATAATAATACCCTGCACAAGACGCTGGTCTGAAAACATGCGTATCCTGCCTCGTTGTTCACAAGGCACTTTTATATAATGTTGAGGGATCCTGACCGACTAAACACACTTTACATATGACCCTTGTGTCTGAACACAACCCTTTTTTTGCACTCTGTTTGACCTTTCCCTTTCTGTTCATGCAGATAAATCTCATTGCTCCGCCGCGGTATGTAATGACCACTACCACCTTGGAAAGGACGGAGGGGCTGTCTGTGCTGAAACAAGCCATGTCCATCATCAAAGAGAAGATCGAGGAGAAGAGAGGAGTGTTCAATGTCCAAATGGAGGTGTGGATCTGTTACTATATCACTAGATAATTTCTAACTGTGGGCTGGATCCAGCTTTAAGATGCTTAGAGAGGAAAGTTACTTCTGGGCTAAACCATGTCGTTTGCAGGGGATTCATATTTCATCTGTTGCAAACAGTATTAGAGCTGAGAGGTGATGTTTTCTATCCCAAGTCTAAATAACAGTGTGATAGTAAAGCTGGTCAGTATCTGTGTGCAGTAAGCAATTCAAAGATATATCCCTGCATGCAAAGAATACAATTAACTTGACTCCCCCTGCAATCGACATGGTTTAGCCCAGGTGTAACCTTCCTCTCAATTACAAGCTCCTTCTTAAGTCTGGATCCAGCCCAATGTCCTTAAAACAGTGTAAATGCCACAAATCACTAACTGTAGACCGCTGGACGCACAGTGTATATGCAGCGTTAATGTTTTATAAAGATCCACTATATTGGAATAGATTAATAAAACTAACTTAGATATGTTTGGGACAGGGAGCAATATTATATCTATTAAAAGGATACATTTTTTTTTACTCTTTTTATATAAACATCTAATAAATTCCAGACACTGTGCGATAGAGAAGCAGCGACTTTTGATTTAGTTTAGAAATGATTTATCTCCAGTTGTTCCAAAGACCTGCGGCAGGCTTAGGGGCTGGAGGCTCGTGTCAGCCTCCTTGTGCGATCACTGTGACGCATAATGTGGAAATGATGACATGCAGCATTTATTTCTTTAAAATAAAATTACTTTTAGTTCAGTAACTTGTTAATCATTTCTTCAGCGGACGCTTTCCTGTGTGTGTAGGGTGACACAATTGCTGCGGGATGGAAGAAAGTCTATAAATGGAACAGCTTAATTGCGATTGTATCCCTGGCGACAGCTTTTTAACAAAGAATATTTGTATATCAGAGAATGTCTAATGGTTTTTATATCGCTATGGTACCCATTCTCAATGTCTGAAGGGGATTATCCGGGTTAGGCTGCAGAGTGGGAAGGGTTAAGACTAGGCTGTGGTACGAGGATGGTGAGGGAAGGGTTAAGGTTAGGTTAATCATTTCCACAACACTATAATGGCAGTAACCCATCCCTGTGATAACACTGACCTGACCGTCTCTCTCTTTAGCCCAAGGTGGTTACGGACACCGATGAGACAGAACTCGCCAGACAGCTGGAGAGGTTGGAGAAGGAGAACGCCGAAGTGGACGGAGACGACGATATGGATGAAATGGAAGCAAAAGCTGAAGATTAACGCCCCATAAACGACAACAACCCCTAAACAATCTCCACCAAAACATTGAATACGAAATCTGGCCATAACTAACGCATATATTATATCATTTTTTTTTTTTTGCCCTTTAAATGACATTTTTACTCAAAAACGTTCCAGTTGTATCTCTTGATTTCAGTTGTATGCAAAAGACATATCTATTAAAATGACTTGTGTACATCCATAATCCACCATTTTATATTGTAATAAAAAGGAATTGTCCGTGGCCTGACGCAGGTTTTCAAAACATTCTATGTGTTCTGAGCACGTTTCCTCAGCGGACGCTTTCCTGTGCGTGTAGGGTGACACAATTGCTGCGGGATGGCAGAAAGTCTATAAATGGAACAGCTTAATTGCGATTGTATCCCTGGCGACAGCTTTTTAACAAAGAATATTTGTATATCAGAGAGGGTACAATGTCTAATGGTTTTTATATCGCTATGGTACCCATTCTCAATGTCGGAAGGGGATTATCCGGGTTAGGCTGCAGAGTGGGGAGGGTTAAGACTAGGCTGTGGTACGAGGATGGTGGAAGGGTTAAGGTTAGGTTGGGGTAAGGGGGTGGTTAGGGTTATAATGACTATTAAGAAACCTTACCTGTTGCAGTGTGAATGACAATATATCAATTAAAACGGTCTGTTATCGCTTCATTGCCGCAAAGTAATTCATTTATCTATGCGGATTGTAGCCGTGAGGTTCCAATTATTCATTAAGCAGCTGATTATGATTGTACAAAGTCTTAAGTAAATGTACCAATGCTTCCATAAATGAATGAGGTGTTTCCCAAAGCAACCTATCAGATTCTAGCTATTGTTTCCTAGAATGCATGTGCATGATAGCTGGATTCTGATTGGTTGATTGTAATCATCGACTTCTATCCTAGGGGCCACTTCAAACTTGGTTCACACAATACATCTAAGTAAAAATAAATAAAAGTGACACTTAAAAAATTGCAGCATTTTACACAAGTTGCAACAAACAAATCTGATATTAATACTACTGCTGGCGGTCTCACTGTGTAATTGAATACATCCTCAATCAATCCTCACACACACCTCCATCTCACTATGATAGACAAATGGCTATGGATGCTTCTACTACTTGAACAGCTCATCAGCCAGGCAGTTACAGGGTTAACAACTACTGGATTACAGTACAGATAACATTTTAAGTTAAGTGGATTAGTTCCCACCATCAATTAACTCTCTTCACCAGTAGAATGATAATGGTAAATGACCAGTCCTTGCCCTTAAATAAATGCACATCCCCCATGCTATCCTAGTTTTCTGTATCTTCTTTTCAGTCTATATGTAACTAGTGTCACCCCTCAACCTCTCAGTAGCTCTAGACATACTGGGGCTGATTCAGAGTTGCACTTACACCTTTTTTTTTTTTTTAGGTGCAAGTGTATACTGGAGCAATACCATGTTGAACTGCAAGGGGAGGCAAATTTACATTGTGAAAGCAAAATTATATTTAGGAGGTGAAGTTTCTTAGCACAACTCTGTTTCATACATTAAACATAAAGCTATGCAGCATTTGATTTCTGTGTGCAAAAGTAATGTATTTTTCCCTGCATGTAAAAGATTTAAGAATAATTAGCTCCCCTCAGTTTGCAAAATGGTTTAGCTGAGCCATACACTTGCATCTTTTTTTACCCTTACTCCCAAACTCTGAATCAGCCCCACTATCTAGTTCTCTTCACCCTGTTCAGACTACTGCTGCTACTCCCTTCACACATATTTAAACCTCTTACCATTCCCAATAAACAACCCACAATTTATGCTAAACCAGACTTTTCCAACCTGTAGCTTTCCAGATGTAAAACTACAAGTTACAGCATGCTTTGTAGGGTATCAGCTATGCCTTTGCAGTTAAAACATGCTGGGACTCATAATTTTACAACAGCTGGAAACAGTGTTGCCAACTCTGAAACAAAACAAGCAACCGAGACATTAAAGACAAGCCCAATCCAATCCGAAAAATCCCAAAAACAAGCCCAACCATATATAATATAAATTTTAAAGTCAGCACACAAGTAAAAATTGCAACCACAAAATCTTTTATAATAAAAATGTCATTTTATTGCAAATATAGTGAGTATTTACACTAGAAACAACTTCACGCAAGACGTGATCATATTAATACATTAAAGTGCAAAATATAGACAATTTTACTGGATATATATATATCCAGTAAAATCGTCTATATTTTGCACTTTCTGTATTAATATGATCACATGTCTTTCGTGCAGTTGTTCATAGTGTAAATACTCACTATATTTTCAGTAAAATTACATTTTTCTTGTGTGCTGACTTTGGTTGTTGTGACAACCTACTGGTTTATTGGTATATATATATATTTTTTTTTTTCATACCCTGATTCTATCTAGCTATCTGATTCTATCTATATCTGCAATACACAGTAAATGAATCCCCCTCCTCCTATCCTATTATTATGTTAAGCTCCCCTCTACTCTAGCCAATACTATTCTATTGTATGCATTCACACCTCATTCACACTCTATTTACAAGCTATTGACCCTTTATTCCCTACCCTGCCTCCTGTTCACACCTCATATACTTTATCTGGCCTATATCTTCTCCCCCGCTGCTCTGCCGACACCTTCAAATAGAAAAAGAAAAAAAAAAAACAAGCCCA
>WWET01001605.1:296893-310769 GCA_011038615.1 Limnodynastes dumerilii
AGAATAAAAATAAAACATTTGATTATGCACGTGCGTGTGAATAAGAGGAAGAGGGAGAGAGAGAGAGAGATTTTTATGTCCTAACGTATTCATTGTTGGAACATATGTTTCAAGCTGCTTAAATAAACTAACTTTACTGCACCATGAAACACCCTTTTATGTATTATCTCTAGACACATTGCTTGCCAAAACTTTTAAAAGGAAAAAACGTGGATCTACAGATTCTGGTGCTCAGAGCCGTACCTAGAAAAAAGCAAAAAATGGCGCCCCCGACCTTGAATAAGTAACCAGTTTAACCAGTTCCGGAACTTAATTTATTTGGAAATAAGCATAGCACATGTTTATACACTGCTCAAAAAAATAAAGGGAACACTTAAACAACACAATGTAACTACAAGTCAATCACACTTCTGTGTAATCAATCACTGTCCACTTAGGAAGCAACACTGATTGACAATCAATTTCACATGCTGTTGTGCAAATGGAATAGACTACAGTTGGAAATTATAGGCAATTAGCAAAACACCCCCAATAAAGAAATGGTTCTGCAAGTGGTGACCACAGACCATGCTCTGGACACTACACTGACAGAAACAGCAAACCTTCTTGCCACAGCTCGCATTGATGTGCCATCCTGGATGAGCTGCACTACCTGAGCCACTTGTGTGGGTTGTAGACCATGTCTCATGCTACCACTAGAGTAAAAGCACCGCCAGCATCCAAAAGTGACCAAAACATCAGCCAGAAAGCATAGGAACTGAGAAGTGGTCTGTGGTCACCACCTGCAGAACCATTCCTTTATTGGGGGTGTCTTGCTAATTGCCTATAATTTCCAACTGTAGTCTATTCCATTTGCACAACAGCATGTGACATTGATTGTCAATCAGTGTTGCTTCCTAAGTGGACAGTGATTGATTACACAGAAGTGTGATTGACTTGTAGTTACATTGTGTTGTTTAAGTGTTCCCTTTATTTTTTTGAGCAGTGTATAAACATGTGCTATGCTTATTTCCAAATGAATTAAGTTCCGGAACTGGTTACTTATTCAAGGTTGGAGGCGCCATTTTTTGCTTTTTTCTAGGTACGGCTCTGAGCACCAGAATCTGTAGATCCACGTTTTTTCCTTGTTTTGGCAAGCAATGTGTCTAGAGATAATACATAAAAGGGTGCTTCATGGTGCAGTAAAGTTAGTTTATTTAAGCAGCTTGAAACATATGTTCCAACAATGAATACGTTAGGACATAAAAATCTCTCTCTCTCTCTCCCCCTCCCTCTTCTTCATACACACATGAGTGATCAAATTGTATTGTTTTATTATTATACATTGAATTATGTATTATGTCTTACACACCCAGTCTAACTGTTAAATTGTAATCTGATGGCTCTGTATAAAAATCTATTAATAAATATTAAATAAATATGTCCTTTTTTATGTAAAAGATAATGCACAAGGGAATTCTCATTTGTTTTGGTTGGATAGTTACTATAATAAAATTTAGTTCATTATACCCAGTGTGTTAGTTGCACCTTAAGAATATTTTCTTAACATCTATATGTGAATGAACTTAGGTTAGGAGTGGGTACCTTTACATAATTCAAGTGTCCTGGACCCCACATGGTCTTCCCTTCCCTTCCCCAGAGGCCAACCCTAAGACTCCCTTCCCCGCAGCCTGCCCCTAAGTCTCCCCTTCTATGCTGTATCCCCTCTCTGCAGCCTAACCCTAAGTCTCCCCTTCTATACTGGATCCTGTCCCCACAGACTAAGTCCACTAACCTGTCGGTTACGCGTCAGGTGCTGTGGCGGATCTAGTGGCAGGTCCGGATGTCGGAAGGGTAATGAATGGGTAAGTTTCCAAAAATTTAATTTGGAATACTTACCCATTAATTATAAATACTTTCTAATTACTGACCTTTTCGAAATAGAGACAGCTGACAATTAGCTGTGTGTATTTATTCCAAATGTCATTTTCGAAGCGGCGAACTGAACCCATTTTACCCCCAGGAGACGATTCTCCAGCAGGTTGGTGGTTTGAGGCTCAGGCTGCAGCAAGGCTTGTTATAAGGACGCCAGATACTGTAATGAATCAGGGTTTGTCATGCCTGGGTTATTAATTGTGACCTCTCCCCAGTATCCCCTTGTCATTAGCCTTGGGGCTTCCACAAATATTAACCTTGTTCTGTGGATATATAAGTCCTTAATACCAGAATTAAGAAATAAACCTAATGGATGTGCAAAAAATACATTCTTAGGTCTAGATTTACAAAACTGCAGGAAAGGAAAAGTGGAAATGTTGCCCATAGCAACCAATCAGATTCTAGTGGGTGTGGTTCCCCGCTAAGAATGGCTGGGATATCAATTGCTTATGCCTTGATGAGGCATAGCAATCGATCCCCGGAGCACCGAACTGCCTAACCCTCCTTTTCCATTACCCTAACCCTAACACTCCCTTCCTTGCAGCCTCACCCTAACCCTCCCTTACCTGTAGCCCGACCCTAGCCCTCCCTCCACTGCAGCCTGACCCTAACCCTCCCTTCCCCACAGACTGACCCTAACCCTCCCTTCCCCGCAGACTGCCCCTAACCCTCCCTTCCGCAGCCTGACCCTATCCCTACAGCCTAAGCCCAAGTCTCGCCTTCTCCAAAGCATCTCCTCCCCGCAGCCTAACCCCAAGTCTACCCTTCTCCCATCCACCCCCTCCCTGCAGCCTAACCCCATGCCTCACCTTCTCCAATGCATCCCCTCCCCGCAGCCTAACCCTAAGTCTACCCTTCTCCCATCCACCCCCTCCCTGCAGCCTAACCCCATGCCTCACCTTCTCCAATGCATTCCCTCCANACACACACACACACACACCAATACTAAAATGCCCTGGAGAGCTGTCAGCAGCAGGTCTGCGGTGGGTGTGGCGAAAATGAATGGGTGAAAATGCCGGCATATCGTCACACTCACCCATTTAATAAAAAAAACTAAAATGGATGCCATTTTAAATAGAGACAGCCGAAAAGGAACTTTCAGTTGTCTCTATTTCTAAAGCTATCCCATCGGAGCGGGGACTTCCACCGGATTCTAGCTGACATTCTCTAGCTAGCATCTCATTGGTTGCTATGGGCCACATCTCCACTTTTTCCTTTTCTGCAGTTTAGTAAATTGAGACCTTAATCTTTTTTCATGGGATAGCTTCTTCACATCGATCCTTATTATATACAATATATTGTACTGCTTTTACTTTTACTATTCTGTCACCATATGAGGTGACCTATTGTTTACCAGCAACCTATAAATGACATTTCAGTCCAATAAAATGGAACATTGCTAAGGAAATATATGTGGAAGACATATAATTGGCCAGTAACATAAGCTATGAACATGGTTAATTTTCAATTAAATTGCTATTGTTGTTGTTATTGTTTGTCCCATATAGCTGGAAAGTGTTCTGTCAATATGGATATAGTGAAAGGCAGCCTAGATGACATTTCCAGGCCTGCCACAGCATCCCGTTCCCGTCCTGCAAGTCAAATCTCAAGTTTGGAAGTGCTGACTCCCGAGTCCAGTATCTCACAGGTACTTGTGTTTTTTTTTAATCAGCAGAATAGCAAAGGGGTTTTAAATAGTGTAGATCAGTGGTTCTCGACTTTTTTTTCAGGGGGGGGGGTGGACCATTATGTATTCATATCGAGTACCAATACACATATATAGGACAAATTTGGCCACCAGCCGAAGAACTCACACACACACACACACTTATATATACTTACCGCCTGAAGTCTTCTCTTCCTTCCTGCTTCTCCTCCGCGGTGCCGGCTGGTCACTCACCCACTGAGACCACAGGGACAGTCTGCATCACGATACTGTCTCAGTCCTTTTAGCGAACGGGCAAGGTAGAAAGCAGCCGCAGGGTGGCTTCACCATGGACACCGGTAGTTGCACATTTATTTGAATCTGGTCACCAGATCACAATTTCTAGTCACCCTGGGGACCGGTATTTGCAGAGCCCTCTATATATTATTACCTTTTTATTCCCACTCTTCTTATTTTTTACATAGATTTGCATTGATTTTTAGGTAAATTTCTACATATTTAGTTTCATTCAGCCCCCAAGATATTTTAATAATTTTGTTAATTATGTCGCACCTGGTACGACGGCTACTCCCTTACAACCTTGTCCGGTCGCTAGTACCACTAAACGGTGGTCCAAGTACCATCAGGTTCCCTGGTTGAGAACTTCTGGTGTAGACGAAGGTAAAGAAGTGGGTTGAGGAATCTGGTAATCCTATTTAAAGAGGTGAGTTTTAAAGGAGCATTGAAAGTTTGGAAAGTAGAGGATGGAGTTAGTGAGTTAGTTTTTCCAGAGAGTGGGTGCAGTCTGGGAGAAGTCCTGGAACCAGGAATCAGAGCATTTATTAGGTGTACAAGAGAGTAGCAGATCCTATATTACTAGTTATTTAATTAGTGTTCATTAATCTTCTTAAACACAGTGGGAACTATTTATGGATACTGATGATGAGGAGGTGGCTTCTCCAGAATCCAGTCCCCGGGAGGAGACCCCTCAAGGCTTCCTAGGGATCAGTTCCAAAAGATACAAAGAAAAATTGCAACTGACAAACCCAACAGGTAGGAAATATTCCATTGAAAGACATTTTTATGTAAGTAAAACCCCTTTCACATCACCACCAAATATTTTTTGGCCAAAAACCAGGGTCTCAGAAAAAACCCAGGTATTTGGTGGTGATCTAAAAGGTACAGGGGTCCTGGTCCTGGGTCTAATGGGTTTTTCCCGTGTCTGGTGGTGATGTGAAAGGTGCTGACTCGAGTTTTTCAACCCGGGTCTCACCTAATACACCTGATTGGAGGGATGTTGCTGCTATGCAACAGTTAACAAGTCCCTCCCCAGGAGCCTCGTGTAGGCCCTTCTCAATGTCAGGGCAGACCTGGGACCCAGATTTTCCTGGGTCTACCCTGAAGTGTTTTAGGGACCCACCCAGGTTTTTTCTAATTTTTATTGCCAGAAAGCCTCGGCAATAACCTGGCTTGAAAAATCCGAATTATTGCCGTGGTGGGGATGTGAAAGCAGCATAATAAATAGTTTCAGTGCTGCTTCTGTCCCCTGTGTATACAGTAATGTCCTATTCCTGTTACTTTAGAAACAGATGACAACTTCCAGAAGGAGTCGCATGAAATTCCAGCCTCCGGCAATAATGAGAGACCTCAGACGTTTGAAGACTGTAAAGAAGGTAAGATGCCCTGGGGAGATATGATGGCCTGGAGGCAGACTACCGTGACTGCGTGATAGGTTGCGTGCTATTGGATCCACGATTCAGAGCCATCCGCTGGTGTTAGGCCGCAATATGCAGACATCAGTGCGTTACATTTTATCCACTCCCCCTTACACATATAGACGTCCTATGGCCAAGGCCTAGCTTAGGAAAAGTACGGAAGCCTGGATGGGTACATGGAGAGAGGTAACGCCTATACTGTCCATTGACTAAGAGGGAATGCCCATTCGTGACCTTATATCTGATTCTCTGTAGGAAGTCTCCGTGCTCATAAATCTAGATGGGCACCGCAAAAGAGGGAATGCCTACACTGTATGCTGACTAAGAGGGAATGTCTACACTGTACACTGACTAAGAGGGAATGTCTACACTGTACACTGACTAAGAGGGAAGCCAGCTTGTATGCTTAGTTCTGCCCCTCTGTAGGAAGTCTCATGGCTCATAACTCTGGATGGGTACATGGAGCACATGAAACACTCATGTGCGTAGCGTATTTACGCCAGCGTGTCTACGATGCACTCGCCTTGTTCGTACTTAGTTTGGCCTTATGCCCATCAAACCCTACCCTAAGTTTTCTGATCGTAAACCGCGAGCGTCCGTAAGCTCAATGCGTAGTTACAACGCTTATCATGCCCATACTGTACGATTTAAATGCCTCCCCCCGCCCTTGGTGCGTCTTTATGGGTTTTGTATGGCAGGCATGTCCCCTTGACTGTATTTACGAAGGTGTTACGATCAAGGCTCATACGCTCAGAATTTCGGAGCGTAACATCTGGCCCGTGCATGCGCAGGAATTACAAATGGCCGTTTTTACGCTTACGCCTGTCGTAAAAGCGCACCCGAGCGTAGGTCTGGATCAGGCCCATTGCTCATAACTCTAGATGTGAGCATAGAGAGAGGGATTGCCTACACTGGATAGGAGGGAACGCCCCTTCTAACCTCAGTCCCGCTCCTGCTCCTACTCTTAAATCTGCATCCATGCTCATACACCATACGCCAAAGTAGGCGCCGTCCAATTAAATCCCCAGGAATTTAGGGGTAGATGTCGGGAGTCTAAATCCGTATATTCCATAGCGTGTGTAGAGCTTGAATGATCTCTCCTAGGAGTAGTACATATGGAAGTGATAGCTGCCATAATAAAATACAGCCGTCTTATTTCATACGTTTATCGATGCTCATTAAGAACAAAAAAGAAAAAGAAAAAGGATTTGTGGTCTTTGAAATCTTACAAAAGAACAACAAAGTCTTTAGACTTCATTCAAGTGACTGCACGCATTGAAGACAGAATATGTTCATAATGAGACGTGTGACCACCGCTGTCTTCTCATGGTATAACGAACATGTTCCTCCAGTCTGATCTGCAGGGAACACATGGGCACCATATGGCTTATATGTGGCAGCAGACGGCTTCCTGAAGACCACATCATGGCTGGCGATAAGTGACATCTCATGAAATAATCCTCCTTTCATCCTCTTGGTGGGCTGCGTATGAACTGATTATTGTGCTTGCCGTATACTAGAAAACACTGTTGGCAATGTTACATGGATTTTCTTATTCAGCCAGTCTTTTTTCTACTGTACCTCTATGAACTAAAAGGGTTCTTATTTAGTGTTTAATCCTCTGTATGGATTTGGGACGTTTTATAACAGTTCACGCCAGGGGCGGTTTGGCCATAGGACTTAAAGGGCATTTTCCCGGTGGTTGGGAAACTCACTCTATTGGCTGACCGTCACTAGGAAGCTGTATGTATTGGCTGACGGTCACTAGGAAGCTGTATGTATTGAGTGGTGGTCACTAGGAAGCTGTATGTATTGGTGGTGGTCACAAGGATGCTTTCTGTATAGAAGGTCACTAGGATACTCTCTGTATTGGGTAGTGGTCAGGGACGTCACTACAGGGGCTGCTATGGGGCCTGGAGGAGAAGATGGCCCCGTGGCAGCCGCTCCCCCTGCACTGAATTGAGGTTGTCAGAGGCTGACAGCTTGAAACACTCCATGAGCCAGATATACTAAGGCGCGGGAATGAAAAAGTGGAGATGTTACCCATAGCAACCAATCAGATACTAGCTCTCACTTTCCTATTACATACTCAGAAAATGTCAGCTAGAATCTGATTGGTTCCTGTGGGCAGCATCTCCATTTTTCTTTTCCCACAGCTTATTAAATCTAGCCCCATGCATGAGTATATGTTATGCATAGCACTGTAGCACTCAGCACTGTAAGCTGTCAGCCTCTGGTCGCTTCTATCAGGCAGTGGTCAAGCCCAGCTCCGCCCCCAGTCCCACCTGGCTCTGCCCAGTCACACCCATCCAAACTCATGTCCTGTCTCATTGCTACGTGTCATCTTCCACCCCTGCTAGTGGTCACTAGGATGCTGCCTGCATTGTGTAAAGGTCTTGTAACTCTTTTACATCATTGACTGCACATCCCCGCCAACATTATATATTTGAACTGCTCTTATTGGGTCGAATTCACAGCCCCGGACGTGTTGCACATACGTCCTTAAATTACCGCTAATAGCTACTACACATGCGTAGTAACTATTTTACGTAATCTAGGTATCTTAAAGACCACATATACGCAATCTACGTAACGAAATGATATGCTACGAAACGTTAGCTTATTCTGTGCTGATCACACTTTTTGTTCCCCATCCCTATATAGTTGATACTGCCCCCAGTTGACTACTTTGTACATTTTTTAAGTCCTCCCTGGGTGCAACAAAAATGTTTCCATCAGCCACTGCTGGGTCATGGTCAGCAAATGAATACACAATAATTCTCTGTTTCTGCTCTTTTAGAAACACAGAATATCTTTATTTTTTTACTATAAACCCATGGGGTGTGGGTCCCCACTTAGAAAGTCTGATTTTCGAAAATGAGATTTCTCGATGAGGCATAGCAATTGATCCACGGAGCTCCGAAAGCTAGTCCCTTCCCTAATTGTAACCCTAACCTTCCCCTCTCACTTCCCTAACCCTAACCCTCCTTTCCTGGCAGCCTGACCCTACCCTTCCCTCCCCTGCAGCCTGACCCTAACCCTAATCTGCACAGATAGTTTACTCACCTGTTCCTGGTCTGGCAATAGCAGCGACAGAGGTGCGGCGGAGGGATATCGCATACGGTGGAAGTGGATAACAGTAATTGCGAAAGTGAATGGGTAAAGGATGCCGAACAGCATACTCACCCATTCACTATAAAAAAATATAAAGTGGTAAGTATTCGAAAATGGGACTTTAAAAAAGAAACTTTCAGAGGTCCCATTTTCAGCAATTAGACTCTCGTACCGGAGAGTGTAACCGAAACCCATGATGACCCTGATCAATATTTTATTAACAATGGGCCTGATTCAGAACAACGCTTCGGTGCGAATTTACGCGTGGCGGAGACGTAAAATCGCGTATATGTAAGTACTGCGCATGCGCACCATAGAAAATACGCTCAATAGCGTAGCGTAATTGTGAACGTATGGGCCATTCACGTATGTGTCACGTATATACTTACGTGTGGGCGCGCCAATTTTACGTGCGTCCAAAATACGTCTAAAATACTTGAAGTAGGCGGGGGGTTGTATTTAAAGTGTACAGTATGGGCGCGCTTAGCTGCATAAATTCGTCTAGCCCATACGTACGTGTGCGTATGACTGCGGTTACTTTGGAAAAAGTTAAGGTAGGGTTTGGAAAGCGTATCTTGACAAATGACATACGTTCAGGGGGTGTGCCAAGGGGAGTGTAACGAATTTACGCGCACGAAAATACGCTACGCGAATAAACGTACGGCAAACGTAGTTCTGGATCTACCCCAATATCCTTATATTTGCCATGAGCATGTTTATATTGTTCTACTGTATTGTCCTCTACTACCCCTTATTGAAGGCTATTCCACGTAACCACTACCCTTTTAGTGAAGTCATGTTTCCCCACATTGCCTCTAGTTCTGCTGCACATGGTTATATCCCTTCTACAGGGGCGGATTGACCATAGGACTTACAGGGAATTTTCTCAGTAGGCTGGAGGCCACTCAGCAGCCCTTTTTTATTTAAAGAAAACTAGGATGTTGACTGTCATAGGTGATCATTAGGCTGTTGTATGTATCAGGTGGTGGTCACTAGGATGCTGTATGTATGTATTGGGTGGTAGGCACTAGGATGCTTTATGCATTGGGTGCTGGTCACTAGGATACTGTATGTATGTATTGGGTGCTGGTCACTAGGATGCTCTATGTTTTGGGTGGTAGTCACTAGAATGCTGTATGTATGTATGTATTGGGTGGTAGTCACTAGGATGCTATATGCATTGGATGATGGTCATTAGGATGCTCTATGAATCTGGTGGTGGTCTGTGGGATGCTGTATGTATTGGGTGGTGGTCACTAGGATGCTGTAGGTTTTGGGTGGTGGTCACTAGGATGCTGTAAGTTTTGGGTGGTGGTCACTAGGATGCTGTAAGTTTTGGGTGGTAGTCACTAGGATGCTCTATGTTTTGGTTGGTAGTCACTAGGATGCTGTATGTATTGGGTGGTGGTCACTAGGATGCTGTATGTATTGGGTAGTGGTCACTAGGATGCTGTAGGTTTTGGATGGTGGTCACTAGGATGAGGTAAGTTTTGGGTGGTAGTCACTAGGATGCTCTATGTTTTGGGTGGTAGTCACTAGGATGCTCTATGTTTTAGGTGGTAGTCACTAGGATGCTCTATGTTTTGGTTGGTAGTCACTAGGATGCTGAATGTATTGGGTGGTGGTCACTAGGGTGCTCTATGATTACCTTAATTAAGGTTCTTTATTCTGTACTAATCCAGTTTACATATATTTTGACCGTCAATATGATCCCGCCCACATGTGACTACTTGCAGATTTTTTTCCAGGGTCACTTTAAGTTTCCAATCCACCCCTGCCCCTCTATCACATCACAGATTTATGATGATGAATTATAGACATAACAACTATAAAAAAAAAACAAACACTAATAAAATTTGAGTTATTGTCCCCCTCATCCCCACCTCCCATAGTGTAACCCTGTTATAAACATATAACACAGGAAATGTTACATACAGCAGCTTAGACATTAGAATGAATAGCCTCTGTTTTGGGCAGCATGCTGAGACGGAATCACTACACCTTAGAGCCACCAGGTGGTGTTGCCACCAACAACTGAAAGTTTTTCTCCATCTGTAGATGTCAATTTGTGACTTAGAGGGTCTATTAACTATGTAGATATAGGGGGGGTAGGTGCGAAGCAAATAAAAATCAATTACATATTTATTTGACACAAAGGGATCGGATTTTGAAACTTGGGAAACCAATGAAAATAACCTAGGAATATATTATAATAGGGGTGTGTGTGTCCACGTAGCGAACAGCCCTATTTCGAAAGGGCCGTTTGCTCCCAGCCAGTTCCGAACTGGCTGGGAAATCGATTGTTCATGCCTCGAAGGGGCATAGCAATCGATCCCCGTAGCACCGAACACAGTGCTCCCAAAGTTAAGGCTTCCCTACTCCTTTACCCTAACCCTAAGTCCCCCCTCCCGCAGCCTAACCCTCAGTCACTCACCTCTCCAGTGGTCTGGTCCGGCAGCAGCGCTGTTTTCCGAAAATTAATGGGTGAGCATGCGAATCGCATACTTGCTCATTCACAAAAGAAAAAAATTCTGCGCTGTACACATTTGAAATAGGGACAGCCGAAAAGACACTTTCGGCTGTCTCTATAAATAGAAAAGAGTAGATTATTAGAGGAAGGATTACAGGGAATTAACAATTTAATTGATATAAAAATTCAAATATTCCACACTTATACCAGATAAATGTACAATACAATATAGTTAAAATTGCAGGGTATGAAACCATCCATTAGAAGTCTCTAGCACAAATATAGAAAACCTCCTATACTGCTGCTGTTATAATTGAAAGCTTACAATTTAATAGCGATGGGTGTGTGGGCAATTGATGGTATAGATACAATGCAAAGTTCCAGGCAGTGGAGGAGAGAGATAGATAGTAACGGCAAGATGTAAATATATTGACAGTGTGAGTAACGTTACCAGCTGGTTGGCAGGGTCCTTTAGGGAAATGGATCTGCACTGAAATTCACCATGTATAGTGGTCTGTCCAAACTGCATATTAAAGCAATGGTCGTCCTCACATGTTTAAGTCTTTTCCACCTGAGTGGAAATCTTTGCCGTGAATCACCTTGCAAATATCACACACCGCCGGGAAAGTTGTGTATAGGATCGTGGGCGTCCCCGCGCTATAGGAAGCTCTGTCAATGCCCAGCACCTCCGTACCACAATGGATGGCTCAGAATTATGTAGTTGGAAATTCCAATAAAAGTATCTGTGGTTAAAGGAAAGTGGAATTCAGCCGTCGACGCGTTTCGTCCACACAAGGACTTTTTCAAGACGAAATAAAGTGAATAGTGTCCAATTGTTTTGGGGAGGAGTTATTAATCCACAGGGAACTCGTATTAATTAAGCAACACTTGCGGGTTTAACCCTGTACAGATCACATATCACTGACCTTATAAAAAAGAGAGAGTTGCAACCAAGAAATAAAAAACATTCATATTCAATTTGTCTTTCTTCCAAAACGACCTAAGTAGTTTTACAAAGATGCATGTTCCATATATAGAAGGTTATGATAAAAATGAAAATAAAAATATTCGCAACCTGTAACATCGCAGCGGGGACTCGCAACGTTGTAATAGGATGTGTGTCCATCAATATATACTACATCAGTAGCTCAAGAGGGAACTGTGGATATCACATCGCAGATTGTTAAACAAGCTGGAAAATTCGGGTTTGGACTCAGTGGATAGAGGTCAGGAAGATCGCACACAGTAGTGACGTGAACTCCCATTCACGTTCGGACAAGATACACGTCTCTAAACCTACCTTAAGTTATCTGCATCTGTGTTCCGTGCGAAAAGCCTAATCATGCCCACAATGCCTTTTTTTACATGCCTATCCCCGACCCTCCCTTGCAGGGTTTAGGAATGTGGAGGGCATGGAGCGCCCTGTCATACGGGATCTCTTTGCGTACGGAATTGTGTTCCGTATAACGGGTAATCCACACATGCGTACTTCTAGCGGTGAGGTGATGTGATTTGATTGGGGCTAATGCAGTAGAACTATTTAAACATGCTTGGCATAAATATAAAGATATCCTAAATCTTAAACTAAATTGAGGGTCAAATAGGGTCTAAGATCAAGATAGGTAAAAAAAAATTGGGTCTTGTGGCTCTTACCTGCCGTCACTTTCTATGTTTCTAGGTCTCTATAATGACAGGGCAAGTGGATAAAGTTTGTTTCCTTCTGTCACTTGGAAAGGAAAGTGGCATTTGAAGGATAAAATAAGACTAGCAGGCAGATTAATAGTCAAAGCCTCGGATTTACGCTTTTTAACTCCAGACCTGACAGGTGACAAATGTATCCTGAAATATGGAGGTGGATTACAGTCATGGGCTTGTCAGGATCAGTAGTATGTCACAAGGTAGACTTTTTCTTCCCCTTCATGTCACCGGAAGTTGGAGTTTGACCTGTCATGATTCATACATAAGGCAAAAATGCACAACGTCTTCAGAGAGGCCATCATATACCTTCTAGCTTCAGGGGGGGATATACAACACGTTAATGCTCCTTACTGTAATTCTCAAAGGCCTGAGTACAGCTCCCGCTGGTTATATCCTGTAAGTCAGTGCACGTCAGTGTCTGTTCATCCTGGGGATTGACGAGTTGCCTTTGGGCTTCTTTGAAGGGGACTAAAGCTGGTTAGACACTTGTCCAATCCTCTTCACATCCAACTCCAGACCAGACTGTTTACACAATCCTACCGAAGACCAAGGTCATAGACACAATACCTAATCCATGTACACACTTGTACAATGTTACAGCATATACAGCACCCAATCCATGTACACACTTCCTCAATGTTAGAGACAGCACCCAATCCATGTACACACTTATCCAATGTTACAGAGACAGCACCCAATCCATGTACACACTTACCCAATGTTACAGAGACAGCACCCAATCCATGTACACACTTATCCAATATTACAACATATACAACACCCAATCCATGTACACACTTGTCCAATGTCACAACAAATACAACACCCAATCCATGTACACACTTGTCCAATGTTACAACTAATACAACACCCAATCCATGTACACACTGTCCAATGTTACAGAGACAGCACCCAATCCATGTACACACTGTCCAATGTTACAGTAGATACAGCACCCAATCCATGACACACACTTGTCCAATGTTACAGCAGATATATCACCCAATCCATGTACACACTGTCCAATGTTACAGCAGATACAACACACAATCCATGTACACACTTGTCCAATGTTACAACAAATACAACACACAATCCATGTACACACTTGTCCAATGTTACAACAAATATAACACACAATCCATGTACACACTTGTCCAATGTTACAGCAGAAACACCACACAATCCATTTACACACTTGTCCAATGTTACAGCAGAAACAACACACAATCCATGTGCACACTTGTCCAATGTTACAGCAGATAACCCAAGCATGTACACATTTATGCAACGAACCATATGTACAGGATTGGGGGGGGG